>CAJQZJ010032332.1:2705943-2774437 GCA_907164525.1 Lophiomys imhausi
TAGCACGGAATTCTACAGGACCTTCAAAGAGGAACTAACACCATTACTTTTCAAACTCTTCCACCACATAGAAACAGAAAGAACACTGCCAAACTCATTCTATGAGGCCACTGTCATTCTGATTCCTAAACCACACAAAGACCCAACAAAGAAAGAGAACTTCAGACCAATCTCCCTCATGAACATAGATGCAAAAATACTTAATAAAATACTAGCAAACCGAATTCAAGAACACATCAAAAGTATCATACACCATGATCAAGTAGGCTTCATCCCTGGAATGCAGGGATGGTTCAATATACGAAAGTCTATCAATGTAATTCACCACATAAACAAGATGAAAGAAAAAAACCACATGATAATCTCGCTAGATACAGAAAAAGCATTTGACAAAATCCAACACCCCTTCATGCTAAAAGTTCTGGAGAGAACGGGCATACAAGGACCATACCTAGAAATAATAAAGGCAATATACAGCAAGCCAGTAGCCAACATCAAATTAAATGGAGAGAAGCTTGAAGCATTTCCTCTAAACTCAGGGACAAGACAAGGATGTCCACTTTCACCATATCTCTTCAATATAGTACTTGAAGTCCTTGCTAGAGCAATAAGACAACTAAAGGAGATCAAAGAGATAAAAATTGGAAATGAAGAAGTCAAATTATCCCTATTCGCAGATGATATGTTAGTATACATAAGCGACCCCAAAAACTCCACCAAAGAACTCTTACAGCTGATAAACAACTTCAGCAAGGTGGCTGGATACAAAATTAACTCAAAAAAATCAGAAGCCCTTCTTTATACAACAAACAAATATACCGAGAAAGAAATAAGGGAAACAACCCCCTTCACAATAGCCACAAACAACATAAAATACCTGGGGGTAACTCTAACCAAGCATGTAAAGGACCTATATAACAAGAACTTCAAGCCCCTGAAGAAAGAAATGGAAGAGGCCTTTAGAAGATGGAAAGATCTCCCATGTTCATGGATAGGTAAGATCAACATAATAAAAATGGCTATCCTACCAAAAGCAATATATAGATTTAATGCAATTCCTATCAAAATACCAACACAATTCTTTATAGACTTGGAAAATGCTATATTCAACTTCATATGGAACAACAAAAAGCCCAGAAAAGCTAAATCAATCCTGTCCAATGAAAAAACATCTGGAGGTATCACCATCCCAGATTTCAAGCTGTATTACAGAGCAACAGTAATAAAAACAGCATGGTACTGGTATAGAAACAGACCAGTGGATCAATGGAATCGAATTGAAGACCCAAACATGGATCCACACACCTATGGCAAACTAATCTTTGACAAAGAAGCCAAAAACGCACAATGGAAGAAGGACAGCATCTTCAACAAATGATGCTGGTCCAACTGGATGTCCATTTGCAAAAGAATGAAATTAGACCCATACCTATCAGATTGTACAAAACTTAAATCCAAGTGGATCAAAGACCTTAACATAAGGCCAGTCACACTAAAGATACTAGAAGAAAAAGTAGGAGAAACCCTCGAACTCATTGGCACAGGTGACAACTTCCTGAACAGAACACCAACAGCTCAGGACCTGAGATCAACAATCAATAAATGGGACCTCATGAAACTGAAAAGCTTCTGTAAAGCAAAGGACACTGTCATTCGAACAAAACGGCAACCAACAGACTGGGAGAAAATCTTCACCAACCCCACATCTGATAGAGGCCTATTATCTAAAATCTACAAAGAACTCAAGAAACTAAATGCCAAGAAACCAAATAATCCAATCAAAAATGGGAGATAGAGCTAAATAGAGAATTCACAAAGGAGGAATCCCTTAGGGCTGAGAGACACCTGAAGAAATGTTCAACATCCTTAATCATCAGAGAAATGCAACTCAAGAGGACCCTGAGATTCCACCTAACACCTGTTAGAATGGCTAAGATAAAGAGCTCAAATGATAGCACATGCTGGCGAGGGTGTGGAGAAAGGGGAACCCTACTCCATTGCTGGTGGGAGTGCAGGCTTGTGCAACCACTATGGAGCTCTGTCTGGCGATATCTTAGAAATCTAGGAATAACCTTGCCTCAGGACCCAGCCATAACACTTCTGGGTATACACCCAAAGGACCTCTCACGGAGACATAGGGAAGTCTCCTCATCTATGTTCATAGCAGCCTTATTTGTAATAGCTAGAAATTGGAAACAACCCAGATGTCCCTCAACTGAAGAATGGATTAAAAAATTGTGGTACATCTATACAATGGAATATTACTCAGCTATCAGAAACAATGAAATCATGCAATTTGCAACCAAATGGATGGATCTAGAGGAGCTCATCCTGAGTGAGCTAACCCAGTCTCAGAAGGATGCACATGGCATCTATTCACTTATAGTAGGATTTTAACTAGATCGTACAGGATATCTGTACTACAACCAACACATCAAAAGGAACAAGGACATAATTTTTTTTTATCTTTTTCTTTTTCCTTCTTTTTTTCTTTTTTCTTTTTCCTTTTCCCTTCTCTTTTTCCTCTCTTTTTTTTGTTGATATTCTTTGTTTTTGTGGGTTTGTGTGTTTGTTGGTCTTTTTTTTAGTATTCCCCCAGTAGCAATGAGACACCATCCACTGGCAGTACTGCCTCGTAGGCCCCCGGTGAATGAAGAGGCTCTTGGCCCTCATATGACTCCTGATCTGTGGTGAGAGAATGTTAGGCAGGGACACTCCACCCCAGAGGAACAAGACGGAAGGGTCAGGGGGTAGAGCATGGGAGGGTGGGGCTGGGAAGCGGGAAAAGAGTACAATATGATAAGGATGTAACCTGAAGCAACAAACAAATAAATTTATTAACTTAAAAAAAAAAAAGGCAGGGGGCAGGGCTGAAACACTGTGAATGGAACAGAGGATACAGCCATTCGGCCTGGTTTTGCAGACCTCCAGGTGTAGAGAAGACGTGGAGCTAAGGTAAAATACAGGTGTAGAGAAGACGTGGAGCTAAGGTAAAATACAAGAGAATTGTGGTATTGGCCCATGCCTTTGACTTCAGCGGAGACGGGGGGGGGGAGCACCGTAGAGTTGGTGGTCTTATGTATTCTGGAGTCATATGGAGCAGGGTCGTGAGGGTGCATACTCTTGGTCCCACCATTCAAGAAGAGTACACCCTTGGTCCCAGCTCCCAGCACACTGGAGACAGAAACGGGCAGATCCCGGAACTCAGGGTCAGCCTGATGCAGGGCAAACTCTAAATAGAGAAAGACTTCGATCCAGGAGTGGTGGAACACATCTTTGATCCCTTCAGATGGGAAACACAGGTCCCTGATCCCAATAATTTGAGTTCAGAGACACACACATGGGATTTGGAGGGACCTAGGTTTGGAGGCTACTTACAAAAGGCCTCCTCTATGCAGGCAGATTGTCCTTTGGGATCTCAAAATATGTACACTAGAGCTGGTTTTGCTCCAAGGTGACAGAATGATTTCTTCTTTAACCCGGATTGAAATATAACGCTTTGTATGTTGTCAGAAGGCCAAATTTGCTTCAGGAGAAGTACTACCTAGCCCCCCCCATCCCCCCCCCAAAAAAAAAGAGGGCAATTGTCCTAGGGTTGGGATTGGGGCAGGGCTATGTTCTTATCATTCCAGGAGAATCGAAGCATCCATTAGGGGAGCCCGGGGACGGCTGGACAGCGGAATCCTCAGCAGAGAGCAGAATCAGGCACCAAGGAGGACGAGTGACCCAGTTGATTCTGCCTGGCAGACTTCCTCAATAGCTGTCTCCATCGAGGTCCTGCAACTACCACAGCAATCTAATGTCACTGGGACCGCTCAGCTCTACACAATGCCCTGGAAGGAACCTCAGTGATGCCTACAAGATCAGCTTCTGCCTACAAACCCCTTAGGTCATCTAAACAGCTGAGAACAGAAGGACTGAACAGAAAAGAGTGTACTAACATTTTTAATCATTTTTCCCATTTGGGTTCGGGCCCCAAACAGGTCTACTATGACCCAAATCAGCAGGAAGTCATTTTAAGAGAGTGACGTCCCATGCCCAGAGTGTGGGGAGGGTGTTTCTCTGCCCTTCTTTTTGGTTATTTGAAGGATAACTGAAAACTCTGTTATGTAGGGGAAGAGACTACAAGCTGATAAATGGTCCTGTCTTAATGGGTTTTGGAGGTTAGCCCCAGGGAATTCCTACTTTTCCTTTTCTGTATCCTTCTTCCTCTCCTATGTAGGAGTGCATGGGCTTGAGAAAAATCAAATATAGACATAGCACAGGAAGGTCCAAGAAGAAGGGGTAGATTATTGAATATGCCCTTATACCTTTGTATATTGATACAAAATTAGTAGTTTATTTGGCTAAAGTGGTATTGACCATTGTTTATTGTGCAAAAATAAGATTGTATTGGATTACATCGGTATTGATCTTTGTATATTGATACAAAATTAAGATTATAGTTGGCCAGAATGGTATTGACCCTTGCATATGGATGTAATATTAAGATTATATTGGGCTACATAGGCATTGATCTTTGTATATTGATACATAATTAAGAGTATATTTAACCACAATTGAATAGATCTTTGTATATTGATACAAATTTAAAGGTAACGCTTCCTAATGGTATCATACCTAGAGATACTTAAAAATAAAATGTGAAGCTCTGACCTCTTGATACCAACCGTCTAAAATGGTCTAGGATAGTTAAAACAAACTCCTAGTCATGCAAACATGTCACTTTGTTAGGTACTATGACAGTCTATCACAGATATTCTCTAAACTACCCAGTAATCAAGTTGCTAAGAGACAAGCAACATTCGCTTATCTAAATACAAGAGATGGATAGGGCATCTTCAAAAACCCCAAGAGATCTGCAGAATATGGCTTTCAAAGATGTTATCTTAAATCAATATTTTTTTTTATATCGAGACATATCAGCACCTGACAGCACCCCCTATTCTACTCCAAATAGAATATAAGCATCGAAGAACCTCCACTGTAAGATGGTTGAATTAGTGGCAAGCCTTTCTCTTGGCATGAAAAAACCCCTTGCACCAACTGCAGACAGACTGCTGTCCAAAAAGGACAAAACTTGGTAGCAGGGAAGTCGACAGCCTAACCCTGCCAAGACAGGGTAGGTAAGTCCTTCATAATCACTGCTCTACAACAAATGTCTGTCAGAGAAACAGGACCCAAAAGCTGAAGATTGATGCTGGAATGTATGGAGAGAAAATGGGAACTGTCCAGGCAGTCATTGGTATGTTCTTTCTTAGTTTTGGATACTGCAGGCCCTGAACTTCCTATATAAGCAAATATATTTATCCCTCTCAGGTCTCTGAGGTGGTTGAAGAATAGACAGCTAGAGTCTCATAGTTAAATTTTGAACTGTTTAGGAATCAAGAGGGTGTTATAGATCTAAGAAGATACTCTTAAAAGTGTGTTGCAAGATAGTGTGAATGTTGAGTCACATATAGACCTTTAAACTCATGGAGTCGGTTAGATAGTAGAATGTTAAAGTCAGGGGCCAAATATGTATAAACTGGACATTGGGAAGGTATACTGGGCCATTTAACTCTCATAAATGTGGCATATTTATATCTACTGTTTTGTATAATACTTACTGTTATAAGAGAAGGAACCATCTGTTGGACTGAAAGGGGAAACTTCCTGGGGGGAAGAGGGTGGAAGGGCGGGATAGGAAGGGGGAATAGGGAGGGGTTTGTTACTGAGATGTAACTTGAAGAAAAAAAAATAAAGTATTTAAAAAAAAATCCACAAAGGCAGGGAAACTTGGATGTTCCCTTCTGCTCCCCAAGGCAGGTCACAAAATAGGAACTTTTACTTCTTTCTGTGATCCTTCTCCCTCTTTTGAGGTGACATACCATCCCAACACCCACAAAGAAATGTCATATAGAAACACAGGAAGAATCTGTGAACAGGGGCTTTGTTGAGTCCCTGGATCCCAGTGTATTGCCTGGAAACACTTACTCTGTCCCCTGCTCACACCTCTTTGTGACCAGCAGCCACAAAACAGTCTTCCTGAGGACAAGAGTCCGCATGCCCAAAGGCTTCTGCAGCAAAAAAAAAAAAAAGTGTATAATAATATATCTTAAGTTTCTCTCTTGCTGATACGCCTCTGTTTTAATATGCAAGTCAGTCATGAACTTTGCGCTGGGTAACAAAAAATATAACTTTGACTTTCTTACATGTAATACTGTGTAAGAGAAAAAGATTCGTGTTTGGGCATTCAAATATATTATGACCATCATGTAAGGTTAGAAATCCACTTAATATTTGAAACTTGAAAACTGTGAGTGAATTTTTTGACTGTTAGGGTATAAAAATTTGTCACATCTTACACTATTTATTCATTTATTTATTTCTTATGTTTATTTATTACTTCAGGTTACATCTCCATCATAGTGCCCTCTTTCCACCCCTCCCAGTCCCGCCCTCCCATCCTCTATCCCCTATCCCTTCCATCCCACTCCTCTGGAGTGGAGTGTCCCTACATAACAGTCCCCCAGCCCAGTTCAGCAGTCATATGAGGGCCAAGAGCCTCCTCATACACTGGGGGTTTACAAGGCAGCACTGCTAGGGCAAAGTGTCTCATTGACAGGAAAAAAAAGTCTATGTCCATGTTCCCTTTGGTGTGTTGGCTGTAGTATAGATATCCTGTACTATATGGCTAAAATCTGATTATAAGTGAACAGATGCCATGTGCATCCTTCTGAGTCTGGGCAATATTTATACATTTGAATAAATCTCAGTTTTTGTTATGTGTTCTACAACAAAATAAAAAAACAGCTCATTGTAAAGTTCTTCAGTAAGAGAAGCTTTATTTGATTTTCAGCATTTTCCCATTCTTACAAAATTAAAATATTGATTTTTACAAACATAAGATTTGCCATGACCTCTAATAATATTAATTTTAAATGGAACTTTAAAACACTAGTATAATTTTAGTGACTAGCATTTTCACTAATAATTTTACAACACATGACTATGTTGGCCTTTTAATTATCATCATTCTTTCTGTAATTTGGTTTGGGTTCAAGAATACAACACATCTTATGCAAGCATAATTCAGGAGATAATCAGTTCATGTGACTAGGAAAATACAAGCACCACTAGTCAAACTCTTTAGAGAGGACTGATCACAGCAGTTCACTGGCAGAACAGAAAACATCATAAGCAGTTAGCAAATGGGTTTTTTAAAACTGTGCCATTATATATTAGTAGACACTAAATAAGTCCTTTCACAACTTTTTTTTTTCTTCAAGTTACATCTCAGTCGCACTCCCCTCCCTACTCCCCTCTCCAGTCCCAGCCTCCCACCCTCTTCCCCCTCACCCCCCATCCACTTCCTTTTTCTTTTTTTAAGTTTAAGATATATCTTTTCCCTCCAGTAGCTCCCCCTTTCAGTCCAACAAATGGCTCTTTCTCTTACAACAACAAATACAATACAAAACAACAGAAATAATTAGGCCACAATTATGAGAGTTATAGGGCTTTGCATACATTCCCAATGTCCAGTCCAAACGTATTTGGCACCTGACTTTAACATTCTACTATCTAACCATCTCTGTGAGTTTAAAGTTCTATATCTAACTCAGCTTCCATCGTAACTTGCATCACAATTTTAAAAACATCTTCTTAGATCCAGAACACCCTCTTAACTCCTAAACAACTCAAAATTTAACTATGAGACTCTATCTATTCTTCAACCACCTCAGAGACCTGAGAGGGATAAATATATCTGATTATACAGGAAGTGCAGGGCCAGCAGCTTCCAAAACTAAGAAATGACATACCAGTGGCTGCCTTCTTTCACAAATTTTAAACATCAAGGCTGTATTCCATTTTAATTAATGGTTATATGCATATTTATTCATATTTCGTTCTACCTCATAGTCATTCGCTCTTTCCCTTACTCCCCCCCACCTTTTTCCCTCTCTTCCTTTTGTCCCTGCCATAATACTTTTATGTTCAAAGTTATCATATAGCTTTGGTATCACCTGCTTATATTTTTTTCATTACATGCTTTCCTACAGCCCATGTCATCTCGAGCTCAGAATCCATTGACATGTTCATTTTTCATTCTACCATCCCTGTGTTTGGCTGGTAGGCAAATCAATTATTAAAAGCCTTTCATGGTCTTCTCTGTACACCCCTAGCACCTTACTAGCTGGAAAAGGAACCTCAGGGAAACAATAATTAAAAGAAAAATAAGGCAAGTTATTTCACTGCCTGCCTGGCTTATATAGAGGACACAAAAATCTTAAGGTCAAATATATTCATTGTTTAGCTCATTTAATTACTTTTTATTTTATTTACCTATCTTCTGTTAAGGGAAAAAAAAGAAAAAATGGCCTGGTGGTGACTGATTTTTGAAAGATTAAAATTTTCAGTAATGAATTTTCAGAGATTTAATGATGATTCTTGGAATGAGTCCTTGATATTTTTTGTATACTTATTCTAGAGTCACTTGATATTTTTAGAATACATTTAAGAAAAAAAATTCTATGTGAAAAACTTAGCAAGAGGATCTCAAATTATTGAATGACCTTTTGCATTTGGGCCTTCATTTTTCGTACATTCACATTTTATCCCCTGGAAGATTATAGGCAATTGTTCTAAGTTCATATTTTATATCATTATACTATTGAGTAAAGTATTACAAAGGGATATGAATATAAAATTTCATTTTCAACTCCTTCCTGTGACACCGGACATTTTATGCCTTCTCCTGCAACACTTTAATAATTGATTCAGAAATCCACTTACTAAGACCTGTGTAGTTCCTAAGTCAGGTGTAATCATTCATTGTCCAACCCTAGCCAAGTCTAGACCCCCTAATATAATGTAGAAAGACTGATTTTCTTGGTGTATGCATTCATGTACTTTTGATTACATAAATATAGGTGAATAAATGAATGTGATAACCCCATTCTCCTCCCTGGTAGCAATTAGTGCATGTCTGGGCTTATAAGAAAGGTGGCATCACTGCTTCCTAAGGATATTTCTTGACTCTTCAAAGGAGAATCAGAGAAGCAGCTGTTTTGCCCTCCTCTAGACAATACATTTTTTAATGTGTTGTGTGGATATTTTACATCATAACATCAACAGCTAAACTAAAGTTCACTGAAGACACACATGGTAGACTGATGAAATAAAGATCCTACGTGCATCATTAGAGCTTGTTTTTATGGTTTTTTGTTTGTTTTCCTTTTAGTGCTAGGAATGGAATCTTGGGCCTTTAAATTACTAGAGAAGCACTCTACCACTGAAACACCTTCCTGGATATTTATTTTTGGCTGGTTGTTTGTTTTTTAAACAGGGTCAAACTCAGTCACTTAAATGACTGAAAACTCTTATCAGTCTTCCTCTGCCTCCAAAGGACTGGGATTATAATTATGTGCCACCATGCCAACTTCATGATGTTTACAGGTCACCAAATTAGTCAACTTCAAACTGATCGATCGCCACATACTATGAACAAGTGTCCCATCTCTTCAAGCACTGCAGTGAGTGAATGAGTAGAACAGAAAAGCTAGTTACTTCCTAACTACCAATGAGCTTCTACACTCTTGTTTCCTTTGTTGTTGGTGTTAGCTTCTTTGGCCTTTTCTCCCTGTGTTCTGGAGATTAGAGCTAAGGACGCACATGGTGTGCAACCATTCTCACTGATCTATATCCCTAGCCATCCCATTAATATTTTGATATGTTTTACATTGTTATCCCCAACTTAGTTCTCGATAAGGATACCACTTAAATAAATCCAAAGGATAGTAACATACACACCTTTTGAAAGCTACTACATTCTACCTCCTTATTTTAACTCACACCTTAACCTAGAGAAATGGAATATTTAATAAAACATATAAAAATAGACAAAATCTTGTAGGAAGGGCATCACATTGCAGTACAGTGTCCCTCCACATATGATATTGTGACTTTCAGTTTATAAATTTCATTGTCAGAAATAACAAATTGTTCAAAATACTATGAGAATAAACTTGAATACACTATAGCCCTTGTGTGATTAATAACACTATATATAAATTTATTGAAAATTAACTATTAACTGAATAAATGAAATCTTAAAAGGAAATGTGGCTGAGACATATTTTGTATGTGTAATATAAGACTGCATTTTAGCCGTGTTCATGCAGCCAAAGTTTAGCTTTATGTAATCATTTTAATTTTTTTATTCAGTTGGAGAAACATATTTATTCACTTTTAATGGTGAAATAGACTTTACCATACACAAAAGATTCCTGGAAGAGAATTCCAAGATCTAATAATAACCTCAATAAGTCATTATCTTGTACAACAAAATTATGAAGGGAACTATTAAGTCTGTAGATTAAATTTAGCCATTAACTCAACAGTACTGCATGCAAGGCCATGAGCTCACAAACAGTGTAATATTGCAGATGGTGTAGAAAGCCAAACTACAGAAGAAAAAAAAGTCATGTGGAGGGAGAGAGAGGGCTTGTTTCAAAGGAACAGCCCAACTGCAGCACCACATGACAAAGGCCTTCACTAGCATGTGTACCAACTAGAACTGCTTTATTAAAAGCTAGTAGTTATGAGGCAACAACTTTCCCAACTAAGCAGCATCACCCTCAACTCTCCTCTCTGTATCGATCTGAACAGCTAAAAAGGATCTGGACACAGAAGGAGACTCTCTTCTCTGCGAGCAGTCAAGACTGAAATAATCATTTCATCAAGAGTGCTTTCTTTACTACTTCCAGGATCCCACAGTCATGATGCTTAGGACACATACCTACTAACTATGAATTCTGAATTTTTGTATGTTCTTATAAGTCTGATAATTTTTTTAAAGAAAGCTAAAATCAACTGAAAGTGAAAGATGGCACTGAACAGCTAACAAAATCAATACTTACCAGATGAAGACTTCTACATTGTTTCCCTATTTTCCTGCTTATATTATCTTAAAGGTAAAAATTAAGGGTTGAAAATCTAAATGAAAATTGTCTTGAGATATCTAGGATTGCTAGCAGACATCTACCATTCGGAAATTATACTCTCTTGAAACAATTTTTAAAAAATAGTTAAGTGAAGTTTCTAAATTTACTTTATAAAATATGTGTAGGATATGTGTCTGTAATAATATAATCTGTAAATTTAAAATATTTTTATTTTAAAATAAGTGTATCTTCAATAGTACATATGGAATAAAATGGAAACTAGATTCCAATGACCATTAAGTACAATATCTTGGTCAAAAATTCCCTAAGGAGATACAATTAAATTCTGCTACTATGCTACATGCAGTATTGTAAGGGCTAATGGCTAGTATATCCAGAACATGTATATAAAAACCTCCCAATTCATCAATTAGCCTACCTTCCAGATTCTTAAATCACTGATACTATCCTTGCCATCTTATCCTCAAGGATGCTTATTAATCATGTTCTTACACAGTCTTGTACCAAAACAACTATTGACATTTACTCAGAATGTTTTCTATGACTCTCTTTCACTTTTATATTTTCAAGGTTGGTATATTAATAAGCTACTGAATAACAGTTTATCTTGGTAGAAAGGTACTTAATAAAGATTATGAACTTCCTAAAACAGTCTGTGTATTAAATGAGCTACATAACATAAAAACCATCTATTCTTTTTTTTAAACATTTATTTATTTCTTCAAGTTACATCTCAATCATAGACTTTTGCTCTTCTTAACAACACAAAATTAAGACAACCAAAAGGCCCAAGGGAAGAGATACAAATAAGGGAACAAGTCCGGTTAATATATACTTTTGTCCTGGGGAATGATATATTTCCTCAAGCATATTCCAACTGATTGCCTTAGAGAGAACCCTGATTGAAGAGGGGATTTAAGGGGAAGTGTTACTCACAAGTCACAGGGAACCAAGGCACTGGGAAAGAACTGCCCTTAGTGGAGTTAGTTCTAAGATAACAGGGCTCCATAACTCTACAAAAAGGAAAACCATTATAAGAGACATGCCCTATGTTGTGTCTGCAAGAATGGGCCTTCAGCTCAAGTTATGGCTGCCCTTAAAGATGTTGCCCAAGGTAAGGGCCCCAATGGCATGACTTCATAACTCTCTCATGTACCTTGCATAATTTTGGACTGTGACAGGCAAAAAGTGCTAGCATTTGGTGGCTTTGTTCTCTAGCTGAAACAATAGCCCAGGACTTGCTTGTAAAAATATTTGTGCAGTAACCACTATGTGAGAATGCCCCAAATACCAAAGAAGTTACTTTTGTCTGCCATATGGAACTCTTGGTTTAAAAAAAAAAAAAGAAGGAAGAAGATTGTAGCTAAGATAACCATGGTATTTACAAACTGAGGCAGTTTACAATTATACTCTTTCCAAAAATTAATTGCAAGCCCATTTTAGATAGAAACAGAATAAAAGGGTTACTCCACAAAGATGTGGCTAATTACCTCTTAAGACAACAGAATCTTATTGAATCTATTAGCCACATCTTTGTAGAGTAAAAACCATCTATTCTTTTATCAAGGGTTTTACGATGAAAAATTGATGGAATGCAGATATGTAAATGCATGAACTGGTATAGATCAAAGGAAGATAAAATTTCTGACTAAAATGCTCAGATTCCTTTTTTAAAAACAGTGACATCAATGCTAGGCCTTAGCAGTTATATATGTTATATATAATTTTAATGTCAAGATAGAGAAGTGATTGTACTGTGCCATATTGCATTTGGTAAGACATACAAAAATTAATGTCACAAGTTATCATGTGCTCAATTTTCAAAGCACCCATAATTTACAATATACTCACATAAAAACAATAAGAAATATGAAATCATGGATGAAGTACAGATTTGTTGCTGTGGTTATTTAAATAAACAATTCTTGATTGATGTACAGTTTATCTTTTATTCCTTAACAAAGTAAATCTTTTTGGAAGAAGTAATTTTAAATATATGGTTAATCTATTCTCTCAGTTATGTGAACATCAGTGTTGACAACTAATAGGGAAATTTTAAATGAAACTCTAGAAAGAAGTTTTCATGCTTTGGATGGAGTTTCCCTAAGATTCTAGAAATAAGAATTAGTATATCCTTTGCATTGACTTAGAAAGAATAAAAGTAAAAATTGGGAAAATTATGCAGAATTCTATTAGATATAGGAACTTTAGAGGTCTTGTGTAGGCTGATTAACCGTAGTAGTGCCATTCTTGTGCAAATACCACTAACTCACAGTGCTTGATTATATTCTTAGAAAGGTTACAACTTACAAAAAAGTATTTGTACCAGGATGATCAGAGTAAAGTAGACTCAAGCTCCTGAAAAGAAAGGAGTTTTTCTGTAATTACAGTGAGGGTTGGTTTGGGTGTTGTCATTACTAAATTTTATCCTATTTGTTCCTTTGAGTGGCTAATTCTTGCATCCTAAGAAGCCCAAATGGAATAAACATGGTATAATGAAAGCAGGTGTTTAAGGAATAGTGCCTCCTCCATGAGTCTCATATAAGAATTTGGATTTTCAATACCAGGCTGGGAGCACATGCCAGGTAGTAACTACTATGTTGTCTTTTCTGAGCATTGAATATCAATTGACTTTACATTCAAGCTTAACAGTATGCTATCTGAAGCCTTGTGACCCAAAAGGCAGAGCAGATTGCTTCTTCCCTGTAGCTATGACGGAGGAAGAAATTTCATCCATTCAGCAGTCTCCAGAGTGTTCCCCACTCTATTCCAATGTTTCCAGGAAGTATCAGATATGAGTGGGAGGTGGTGATGTAAACATACAGTGTCACTCTGTCTGGAAGCCAATTTTGGAGACTGCCTGACTCCTGAATTATAACAGTTCAACAGCACTTAAGCATTTCCTTTGTCCAGACAACATTCTGAAGGGTTTACATTTGTTAACACTCTTAATTTTCATGTAATTCCACCAAACTGATGCTATTATTATCTTAATGTTAAATATGAGAAAATGGAGAACAAAAAAATTAATGAAGTTAACCGAAAAAAGTGGTTGCCCTAGAAAAGGCTTAGGTTTCAGCCATGCAATTTTGTTCCAGAATGAGGAAAAAGGAGTGTAAGACATTTTCATTATACGAAATGGGAAGAAAAAAAATAAGGTAAATTAAGAAGAGTATATGAATGCAATACTCATGAAACTCTGTGTTTTTTAATTCCCTGGATAACACAAATAAATCAAATCTATGAGCTACTTCATCATTATAATCTTATGATAGTCTGTAATTCCCCCAGGACAATCCTTCAAGAAACAAAAAAAAAAAAAAGTTTGCAAACTGAACTTTAGATATTTGTTCATGAAAGCTAAGACAACAGTTCAACATTCTTAAAACTGATCAACAAGCAAACATAAAAAAATTGAAGGAATGGATTTTAAGACTTGAATATACCTCAGAAAATTTAGCCCAACTGTCAGTTTGAAAATGACAACTAGAAAAGTAATTTTATTGAAGGCCGAATGAATTGCTAATAGTTGGCCCAAGTCAGTATTTTTTCTTGATACCAAACTATAAATACAGTCATATCTTCCTTTATATCAAGCAAAATGTAAATGCAGTCATATCTTCCTTTATATCAAGCAAATGTAAACAGTCATATCTTACTTTATATCAAGCAAATGTAAATGTAAATGCAGTCATATCTTCCTTTATATCAAGCAAATGTAAGTACAGTCATATCTTCCTTTATATCAGGCAAATTGTAAATGCAGCCATCGTCACACTTTAAGGAAACCACTCAGGAGTTGCTGACCACCACACAACTTGGCCGAGACTTCCCCTTAGAATGCAGAGGAATGTGAAGCACTGCATCCCTTTGACCGTGTTCCTGCCTCTTGCAGATACTACTATGGTCGCACCGAAGTCCTGTAACTGACATATGAAGAATGAAATTAGCAAGGGAAGTAGTAGATGAAGGCCCAGAAAAAAAAAATTAAAAGAGAGCTGAGTCTGGTAGCCCCGGATTCTAATCACTACTCAAAATGCTGGGGGAAGTGGAGAATAAGCTGTTCAAGGCCAGCATGAATAATTTAATGAGCCCTTATGTGAAAGTGAAAAGAAGAAAGCCAACAAGATGGTTCAGTGAGCAATGATGCTTGCTATCAACCCTGAAAACCTGACTTGGATATGTATGACATACAAGAGGGAAGGATAGAACTAACTCCTGTGGGCATGCTCTGACCTCTGCCTATGGTGCTTGTACTTGCGTATGTACACATGTACATGATACACACAACCCATGAACAAACAATTATATATATATATATATATATATATATATATATATATATATTTAAAAACGGAGAATGGAAACACAGTTCAGTAGAAAATGCTTTGCCTAGAACATACAAAGCCCTACTAACAAAATTAATTAAATTAAAAGAATAACAGAAAATAAATCAATAAGTGCTGACTTAAATGGAATTGTGATCATTAACTTTTCAATCTGATACTAATATCTTAATACTAGAAGGAGAAAATAAACAAAATATATTTCTTCCCATTTTGGCATGCCACTACCATATGCATGATAAAGGTAGTATCTGTGGAAAGTTTAAGTACACTATATAAAAAGAGAAATTAACATCATTTGAGTTTATGGCTAATTTTGAAACAGTGCAGAAATGGAGTAGAATATATGAGATAATCTCTTTTCATAATCAAAGACTCATCTACATGAGATAAATACTTCCATCAGATTGATGCTAGTCTCTTCTGGACAAATAAACTGTGTGGAATACAGCAGTATCCTTTCAAACTCATTCCATGAAATAATATTGGAAAGTCACAGACCATTCTTGTTCAACAGCCCTAACACTATCATCAAACACCAGATGTGTATAAGAAGATGTGTAAAGATGGAACCTATTTCTGAACTTTGGGTCTGTGAAAATATTGAATTACATGAAAATTGGAATTTAAGTTTGTGTGTGAAACTATGTTTTTTATTTTGGAGATTAATTTTCCTTTCCTATGTGGACCCCAGAGAAGTCACAAAGTACTTTAAAAGTGGAAGGTAGAGGTGGAAGAATCAGAGCAGCAGACATAAGCACAGGGGTGGTTGAGATAACTCATTGCATGAAGTTCACACAATGCCTCTCTAGCTTTTGCAGATGCTAGAGAGTCATAAGCCAAGCCAAGGTGGGATCAAGTGAGAAACCTTGACTCACTCACTGAATAAGGGAGTAAGGAACTGAGGAAGATGTCAACTGATGGCATCCACATGTTTGTGAACATAAGTCTTTGTACACCTGTATGTATGCGAACATGTGTATACATGCATGCACAACACACATGCAGAAAGAAGTGAATTTCATATATCTTTGAGCAAGACTTGTTCAAATTCTAAATATAATAACATTTTGGAATCTCATATTTTCACATAAATTATTATACTTCAAAAGCAGAATATATTAATTTCCAGGTAGCATTGTCGAGAGGGTAGCAGCATGGCATAAGATCTCGGCTCTAACCTCAATATACCAATAACCTACTCCTTCCCTGTAACCATCGGTCATGACAGTAATGGAGCTAATGATATCATTGATGAACAGGAATTTCCTTTCAAATGCTTTTCTTTTGATTAGTTTTTACTCATCTTTACATAATCAACTTAGAGTTCATCCCCTTAAGATAGACCTCACTATCTGCTTTACATGCTACATTATTACTTTCCAGGTCATGCACCCTCAAAATCATGATTTCCTCCATTACTAAATATAGGGTAGACAATAGTTAGTGCCTGCATATTAGTCATTTGCTGTACATTCTGACCTGTCCTGGGTCTTATCTCATTTGTCTCACACTTAGTAATAATGTCTTCATTGTAAGATTTACAGGAACAGCTTCAAGAACTGTTTATATGTAGAGAGTTAGAATGTTTCATTTTGTTTCAAGGTAGAAGAAACCCATGATTGTGTGAAGGTAAAGACAGTAGAAATTTTAGGAGACCTTGTTGCCAGATGCAAATGAATGACTATTTGAAATCTGTATTGTTTCCTGCTAGATTCAGTTTTTTAATTTATATTTCATATGATGTTCACTTGGTGAAAATAACTTTTTACCATTACCATTTATTTACTCTTCTGAGAAAACCCTTTTGGTAAACTTATGTGTATCTTCTTGTGGGTTTATTCCTGGTTCTGTATCACATTCATTGTCTCCTCATTTTTAAGATATATGGATTACTGAATTACATGGATTACTAAACCATGACAGCTTTGGATGTCAGACAGTATAAATTCTCTAACTAAATGTTATTAAAAGGTGTAAATTTTACAGATTTTAGAACATGTATTGAAAATAAACTGAATTTAAAGGAATTCTTACATGTAAATATAAAATGTTGAAGAGAGGTGATGAATGAGACTGTGGATGGGATACCAATGCAAGTTAATATTTTGTCTGCACTGTGATATTATTATAGTTTTTCAGTTTTCATAGGGACCATAAAGATCATATAGGAAAAAATAACACCAGCTACTAATTATGCATTCATTTTAAATTAATATGTATATTTCAATGCTCTTTAGTAAGTTTTATTATATTATATTGAATGATCTAATTCAAAATTATCCTATGTACTACTTAGGCAAGGATATTTCTGCAGTGGACTTGTATCTTGGAATAGTTTTTAGTTTTTCAGTTCCTCTAAAGCATCTTGACTTGTGTAAGGAAACGCACAACTACATTTTGTTCAGGTGTGTCCGTGTGTGTCCGTGTGTGTGTATGTGTGTGTGTATGCATACATATACACACATATAATATGTGCTTTGGGTAATATACAAGACTACGCAAACCTATTAAGAATAAGGATTTACAAAACACCCTAGATAATGTCAACTTCTTCATGAGCATGAGTGCAAAAGAATAAAAAAAAAAAGATTTAGAATCAGGAGAAAGTGTTTCATTGCTTGCTTAGATAGATACCTACCTTCACTAGGAAAACACTGGAGATTCTACTTGCTACACTTTGAATCACAAAGCAATTTTTCATTTTGTATATTTTTCTTTTTAAAACTACTTTCATAGCACCTTTATTTTTAATTTTTAATTTTTTATGTTTATTTACTACTTCAAGTTACATCTTCATCACAGTCCCCTCTCTCTACCCCTCCCTGTCCCACCTTCCCACTTTCTCCCCTATCTCCCACCTATCCTATTCCTCTAGAGTGGGTTGTCCTTACATATCAGCCCCCCTCAGTTCAATGGTCAAATGAGGGCTAAGAGTTTCCTCTTGCATGGGAGCCTATATGGCAACTCCATTAGGGCAAAATTGTTCCACTAACAGGTAACAAGGTCTGTGTTCCTGTTCTTTTTGGTGTGTTGGTTGTACTATAGTTATCCTGTACTATGTGGCTAAAATCCAATTGTAATTGAACAAATGCCATGTACATCTTTCTGAGTCTGGGTTAACTCACTCAGGATGAGCTTTTCTAGTTCCTTCCATTTGGCTGCAAATTGCAATTTCATTGTTTCTGATAGCTGAGTAGTATTCCATTGTGTATATATACCACAGGGTTTTTTTTTTTTAATCCATTCTTCGGTTGAGGGACATCTGGGTTGTTTTCATTTTATAGCTATTAAAAAAAAAAAAAGCTGCTAAGAACATAGATGAGGAGATGTCCTTGTGGTTTGGTGAGGAATCACTTGGATGTATATACAGAAGTGGTATGGCAGAGTCTTGAGGTAGAGCTATTCAAAGTTTTATAAGATATCACCAGACTGATTTCCATAGTGATTGTACAAGTTTGCAGTCCCACCAGCAATGAAGGAGTGTTCACCTTTCTCCACAGCCTCACCAACATGTGCTGTCATTTGAGTTTTTGAAATTAGCCATTCTGACAGGTGTGAGTTGGAATCTCAGAGTCATCTTGAGTTGCATTTCTCTGATGATTAAGGATGTTGAGCATTTCTTCAACAGTCTCACAGCCATTAGAGATTCCTCCTTTGTGAATTCTTGGTTTACCTATGTTCCCATTTTTATTGGATTATTTGGTTTGTTGGTGTTTAATTACTTGAGTTATTTATAAATTATGGATATTAGCCCTCTGTCAGATGTGGGGTTGGTAAAGATCTTTTCCCAATCTGTAGGTTGCCATTTTGTTCGAATGAGTGTCCTTTGCTTTACAAAAGCTTTCCAGTTTCATGAGGTCCAATTTATTGATTGGTGGTCTTAGATCTTGAGCTATTGGTGTTCTGTTCAAGAGGTTGTTACCTGTGCCAATGAGTTCAAGGTTTTTCCCCACTTTCTCTTCTATTAGATTTAGTATGTCTGGCTTTATGTTAAGGTCTTTGATCCACTTGGACATAAGTTTTATGCAAGGTGGTAAGTATTGGTCAATTTGCATTTTTTTACATGGTGACATCCAGTTAGACCAGCAGCATTTGTTGAAGTTGCTGTCCTTTTTCCACTGTACAGTTTTGGCTTCTTTGTCAAAAATTAAGTGACCATAGCTGTGTGGGTTTATTTCTGGGTCTTCAATTCCATTGATCAACTGGTCTATTTCTATATAAGTACCATACTGTTTTTATTACCATTGCTCTGTAGTATGGCTTGAAATCTGGGATGGTGATACCTCCAGATGTTTTTTTTTTTTATTCTACAGGAGTGATTTAGCTATTCTGTGTTTTTTGTTATTCCATATGAAGTTGAGAATTGTTCTTTCAAGGTCTGTAAAGAATTGTGTTGGTATTTTGATGGAATTGCATTAAATCTGTATATTGCTTTTGGTAGGATAGCCATTTTTATTATGTTGTACCTACCTATCCATGAACATGGGAGGTCTTTCCATCTTCTTATGTCCTCTTCACTTTCTTTCTTCAAGGACTTGAAGTTCTTGTCATACATGTCTTTCACTTGCTTGGTTAGAGTTACCCCGAGGTATTTTACACTCTTTGTGGCTATTGTGAAGGGTGTTGTTTCCCTAATTTCTTTCTCAGCCCATTTACCTTTTATATAAAGAAAGTCTTATGATTTTTTTAAATGAATTTATGTCCAGACACCTTGCTGAAGGTGCTTATCCATTGTAGTAGTTCTCTGGTGGAATTTTTGGGGATATGTACTATCATATCATCTGCAAATAGGGATAATTTGACTTCTTCCTTTCCAATTTGTGTATTTTAATAAAAGAATTTGTCCATTAATCTACCTTAATATTGTCATTTAAAAATATTATTTAATGAATTTTTAGTTGTTTAATTTGAAGAACCGATAACTAATTTGAAAATAACATGCCTTCTACGTGCACCAAGTTTTTTGTATCAACAAGCAGAAATTTGTTTTCTATGTAGCCTATTCCTAACTTTTCTTGTTTTCAGAACATTGACTTTATTAGTCATTGTAGACAGACACATACAAAATAGATACAACCAACAGACAGAGACTGAGGCACTCTCTACCTTTTTGTTGACACTCACACACAGTACAGAGGACACAGTGCGTGACATTCCTATTAAGAACCTGCAAGCTTTGCATCACAACTGCACTTATCCCTGATGGTGAACCATATTTAGCAAGACAGTAAAGCTGGCAAATGTCTGAAACACCTGGGCAGACTTCCAATGGGAATACTCGCCCACTTAGCAGAGACAGGGAACCTCATTTAACCTCCCTACTGCTAGCTAGATGATGTACATAAGCAAGAGAAGCTGTTTTTAGGCTATCCAGTTGGCTATGGTGGGGTAGCTACTTTTATGATTACCCTCTATTTTCCCATGATTTGTTATATTCCTTCTCTTCTCTGGGCCTGGTACAGAAACATCAGAAGGCTCATTAACACTTGCAGACCTCTTAGGAGACCCTTAAGAATGTTTCGGTGGAGATTCACTAAACAGTTTCCCGTAGTGAGAGGAAAGTGCTATCAAACCACCCAAGTGCCTCGGAGTGCTAGAGCTCAGAGGGGAATAGTGCCCTCTCTCTTCTTTGGTATAATGATAACAACTCTTACTCTTCTTTGCTTTTGATTGTCCAGTATGGGATCAAGCTATTAAGATACAATTAGCTGCTATCTTAATTTGAGGTAAAGTATTGTTTCAGTCTCATCTCCGTCAGAAAAGAAGAATGGCTAATTATTCTGTACTAGTGCCCGTCAATGGATACAACAGCCACAGAGTATTCCAAAGTCATCTACTGAACAGAAGGAATGCTGGGTGTAGTCATAGCTCAACAAGCTCTAGGTTTTAGTGTTCTCAGTTGAAATGTAGTTACTAGACTGAACAACTGCTCAGGACAGTTTAACTGTGGCATTACTTTATTCTTAGGTGACTAAGCTTCATTTTAGACAAGGCCACAAGAGAGCATCCTAGATGTTTATAAATAAATAAACCATAAATCAATCCATTTTAGCACATAGGATTCTCTTGTATTCCAAACCACAATTATATTCCAATATTCAGCTGTTCTCTCAACTGTAAACAGAAGATGTCTCATTAAGTGCTTCCAGTGTTATATTAGTCCAGGTTCACCATTTCCCTCACACTTGAATACTTTCTGCATGCCATTCTCACTTACCTTGGTTATGACTAAAGGACAGAAATTATATATAGCCGAATATGAGTATACAGACCAGTGAGGAGAGTTACAAATTCTGGCCTGTAAAAATAACTTAATTAAAATGTTTATTCGTAATCTGAAATTGATATCTGGGCAGAAGTGGGTGTGAAATAAACATATGGATGCCTTGGTTATTAGAGCTGTGGATCTGTAATGAGTTACATCAGGAAAAGCAATAATAAACAGAAAAACAGGTATTAGAGTAAAGGACAGGATTATTTTTCAACTAATAAAGACCAGTAGACATTGAAGTGAAAGAGAATCCAAACTTCTAAAAACTAAAACCCTGAAGCCTTCTGACACCCAAGCTGTCAGGACCAGTCATGTGCATGGAGAAATTCAGCACTATATTTCCAAGCTTAGGAGCTTCACTGGAATTCTGGCCAATTTCAGAGGGTA
The DNA here is from genome assembly GCA_907164525.1 of Lophiomys imhausi. Lineage (NCBI taxonomy): Eukaryota > Metazoa > Chordata > Mammalia > Rodentia > Muridae > Lophiomys > Lophiomys imhausi. Next base: position 2,727,897 of record CAJQZJ010032332.1, read on the forward strand.
ATCATTGATTTATAGGTTAAGAATTAAGTGCCCAAACACCTGTGGAGTTTCAACTGCTTTGTTCAATTTTGCTAAAATATGCTTTCACTTTTGTCTACTACATATTAAGATGTCAATAAAACATTTGGTAATTCTCAATATACACTTAAGGTATAAATTAATGGAATAAACATGACCTTGAAACCACAAGTTGAACATCCTATTCTGCTTGCATGTCTTAAGAGTCTTTACAGATTTATAGCTTTATTTGCCTTTATTTAAAATAAAAAAGAGTCAATCACTGCTGCTATTAAGATTTTTTTGTTTTGTTTTGTTTTGTTTTGTTTTGTTTTGAGAAAGGACATTGTGTAGTCCTGGCAACCTTCTAACATACTATGAATCTGGGAATGTTAGAATTATGGATGTGCATAATCATGTCCTGATTTAAGAAGTGCTGGGGCTCAAACCCAGGACTTAATGCATGCTAGGCAACCTCACTACTAGTTGGGCTATAGCCCCAGTCTAACTGAGTACTCTATGTTTAACATGTTTTTAAGAATAGACTTATTTGTCTCTTGAATTTATGTAGATATTTGAATGAGACGGTGCATGAGAGGAACCTAGCACAAAGAGATGATCAAAAGTGTTATTTTTAAGGCATATTTGGTGACTCATGCCTATGATTCCAGCACTCAAGCGATAGATATAAGAGGATCTCCATAAGTTCAAGACCAGTTTGAGTTACCAAATGAGTTTCAGTGCAATCTGAGCTACAGAATCAGATCTGGTGCAAAAGAAAATTAATATTTTTAATAATTTATTTTTTATTTCTTCAAGTTACATCTCAATCACAATCCCCTCCCTACTCCCCCCTCCAGTCCCACCCTTCCACCCTCCTCCCCCTAAACCCCCCCATCCTCTTCCCTTCTTTTTTTTTTTTTTTAGTTTAAGGTATTTCTTTTTCCCCCCAACAGCTCTCCCTTTCAGTCCAACAAATGGTTCTTTTTCTTATAACTATAAATACAATACAAAACAACAGAAATAAATAGGCCACAATTATGAGAGTTATATGGCTTTGCATACATTCCCAATGTCCAGTCCATATGTATTTGGCACCTGACTTTACCATTCTACTATCTAACCATCTCCATGAGTTGAAAGTTTTATATCTAACTCAGCTTTCATACTAACTTGCCTCATAATTTTGAAAATATCTTCTTAGATCCAGAACACCCTCTTGATTCCTAAACAACTCAAAATTTAACTATGAGACTCTAGCTATCTATTCTTCAACCACCTCAGAGACCTGAGAGGGATAAATATATCTGATTATATAGGAAGTGCAGCTTCCAAAACTAAGAAATGACATACCAGTGGCTGCCTGGACAGTTCCCATTTTCTCTCCATACATTACAGCATCAATCTTCAGCCATTTGACCCCCTTCCATACTAACTCTATGTGATGACAGGGCCTAGAACAAGATTTCATTCTAGAAATAGATTTAATATGATTTTTCAATTCAAAAGGCACCCAGCTAATTGAAAGGAGAAGTTAAATTTAAATACTCCACACACAGTCATGCAGAGAACACATAAATGACCAGTAGTAAGGCTGCTCTGTGTTTCAGAACAAGAGAGTATAACATGGAAGGACTGGATGAACCTATTTGCTCCCCAGATTGCCAAGTGGGACAGTTTTGAAATACCTAACCTTATGTGGGGTGAGGTTGCCCATAACTATGAAATGATGCACAAAGTTCTGTGTAAGCTACACTTATTTTTTTTTCACAGAAGATAGTCCATAATTTACATCAGAATTATATATACTGTAGGAAAAGTTGCTGACTGGTTGAGCAAAGTTAAAATAGCTACAGAACTCTCGCATCATCTGAAATAAATTTAGAAAAGGATTTCAATGGAAATGTGAAAGAACTAGAAAAACGAATGCTTGACGCTTCTTCCCAAATTAGAAATAAAAACTAATATTTCTATCTGCCTGGATGCCAGTTTGGTGTCTGTTAGCCTAGGAAGGTTTGTGAGTTCAGACAAAACCTCCTGAGATGAACTAGGGTGGAAATGTACAACTATAAAGCCATCGTTTTCAGGCCAAGGCTAATTCACATGCTGTTTATGTTCAGATCATGCTACACGGTGGTACGCTATCTGAAAAAAAAATAAAATTGACATTACTCATTATATTTTTTTAAAGTCCTGGTCAAAAAAAATTAGTGAGGTAAATGAGCTCTAGTTTTGGGCAAATTGGGAAAAAGTTCTGAGGTGTTTTAGAATCTGATGACCATAGGCAGGAGTAAGTGGCTGTGTAATTTTTTAATCCCTTTAAGCATGTTACACAGTTTTCTTTTCTATTTCATTCTGGAATATTTTTATCAGACTCCACAGCAGATGTTGACATGGAAACCTCTTTATTATCTTATCAAGGGCATTCAGGGACAACATACTGACAAGACACAATAGTTAGAACATAAAAACTTGTCCAGGCTTTCTCAAAACTCAGCTGCTCCTGGCTTCGGGAGACCAAAGATTAGTGATGCATTCAAGGTAATTACTGAATATATACATTCACTGTGTATATATTCACTATATATATATATATTCACTATATGTTATATATATAAACTAGTCATTATATATTATAGTTAATACATATATAGGTTTTGTGGAGTCTGTAACTCCACAAAAATAGTTACAGTTTTAGGCACAATATCACAATAGTCACCCTTCTGCCTTTCCTTTTCTCTTCTTCCCACTTCCAGTCACTGAAAAATATCACCACAACAGCAATAAGAGATGGGTAAGTTCTGAGTAAATGAGTTCTTGAAATCCTCAGACTCCATCAACTAGAAAGAACACTTTAAAGCTACTAGACTGAAAGGAGTTAAAAAAGTAAAAGTCATAAATACTTTGCTGCCATACTTTGCTGGAAGTTCCTGACATGAGAACCAGCAAGTTCAAAGAGACTGAGCACTCAAAGAAAGAGAAAATTCACACATCATACCAGACTGTCACTAACCTTGGAGACACCAGAGAAGCTATATAGGTCAAAGAAGTTAGGACACCCCTCCAGTAAGAATATTTAAATTTGTGTCTTCTCTCATCAGCTGCTAGAGGAAGGCTCTCAGATGACAATTTGGCTAGGCACCGATCTAGGAGTATAGCAAAATATCACAGTATAGTAGGATATCATCACTATTAGAAACCAATTCATTTAAATTCTAATTTATTTTTTATTTTATTTTTGTTAGTCACATTTGATTCTACCCTAGGTCTCTAAGACATTAGCTTCTGGATACTGGACATCCAGGCAGTGTTTTGCATGGATACTAGACATCCAGGCAGTGTTTTCCATGGATACTGGACATCCAGGCAGTGTTTTGCATGGGCTCTCTCCTTTTGGTTTGGGCATCAAGTTAGAGCAGTCATTGACTGTCCACTTAACAAGTCCAGAGCCTCCATTTTCCCAGTGCAACTTGCAGTCAGGATAGGTTGTGGGTTGCAGGTTTTATGACTAAGTTGGTGCTCCAGTCTTATCTCTAGGAGCCTAACCTGGTTACAGAAGATGGGTGGTTCAAGCTCTGTATCCTACATTACTAGGAGTCCTCATTAGGAAGCAGATAGAGAGACTGAGAGCCAAATATTTGGTGGGGTTTAGGAAACCCCATAGAATAGGAGAAGGAAGTATTGTAGAAGCCAGAGGGGTCAAGGAAACTGTGAGAACAAGGTTCATAGGGGCTCAAAGAGACCGAAGCAACAAGGACTGGGCTTTCATGAGTCTGTACTAGGCAATCTGCATACATTCTGTCATTGTTTAGCTTGAGGTTTTCCTTGGTCTCTGAATCTTTTGCTTGCTCACGGGACCCTTACTAGATTACCTCATTCAGCCTTGATATTAGGATTTATGCCTACTCATATTGCACCTTGTTGTGCCATGTTCAGTTGACATCTCTGAGAGGTTTGCTCTTTTCTGAAGGGAAACTGGAGAAGTGGATTTGAGGAAGAGGAGAGGTGGATGGGGACTGGGAGGAAGGGAGAATAGGCTGTGGTCAGAATATATTGTATGAGAGAAGAATAGAGAGAAAGAAGAGACAGGTCAAGGTGCTAAGAACATTTTTAAGGGAATATTTAAATTTGATATGATAAAAAAAAATGGCCAGATTTCATTGTTCCTTTATTGTGTCTCTTCAAAAACATAAAAAGTGAGGAGCTGATTAGTATCATTTAAAACATGGAGCTAGGCAAATAAGAATTAAATCTTTAAAAGGTAAATAGGTGAAATGGGTAAATGGGTGCACACAAAGCTTGAAGCGAAAATATATTTTTTTCATCTTTTGTTTTTAGTTTTAGTTAATGAGAAGAAAAAGTTAGAAACTGAATATGCTGTGCAGTGTAGGGAGTGGATGAAGTTTCATCCTGGTTACTCTACTGTGAGTAGTAGATGGTACATCTGCTCTGTGTTGAGTATTTCATTTGCCTTGTCACAATGAGTGTATTTTCCTTCTATAATTCAAAACCAAGAAATCCAAAGAACAAAGAAGTTCACCCATCTGCACATAGGCATTTTTAAGAGTTTTTTTTCAATAAGAAATAGCTTCTAAGAAGGTTCAGATGATAAAATTCATTGTCAACTCAGAGAGGAAAGCCCATGTGTATTCTCTAGAGGTGTATCCAAGAGAGAACGTGTTGCTATGGATTCTGCCATGGACCACTGGAGCCCATATTTCTCACCTGTAAATTCAGTAGTTAGAGAATGATAGTTCAAATAAACTCCATTTTAATCCCAATTTCCTTGCAATGCTGATATTCAGGAAAATCAATTCTGGTTTTTTATGTATAAATTTAAAGTAAATCAGATCTTTGCAATAGCCCAAGATGTGTTGCAATGGCTAAAACAAACATGTATTTTTGTGTATAGATTTAGGATATCTGTTTTGGCTGCTTAAAATTCTTTTTAAAAAACTGGCTGAACTCTAGTAACTCAATAAGTCACAGCATTCATGAATTCTAACTATTGAGATGAGTTTTTGTGAGTTTAAAGAAACTAAAGAAGTTTGTAAAATGCACTTATATTTTCTAATCATAAAATGTGAAAGAAAAGAATAAGCTATACTATGGATGAGGCAAGGTTCTTCAAAAACTCATATGTTGAATCCTTAAATCCAAGTACCTCAAATCGTAACTGGTTTTAAAACAGTTTGAAAAAATGTAACCAAGTTAAAATGAAACCATTAGGGGGCTAGAAAGAGAGCTGAGTGGATAAAGTTCTTTTCTTGAAAGCACAAAAACCAAAGTCCAGATCCCTAGCACTCATAAGGCATAGTGGTACACCTATACTACCAGCACTCAAAAATCAGAGACAAGATCCCTATAGCAAGCATTGCTTTTAGACTAGTAGTATTTAGGAGCTCCATTATCAACATAAGACCTACCTCAGGAAATCAAGGAAAACACCCCATTTTAACCTCTGACCTCCACAGGTACATAAACCATACAGATCTGCCCACAGATATGCAAACACAACTAACCACTTGTAAACACCCCATATATACATCCCCAATTAAAAATGAAACCATCAAGATAGGATTTAATCTAATATGCATTATCCTAAGATGAGAACATTTGGGCACCTATTGATAAGCATGAAACAAAAGGGAGATGACACAGAGAATCAGGGGCTACCTCCAAGCCAACAACAGAGGGCCCAACCAGGAACTAAATCTGCAAACACTTTGATCTTAAGCTATCGGACTCAAACATTAGGAGAGTGTGAACTGTGTTTTAAGACACTTGGTTTATAGCATTTTGTCATAGCTGCCATCTTCAATGCATGCAAATATACAGTTCTTAATTTCTACTTCTCTATAATAGCTGAGATTTAATTTTTTATTGAGTATGTACATGATTTCTGACTCAGAAAATGAAGAATTATTCTTTATTTCTGTTGTCACTAAGATAGAATATTTACTTGTAAGTTTACAATTTTCAGATTCCAATGCCAAAAAGATCGTTCTGTATTTCTTTATTAAATCCATGTCAAATTACATGTGTACAATTTTGAAACACTAATACAAGAAGGTAGTGTATTCATGATTAAATTTTATTTCCATTCTCATTAACAAGTGAAAGCAGGAATGCTGTTTAAGATACTCATTACTAGTGTTAAAACAATTTGTGTCTATGTAGCATCATCAAAATTAATTGGCTTCATTGACAACAACAATCAGAAATCTCTCCAGTGGACAAAACAGTCAAAGTGAATGTTAAGATACGAAGCCTTTAAAACTTGACTGAGGCTAGAGAGATAGCTAAGGGATTAGCTCATCAAAGATCAACAACACAGAGTAGTTCTCAACCATCTGTAACCTCAGTTCCAAATGATCCAACCTCCTTTCCTGGCATGGATAAAAACATGCAAGCACACACAAATATACATACACAGAAAAAATGTATCTTAAGCAAACAAAAAAAATACTGACTGAGTCTATTTCACATACTGACTATACTTATTCTATTTTTGTAGGTTAAATAAGATAGTGACCCTACTTCACATTCTTTGGAAATTTCTGGGTGACAAAAAGACATAACCTATAATATTGTATATAATATTAGCAGAGAATCTCGTTGTAGTTTCTGAAAAACTGAATCCATTTACTGTTTTAATGTTGACAAAGGTGATTTTTCTAAGCAACACTCACTATGTTCTCAAGTGTCTAAACAATGACACATACTTTTTGGTTTTGGTTTTTGGTTTTCAAAACAGGATTTCTCTGTGTACCCTGTCTGTCCAGGAACTCATTCTGTAGACCTGGCCGGCCTGGAACTCACAGAGATTCACCTGCCTCTGCCTCCCACCTGCTGGGTTTTAAGGTGTGCACCAGAACTCCAAACCTCCAATTGCATACTTTAAAATCTACAAAAATTTATTAATAAAATCCACAGGTATATTAATCACTAAAAGAATTGTCATAGTGATGTTCTACATCAACCATGCTTTCTAAATCATAAAATGCTATCTGATGATTAAAATGGAATAAAGTAAATTAAGTAGAAAGGTTATTTTAAACTGATGTAATCCAGCTTCTAATGCTTACAGATGAAAATGGATAAGAATGGCTGGTGGTACATCATCTAGGATTTTCAGTTTAATATTTATTCCATGCTCTCTTTACAGAATGTTTAAAATGGACCTTAAACATAACATTCATTTTATGGCATTTTCATAAGAGAATATCAGATATATGGCTTTCTGCATGCAATTTATAGCAGAAAGCCTTCCCCACAGAGGCTCTACTGCCAGCAAAATCATTAAAGTGATAATCAATCATGTACTGTCATGCTCCAAGGAATATCCTAAAGCAAAATGAAACCTTGCCAGATATTGAAAACATTATCCACTATGGAATTTAAAATGTGACTAGTTGTTTGACATACTTCCCATATTAGTTCTTGCTTAAAGCTACAAAGCTAGACATTTTACAAGAAAAGAAGTGGCCCCTGGTTTTCTTTTTGATCAGTACAATGAATACAGTGTTTGTTATTAAACGGTTTTTCTCTTCTTTCCCAAAATCATTTTCATAGAGTTTCTAAACATCTAAAGGAAGAAGGTTATGAGACAGTTACAGTTATCCCCTCTATGTGGATCTTTAGTTGCCACATTTTAGCTATCTGCTGTCAACTGCAATCTCTAGTCAATTTTGGTCTGAAATTTTTAAATGAGAAAATCCAGAAATATGTAGTTTTAATTATAGATTCCTTGATATTTTGTGTAGTGTCATAAAATTATTTCATTCTAACTTGCTTTATCTACACAGTGACATAAAGCATTCCTCCCTACAGCATGAATATCTCAAAAAAGGATAATTTATTATGTCTTATGCTATAGTTACATGCCTATGGTAAAACTGAACTCATTTATTAGAGATGGTAATGGTATCAGACCAACAGGAGTAAAATAAAGTAGTTATAATAATGTACTATAATAAAATTGTCAGCAATATTCCAGGGCTTTAAGACTATTACTGAACAATGTATGGTTTACATAATGCTGTAAAATAACAAGCATTTATCTAACAACTGAGATAGTTGCTAACTGAATATTGAGTGGGTACCATATTAAGTATGAGTAGAATAGAAAGTCATCGTTTTGAATGTGAAATACTCCTCGTAGGTTTGTGCATTTGAACACTTTCTCTTGAGCCCGCTGTAGCTGTTCCTGAAGGTGGAAATGGGCCATGGAAATAGGGTCATTGCATTTGGGCTTTGAGGATTTACATACTTCTCTCTACTCTCTGCTTTCCAACTGCAAGAGTGATGTGACCAACTGCATGCATGACTCCATGCTCTGGTGTAGAGTCAGAAGTCATTATGCCTTCCTCTCATGATGTGCAATGTCCTCTAAAACTATAAGCACAAATGAACCCTCCCACCCTTAATTTTCTCTGTTGTCATGTGTTTTGTCACAACAAGAAAAATAAAGATATGGTAATTTGATTTGGTACTATCAAAGGTTGTCATAATGATGGGTTTGGAGAACACTAAAGGTCACTACTGTGACAAAAATAAAAATAGCCACACAGAGTTTAAAATAATTAATATGAAATCTGTGGCAAAATTAATATTTATTGACACAGAAAGAATTTTTATCTATAGCAGAAGTTAGTTTTGTTTGGCTTAGTTTGGACCACAATCACCCTGCATGAACCAAAATTTTGATATTACAATGATAGTCTTTTATTTCAAGATTTTCTAAAAATTTTTAGTTGGTTTGAGGGTTAGTGATTTGTAACAAATTCACTAATAATATGATGATGAAGACCAGTTGTACATCCCTACACTTACACTGTAAACATACTGTGACTGTTTCCTCTGTCTCCCTCGCCTTCACTAGCAATCTGTTATGTCAGGTGCACATGTCAATTCTGCACTCTGATAATACTGAAACAGGTCCCTTCCCACACAGAGTTATAGACATAGTGTGTTCTACATTTTTTAATTTTGTAAAAGGATTACTTTATAAATTCTTAGAGCTAAAATATGGAGAAGATAGATAGGGCATCTTCAAAAAACTCAAGAGATCTGCAGAATATGGCATTCAAAGATGTTTGCTTAACTTGAGATTTTTTGATAAAGAGACATGTCAGCTCCTGACAGCACCCCCTATTCTACTCCAAGTAGAAGATGAGCATCAAAGAATCTCCAGTGGGAGATGATCGAATTGGTGGTAAGCCTTTCTCTTGGCAAGAAAAACCCCTTGCTTCAAATGTAGACAGACTGCTATACAAAAAGGACAAAACTTGGAAGCAGGTAAGTCGACAGCCTAGCTCTGCCAAGACAGGGTAGGTAAGTCCTTCATAATTCCTGCTCTACAGTCCATGTCTGTCAGAGAAACGGGTCCAAATGGCTGAAGATTAATGCTGTAATATATGGAGAGAAAATAGGAACTGTCCAGGCAGCCACTGGTATGTCATTTCTTAGTTTGGGAAGCTGCAGGCCCTGCACTTCCTATATAATCAGATATATTTATCCCTCTCAGGTCTCTGAGGTAGTTGAAGAATAGATAGCTAGAGTCTCATAGTTAAATTTTGAGTTGTTTAGGAATCAAGAGGGTGTTCTGGATCTAAGAAAATATTTTTAAAATTGTATGAAAGCTGAGTTAGATATAAAACTTTCAATTCATGGAGATGGTTAGAGAGTAGAATGTTAAAGTCAGGTGCCAAATACATATGGACTGGACATTGGGAATGTATGCTAAGCCATATAACTCTCATAATTGTGGCCTATTTATTTCTGTTGTTTTGTATTGTATTTATAGCTATAAGAAAAAGAACCATTTTTTTGGACTGAAAGGGAGAGCTGTTGGGGGGAAAAATAAATATCTTAAACTAAAAAAAAAAAAAAAAAAGAAGGGAAGAGGAGGGGGGGTGGAGGTGGAGGAGGGTGGAAGGGTGGGACTAGAGGGGGGAGTAGGGAGGGGATTGTGATTGAGATGTAACTTGAAGAAATAAAAAATAAATTATTAAAAAAAGAGATGGAAGACCAAAAGAATAAATAAAAAATAATAAATTATGGAGAGGATTCCTTTCTCTTAAATAATATACTTATAGTAATAGTCTATTGCCAATAGTTTGATAGTTATTACATAAATGAAAACAAACAACTGCTCAACAAGTTAGAAAACATTTTTGTCTCGGAAGATTTTAATCCCAGATTCATAAGAACAAGCTTATTGATACATTAACAAACAAACATATATGTAATATAGTAACAATCACATATATGCAATACAGTAACCAGAAATAATAGCTCAATATTAGTATAGCATTTAAGCTTCCAGCTTAAAGAAATATATAGTTAACATTTTAGTTTAGACAGAATTAGCTGAAGTTCTTTTTGGTTCTTGGGATTGATTCCATGAAGTAGAATAAACTAAATAATCATGCTAACACTAAATCACATCCCAAAACCCTGGAGTACAAATTTATATCTGAATTATTCAAGAATTCTTTTCCTACATTTTCTTTTCCATTCAGGCATCAAGTCATTTAGATCACAATTAACTCTTAACTTTATTTTTATGCTTCAAATAAGTATGAGTTAAGTTACTGATTGGGGGAACAGGAGTATATTTAGCAATTAAGTGATTATTGCTTTTTGAAATTAATGTATTGTTTGTTGTTGACTGCTCATAAACAGATACAGCAAAATATTAATTTTGAGCCATTTAGCCAGTTAAAAACTTGTAAGGAATCAAGTGGTTCACAAAATAGTTGAAGTGAATTAAAAACTCAAGGGAAAATAATGTTTGAAATATAATTTATTTTAAAAAAAGAGCTGAGGAAGTCATGTCTAGAATATGAGGAAAACACTAACTCTCAAAATTTACTGAAAGATTAAAGCAGCAATGCTTACACACCAAATGGAATTGACACCACTCCTTGTATTTGCCCAGCAGGTATTACTCAATGGTATGTAGTTTACCCATGTCTAATGAATTACAGATAGCTAGTGGGAAAGCAAAAAGTCCTATACATGCAGCATGGGTTGTGATTACATACCCTAGTCATTCTACCAGGAATGTCATCATTCACTCTTACAGTAAGTGACATTAAGAAAGTCTGTGGTCTTAACACACTCAAAAGATTCTATGCATAGACTGTGGTAGTGTAAGAAATTAAGGAGCCAGCCACACAGGTGACAAGGCATCTATTAACTACTGTTCTGCGTTCTGATGATAAATGATTTTTCAAAATGTATGAATAATACAGGGAGTGAAATTATGTTTCATAGGCCAACAGAGGCTAAATATAGCAACCTTCTCAAAAATGATAATTTGAGCCAATAGGTGCTCCATTGGTTAGAACTGGCAAAAATAAGTGTAAACTATCAATTTCTGGGATGTTTTCAGATTGGTTAAAGGATCAATAATATCAAAACTAAAAATCAAATCTTCAAAAAACAAAATAATTATTTCTGTATCTATTCCAAATACAAGAGAAGGGCACCATTTTATACTTAGCAAATCGCCTCAATTCTGAATTTAAACAGTAATCTACTTTCATTAATTTATAAGTTATCAGTTGAAGTCATTTTGCTGGTAAGTAGTAGAGAAATGAAAGTCAGCCATGCTTCAAAAACACAAAAACTTTAATTTGATTTGCTAAATTTACAAAAATTAAAATTAAAAATAAAAACATGTGTTCTACTTTTCATATCTAAGGCTTAAGGAAAAAAACCACTGCAAATTAGAATAACAAACTCTGTAATCATATAATGTAAATCAAACAGGTGCTAGAAAGAAGCAAATATTTGCATCCTGGTTGGTGAATATTTGCAACAGGTGTTTGAGGTATGCAGATCCTTGAGATTAAATGAGACCCTTAGAACCATTATTCATTTGTAAGTACAACCACACAATGGCAATAGTGTCCCATTTTAACCATATATCTTCACAGTTAAAAATATACATTTAACGTTTTCACTATTTTACTATAACTTACATTAGCAAGAATAATTATGGAAACAATCAGTAATTTATCTAAAAAATATATCATAAGTTCTGTTTCTGTATGTAAGGCAATAAGCTTTTGATTTTATTACTACTTAGAGACTGGGCTTGCCAGGAAAGTTCTCTAGCACTGAACTTCTTCTCAAACCTTAATTTGTCTCTAAATAGAACTAACTAAAGTCAGTCTAAATGTGCACATGTTAGAAAATATTTAATTGTATTATACAGAAGCACAACAAAATTTTGTGTCATTAATTAAAACATCAAATATTAATACCAACAAAGGAAATTTTTCATAATATCATATCAATTTAAAATACTAGCTTTATAAAGATATGGGAAGTATGATCAATTTTGTTTTCTGTTTGAGTTTATGTGGTTAGACAGGACTTGGCTCTGCAGCCAGGATGGCATTTATGAGCTGATCTCCCTGTCTCAGCCACCCGAGGAGTGCTGGCATTGTAGATGGGTAAACATTCCAGGGTACTAAAGTCTAATAAGCTGTCAAACTTCGTAAATCCATTATGTAGTAAAGATAAGATGTAGGCAAGTATCCACCAAATATTGAATTACTGCTAGTTAGTAAATGGCAAGTATGGAGTAAGATATTTGGTTTTCATTTAGCATATACTTACATGTGATGTTTATTTTTCCTGAAAATGTTATTGCGTAATTCTTATTATTTTGTCTACAATGGAAGCAATAAACAAACAAAAAATCAATTCATATGTGAAGATGGCAAGATGAATGTAAAAAAAGAAATGTTTGGAAAGGAATTGATAAAGAAATAGCAGAGTTTATATTTCTGACATGTGTGAACAATAAGTAGCAGTATAAAAATAGGCAGACAAGCATAGTTAGTTAATGGGGAGTATTGGCTTGAAGTCCTTCCACTTACTAATGTAAAATTTTACCTCAAAATTGTCTTCATCAGCCATCATGAGAGTGCTTAACCAGTCATTCCCCTCACTTCATGGTCCCACTGTCAAAAAGACTGAAATTATTCATTTAAGCATCCAATACCAGGAAAAAAATCTTTTCCTTTCCCTTAAAAGATGTATGTTGCATTCAAGATAATTAATATTGGAAAAAGATGGCTGGTGTGTGACTACCTACTTCCTAGCACACATGGTGCCTTGTGTTCCTTGGCCAGAGCTAGAAGTACGTATACACACACACACACACACACACACACACACATACACACACACACACACACACACACACACGTACACTTACTCTATAACCATACAAAATCAAACAGGTGACACAAGAAAAGCAAATATTTGCCTTACTGGTTTTGTTTCCTATTCTATGACATGGAATCAATATAAAGAAAGTCCATTTGGGTATAGAACAGACCATGGGAGGATATGTAATATGGATATCTATTTTCTAAGAAGATGTAAAACACACAATATTAATTAAAAATTAATAACAAGAGACTCTTCTTATAGCTCATGGATGGAGTGATTGCCTTATTTACTGGCTAGTTTTATAGCAAACTGAAACAATCCAGAGTCACTGGAGATGAGGAAAGGTCATTTGAGAAAATACCCCTATCAGACTGGCTGCAGACAACCCTAAAAGACATTTTTGATTAGTGATTAATTGATTAATGTCAGGGGTGGTGCTGTCCTTGGACAGGTGGTCCTGAGATGTATAGTAAAGCAGACTGAGTAAACGATGAGGACCAACCCCACAAGCAGCATTTCTCCCTGCCCTCTACTTGAGTTCCTCCTTTGGTTTCCTCAAGGATGGACTGTGATTTGGACAGGAAACCCAATACACCCTTTCCTACTAAAGTTGCTTCTGGTCAATTTTTTTCACAGATAAAATATGTACAAATGTACATACTTTATATGACATGTACAAATCTTTGGGTTTGATGCATAGCAGTGCATAGACCAATAGATAAATAATAAATAGATAGATTAGATTAGGTAGATGATAGATACATAGATATATAGATACATAGATAAATAAATGATAGATAGACAGGTAGATGATAGAAAGACAGACAGACAGATGATAGATAGATAGATAGATAGATAGATGATAGATAGATAGATAGATGATAGATAGATAGATGATAGATAGATAGATAGATAGATAGATAGATAGATAGATAGATAGATAGATAGATAAGATGGATGGATGATAGGTGATAGACGACAGGTAGAAAACATCTCATGGAAATGGAATATATTCTAATGTAGAGTCATACATTGCTTAAGGAAAGAGAATGTTCGAAGAAATGCATCTTGCAGCTGTTTTGTCATCATGAAGGAGTGGCAGAATGTACTTAAACAAGCTAAGATGTCTAAGACATTCCAAGGTAATATGATATTATGAGATCATTATAGTATGTTATCTGTTGCTGAATATAAGACCATGGGTAGCCAGGGCTATTTTTCAGAAGTTTAAATTATCTTATTGAAAATGTAGTTAAGGAAAAGATCTCCACCCAAAATGGGAAGTTACAGAAAAGGACTCTCAATGTTCCACAGTCTCACCAAACAAATTCAAGTAAAATACAGCCACAAAAGCAAAGCATATACTTAGGTCTTGTTTGAAAATAAAGCAGGATACAGTGCCATATGATAGTGGAGGAGAAAAAAAAAAAAAAAAACATGAGATGAAAACCTAAACCCTGAAAAGAGAATGAGTATTTAAGCAAACTAGAACAGATGCTGAGAAAATGGTTCAGTGGATAGGAATGCTTCCTGTGAAAGTATGAGAATCTGACTTAAAATCAATAGCACCCACTCAAAAGTCCTGGCAAGATTTTTACAGAGCCCTTCGTAAACATACCATTTGGACAGCAAAGACAGGTTGATCCCTGGAGTTTGCTGCTCACCCTGCTGGCCAAACTACAAGATTCATTTCAAAGAGAAACTTTCTCATCAGTCAATAAAGCAAGACATCCCCTGGCCTGAGGAGAATGTTACCCGCAGATGTAGTCATTCAAACTTTTATATGCATCCACTGCATGCATTCACACAGAGAGAGACTACAAATTCATACTGCCTAAAATTAAATGAAATTTATAAAATAAAAATAACATAAAGAGATGTTGAACATAAACAAAAGAAAACACATAACCTAAGTAAAAAATGTTAATCAAAATATTCAGGGAATAAATTTAAAACATAATGATAGCAGTTTTACATGAGACATTTGTAGGATATACAACAGGAAGACTTGCATATGTATATAGACACAGATATACTTCAGTGCTTATTTTACAAAACTGAGGATAAAAATGAAAATATCTTCTCACCTTGTATGCTACAAAATGAGCAGAAGAATATGGTCAATTCAGTTAGAAAGAAAAATGATAATAATAAATAATCTGATTTTTTAAAGACTATGCTCATCTTCTTCTATTAAGGCTAGACAAGGCAGCTCATTTTGGGAAAAGGGATCCAAAAGCAAGCAACAGAGTCACAGACCGACCCTGCTACAACTTTATGAGTCCCATATGAAGACCCAGCTACACAACTGTTACATATATGCAGAGGGCCGAGCTCTGTCCCATGCATGCTCTCTGGTTGACACTTCAGTGTCTCTTAGTCCCTATGGGCCCAGACTAGTTGATTCTGTAGGTGTTCTTGTGGTGTCCTTGACCCCCTGGCTCCTTCAATCCTTTTTCCCCTCTCCCGTAGGATTTCCCAAGCTCCCCTTAATGTTTGGCTGTGGGTCTCTGAAACAGTGTACACCAGTTGCTGGCGACAGTTATGTTAGGCTCCTGTTTGATTGTCCCTGGTGCCAGCAGGCCTCTGGGAAAATGCAGTGCAGGTGACCGGGTGTAGTTTATCTGTTGGGTGTGCTATCCTGAAAATATTTTTATGTTCTCACATTTTAAAACATAGGGGAAAGGTTATTTTGAAAAACACTAGAAAATGAGAATTTATTCATACAGATCAAAAAAGGAATAATATTCTGAAAACTAAGTTGTTAACAAAAATGTATTAGATTCAGATGAAAAATGAAAAGTTATCAACAAACACACTTAAATTTAAAAAATAAATTAAAGAACAGAACAATGTAACCTATCTCTTATTGTATGCATGATCCTGATTCCAAAATCTTAAGACTCTTTTTGACAAAGGCAATCTCAAACAGTTCCAAATATAACAAATAAAGCAAAATACACCCCACACATTAAGAAGACAAAAGCTGTCAGAAACTGTTTTAAGAGTTGAAAACACAGCTCAGCAGTTGAGAGAACTGACTGCTCTTCAGAAGACAGGGTTTTGATTCCCATCACACACTTGGTAGCATACAGCCACCCTTTACTTCAGATCCTGGAAATCTGAGGCTCTCTTCTGGCCTCCACAGAGAGCAGGCACACATACAATATATGCACAGATGTATATGCAGCCAAAACATCTTGATCGATACTTTTGAAAAAGAGCCTAGCTGCAATACTATTTCTAAGCTGGTATGTGAATATATTTGGTAAGCCTGATGCAGTCCTTGTCCACACTGTATTCACTTTCCAGGGAATGTAAAGACTAGTGAAACTTTACAACTGGGTAGAACTAGTGATTGCTCCTCTTTCCAGGCTACTTGCATAGCATCGTGTGATACTATAAGAACCATTCCTCAGGGATGGGGTTTCCCGGTCAGTTTGAGCTCATACAAATCACAATGAATACACAGGCAAGAAATCTCAATGATGTAATACTTGTAGCTTGGAGGTAACCAACAGCTGTTTATTTGGACTGAAGGTTTGCTCATTAGGAGGGGATTATACCTGATAGTGTAAACCTAGCCAACTATCCGTGGCTGGGAAGATCACAGAAGCAAGACCAAAAACTACTACTGCCATTTTCCTAACCCAGTATAATTGTAACTGTATTTGAAACACCCATACCCACAGATGAGTGTAGCTCTCTCCCCTCATCATAGAAGCTTCTATTTGCAACAGATGGAGATTATCACGGGAATCTACAGCTTGTCGAAATGCAGAGAATAAGAAACTATAGCGTGCTAACCCTAAGTGATATATCTGCACTGCAGCTCCTACACCTAAGATTCAGAAAAAATAAATGGAAGAGACAGGAACAATGTAAGAGTCAGTCAAAACACTTGCTGCTCCATAGGGTCCCTTAGACATGACAGGGCAAATATACTCATGATATTTCAATAATACAACTACTTGAATAAGATTGAAATAATAACTCTACCAGTTCACATGCCAGCAGGTACTGAGACATTCAGCATGCCCCACCACTAGATGAAGGACTGAAAATGATCAATGGCTGCTGAGAAAGGAGAAAATCAGTTTCCTGCGGGTATGAGATCCCACAAAGGCTGTTCGATCCCATACGACCAGTCCAGAACATACATAAACGTGACAAACATTAATGGGCTAAGTAGGGTATGCGGTGTGTATGTGTGTGTGTGTGTGTGTGTGCATGTCATTATAATTAAAGAAACGATAGTGTCCTAGGCTTTTATTGCTGTGAAAAGACACTATGACAAGGACAAATCTTATAAAGGAAAATATTTAACTGGGGCTAGTTAACAGTTCAGGGGTATAGTCTGTTATCATCATGGCAGGAAATATGACTGTAGGACAGCAGACATGGTGATGGAGAAAGAGCCAAAAGTTCTACATCTTGATCCACAGGCAGCAGAAGGAGCTTGCGAGCCACACTGGGTGTAGCTTCAGCATATGAAACTTCAAACCCCACCTCACCATGACACACTTCCTCCAGCACAGCCACATCTCCTAACAGTACCACTCCCTATGGGCTAAGCATTCAAGCACATGAGTCTATGGGGGCCATCCCTATTCAATCCAGCACAGGTAGTGAATTTAATACGCAGAAGAGGGATATAGAAGTTGGAGGAAGGGATAGCAGTAATATGGATGGAGTGCTTATAGTATTATGAGTGTCAAAATAAAAGTTTAAACAAAATATTACAATTGAAAAAGGATTGAAGAAACATAAGGTGAGAAATGTTTAGTTAATTGATGTACTCGGTTGTCATTGTAGCTAATGAATGTCATCCAGCAGTTTTGAAGTTTCATAAGATGAGTTCTCAAAATGTGGTGCACATTCCATGTAATAATTTATCTCTTGCAATTTTTAGTACAGGAGCTGTACTAAAGTACCTAGATAGAGGTATAGGTCTAGAGTCTTGTGGGGGTTGTTTGCTTTTTTGTTTTGTTTTGTTGAAGTGTAAGTTTTGATGTAATATCTTTTTTTTTTTTTGGTAGGGGGTTCTGATGAAATGATCTGTGTTTTTGTTGTTGTCTGTTTAGGAAGATTTTTTTAATCATTTATTTATTACTTCATTACATATAATTGTCACTGCCTCACGGCTCCTACCTCCCACTCTCTATTCCCTCTCCAACCCCTCCCATGCCTCCAGCGAGAGGTGTCTCCATGTATCAGCCCCCCCCCACCTCCAGTTCAACAATCACATGAGGTCTAAGAGCTTTCTCTTGCACAGGAGGCATATATGGCATTTCCACTAGAGTGGGGTGTCCCATTGACAGGTAATCAAGTCCCTGTTCCTACTCTTTTGGGTCTATTGATTGTAGGATGGTTATACCATACTGTAATAGCTAAAATCTAGTTATAAGTGAATATATGCCATGTGTATCTTTCTGAGTGTGAGTTAGCTCACTCATGATGAGCTTTTCTAGTCCATCCATTTGGTTGCAAATTGAGTGATTTCCTTGTTTCTGATAGATGAGTAGTATTCTGTTGTGTAAATGTACCACAGTTTTTTTTTTTTAATCCGTAGTTTGGTTGAGGGACATCTGCGTTGTTTCCAGTTTCTAGCTACTACAAATAAAGCTGCTATGAACATAGTTGAGGAGATGTCCTTGAGGAAGATATTTGTAACCAGTTTTGAATTTTAAAGTCTCTTGTACCAGCACACGACTGTCTTTAAAATATAAGTACATGTAACTATAACCTATTTTTAAAAAGTATCTGGAGTACTTATTTTATAAGGAGATAATGGCTGTTTTTTAAAGGGGTACATCTCAGAAAAAGACAAAGCCTTAGCTACTTTTGATAATCTATAAGTGTTATTTATTTATCTAGTAGAGCAGATCTTAATAAATTTAAAAAGTTGTCCATTCAAAAAAAAGAAAAAGTGGCAGTGAAGCAATCCTCCTTTGAGATTCTTCCAACTATGCAGACAGTTTCTCAACAAAAGTAGATACAGTAATGGGTACTTTTTTTTAAACGTGGGAGTAATTGTGTGAAGCCGACAGAGTGAGGGAAACCTTAGCATGAAAGCCTGTCTGCCTTTGTGGTATACACTGTAATCCCAGTAGTTAAAATGAGATTGAGATTCATAAGAACCTGTCATAAGTGTGACATGAGATATTGAGAAAAGTTGGTAGGTACCAAGGCAAGTTGAGATCAAATCCTGGTTGATATGTTCAAGGGGTTTGGATGATATACATGCTGTGTTAAATAGAACTGTGACTCACATAAATGTCCTCCTTAGCACTAGTGTATTTTGAACTTTAACTCTTTTTCTAGTGGACTATCCATTCTATACCAAAGAACCATACCAATGCAAGAAATAGAAGGAAAGAGACTTCCCTCTGCATATTTTTCAGAAATATATCCATATGTTTGCATAGTGGTATTACAATAAATTCAGAACAGAGTCCTAATGGTACAAATAAAATGTATTATTGAAATATATGTTGACGTCTTATTGTGAAACAAAGTGAACTGAAACAGCATTTCAATTGTATGAGACTCAATTTCAAGATGGTCAAATAGAAGACAGAATATTTTATAAGTACTAATATTGATGTATTTGTTAATGTTCCATAATACATATCATTCCCCAGTGTATGAGGAGGCTCTTGGCCCTCATATGAGTGCTGAACTGGGGCGGGGACTATTATGTAGGGACACTCCACTCCAGAGGAGTGGGATGGAAGGGTTAGGGGGTAGAGGGTGGGAGGACAGGACTGTGAGGGGTGGAAAGAGGACAATATGATGGAGATGTAACCTGAAGCAATAATTACATTTTTTTAAAGTTAATTAATATGTAAGAATTACACAGAATTCTTTATATATGAATGACTAACATGTTATTAAGGCAAACCTCTCATAATTAAATAGTTTAAAGCTCTATAATGTTATCATGATATAATTTCACATGTTAATCATATAATACCTTAACAACTTACTGGAAAGTGAATAGTGTACTTGTTGATGCGGATTCTATTTACATATCATTTTATGCATTTATTTATACATGTAGATGCTTGTGTGAATGCACCTATGCCACAGCATGTGTGTTGAGGTCATCAAATAACTTGCAGGAGTCTTTTTTCTTCTATGTGTGTCCCAGGAATTGAACTCAGTCTCAGCAGCAGGAGTGTTTACCAGCTAATCCATCTCCTTAGTTCCAATTTAAATATTCTAAAATTTGCTTATCTACTTTGTTTATAGTAATAAAATTATTTTTGCACAAATAAAAATTATATTATGCAATCACTACAAAGTTTTAAATAATCAGAATAGTCTTTAAAGCTGTTCGTACTTAAAATAACCTAAAAGAGAAATATGTTTTATTTTTAAATGATAGCCTTATTTTGATTTCTTTAGTAATAATAAAATATAATCTGTAAATAGAATATTAAGAAAGATTTTGAATAATAATTTCTGTTTTATCCTATAGTCATTAATTTTAACAAAGGTTTAAAAATTTGTTTGCCTCAATATTGACATTCCCAATCACATAAAACAGGAATGATCTTAGAATGAATATATAGTTCTTCTTGCCATGGGTGAGATATTCAAAGATAAGGTTGTTTAAAAAATTTAGTGAACTGGTGGCCTAGGGCAACCATCTTTCCCAAACCTTTTCTATTTTCGCATAAGAAATGAAATAACTTGGACAGTCAATTTTAAACCAATGAATTATTGTGAAGAAGTAATCTTCTGGGAGACAGATCTTAATATAGAGCAGAGATTTCAGGACTCTGAGTGAGTCTGACCTCCTTGGGAAGCTGCAAGGAATCACAGGCCTGGAGTGAATGTTTTTTCATATATGCAAATGTTTGCAAACAAGTGTTTCAGACCTTATAGAATATTTGAATTCTAATGCATCATTTAAAATCTTTGACATGTAGAACAACAAACTCCTTCACATGAACAGGGACAGTAACTGATCTCCTTCTAGTTAAATACTGCAATACTATTTCTGGAACTTGATTTAACTTTCTCAGTTTCTGCCCTTTACATAGAAATTTTTCTTATGGGCAGCTCCTGTCATCTCCAGTAAGTCATTGATGATCATCAGTATATTCCCAATTTTGATAGCAACTATTGTTTGTATTGCTGATATGCCTTTTAGCCTTTAAAAATAGTATTTATCTGCTACACTATTAAGCTTCTTCAAAGAGGAGTGGCGGCATCAGGACAGTTTCTAGCTCCACAGTCTGTCAAAAAGCACAATTACAGTCATGGCAGCCAGCACACTAATAGTTGATCGCTTTCATTTTCTTGTTTTGAAATTTTACTACAATTCTGCAATCCTGTCTATTATTATATAAGTGAAGTATTCCCTGAGTGCTATTTGTGTGTGATATACCATTAACTTGTGTCAATTATGTTGGCTTTTGTGCTCCTATACTTATTTTGACCTGTTGTCCACTAGTCACTCTTCCAGCTATGGAAGCAGAGAGCTCATGTGTCCGGGTTGGGGAGAAGTAGTTAATGTTAACTACAAACAGAGAAGTCATCTCTTTTGATTGTGTAACTTCACCCATTCCTTTTGCACAAAGGTTGAATGAAACATATATTATAAAACAGTTCCCTGACTTCATGGATTCTGCCTGTTGCAAAGAAACAAAATGAAAATATTGAGAACTAGACACAATTAAGAAATGCTGAGAGTGAGAGAAACAGTCTTCCCCATGGAAAACAAACATCAATAAGTTATCCATACCAAAGGGTAAACCCCAAAAGCATGCATACAAGTACAGAATGGGTGTTTTTATTTAGGAATATAAAAGCATATGCACTTACATATATGCACATAAAAACAATTAATTTTAAAAACTGGGGTCATGAATTTGGAAGAGAGCAAGGAGGAATATATGGAAGATTTGGAAGGAGGAAAGGAAATGAGAAATGATATGATTATATGAGAAATTTCAACAATAAATTATAAAACGTTAAAAATAAGAAAAACACTGACACTTTTTGCATATTACACTGTCTTCAATGGACAGCAGTTCCTAAAGATTATTTTCAACAAAAAAGAATACAACTTCCTTTCAGCACCTCACAGAACCTTCTCCAAAATCGACCATATAGTCAGACACAAAGAATACCTCAACAGATACAAGCAAATTGAAATAACCCCTTTTGTCTTATCAGACCACTATGGAATAAAGCTGGACTTCAACAACAACAGAAATAACAGAAAGCCTACACATTCATGGAAAGTGAACAACTCTCTACTGAATGACTATGGGTCAGAGAAGAAATAAAGAAGGAAATCAAAGCCTTCTTAAAATCCAATGAAAATGAAGGCACAACATACCCAAACCTATAGGATACGAAAAAAGCAGTGCTACGAAGAAAGTTCATATCACTAAGTGCCTTCAAAAAGAAAATTGTGACAGTTCATATTAGCAAATTAACAGCAGAAATAGAAGAACTCAAAAAAAAGAAGCAAACACTCCCAAGAGAAGCAGAAGGTAAGAAATCATCAAACTTAGGGCTGAAATTAACAACTTAGAAACAAAAAGAACAATAAAAAGAATCATTGAAACCAAAAGTTGGTTCTTTGAGAAAATCAACAAAATAGTAAAACTTTAGCCAAATTAACTAAATGCCAGAGGGGAAAAAACCCAAATCAACAAAATCAGAAATGAAAAGGGAGAAATAACAACAGACATTGAGGACATCCAGAGAACCTTTAGGTCTTTCTTTAAAAATCTGTACTCCACCAAATTTGAAACTCTAAGCAAAATGGAAAAGTTTCTTGATAGATTCCAACTACCAAAGTTAAATCAAGATCAGGTTAATAGATTAAGCACTCCTATAACCCCTAAGTAAATAGAAGCAGTCATTAAAAGTCTCCCAGCCAAAAAAGCCCAGGGCCAGATGGTTTCAGCACAGAATTCTACCAGACATTCAAAGAAGAGCTAATACCAATACTCTTCAAACTCTTCCACAAAATAGAACCAGAAGTTAACTATTTTAAAAACATACCACGTTAGAGGAAAGAATCCACCATTTTACATAATTACTTATAATTGAAAATTCTTCAATGGAATAAAATATTCAACATTTCAGTAGTCAATTTCATATTAATATGGCTTACAGTGTATAGAAAGCAGAGTATTGTATAAAATCTATAGTGCATTGAACCCTACTAATTCAAGTGTGGAAAAAAAATGGTTACTGTGAAAATAAATTCAATAATGCTTTTAAACTTTAACATCCCAGCTTTATACTTGTTAAATATAGCAAATTGGAAAAATGACATCCCATGACAGCCCTGGCCCTGTATTTTTCTTGTAGCTAGGTACTTACTAGTAATGACATCTATCATCTATGTGGTATGCGTCCTTGATAATCAGAAATACTCAAGAAATCCATGCTGCCATAGTCACAATGCCCTATCTCAGTATCTGACCTGACAGATGAGTAGAAATTCTGTGTTTTATCTCTACCCTTATTGAATTGTTCGATTTGTTCATAATACACAGACACATCCATCTTCAAATTAGGAAAATAGGAACAAATCTTAATAAAATCTATATTAACTTTCTTGAAATATAGGGGAATATTTGCAATATGAATGTCTTAATGCAATCTAGGAATCTCTTAGTTTATAATGCCAGGTGCTGACCATGGTCCTCATCCACTAACGATGCCAAAATTCACTGACAATGCAAAGGTGAAAGGTGAAATTTGAAAGAAATCACTTCTTCCATTGACAGTGGCCAGAGGTTTGTGTTACCTTAGTTTTCTTGGTATCTACAAATCTCTCAACTGTCCAGGGTCTAATTAACCTGTGAACCACTCCTGCCTGCATCCGGTTCTCTCCATTAATAGCTCTTCTTATGCTAGTTCCTTAAGCCCACACTGAACAAGCTGGATGAAAAGAAGAAAAAAAACAAAGCAGCAAATGTTGGCACATATATTCAGTACGGCTTATTTCTGCTGTGCTCCCTTATTTTTGGAATTTCAGCTTTCTGTTTTCTTATGTCCATATTATACACTCTACATTATCTCACCCACACTTCCTAAAACTTATTTCCACAGAGGATGTACAAACCTTCATTTATAAGAATATTTGCATTTCCTCTTTTAGTCTTTTTATTCATATCTATAATATTTTTTTTCTTTGAAACAGAGTCTTGTTGCATTGGCTAGGCTGACCATCAATTTGAATCATTCTGCCTTGTCCAAACCATGATTCCCTAGTCTCAGCTTAGAAATATAAGCGTATACTACCACATCCAGCTTACTTATGGTATTTTAGAAAAAAAGCCTCAATACCAAAAAATACCAATTTTGTGGGGAACAGTAGTTAACAATGTCATTCTAAAATGGAGTCAAAATTACGTTTTTAAAATGGGGAAGAGGGAGGGAGCAAGGGTGGGGCTGGAGGGAAAGAGGGAAGGGACTTTGAGATATAACTTGAAAAGTACATTAATAAATTTTAACAATGAAAATTTCTTCATTGTCAACAAAGTCTTCAAGGCAGAACAAATACAACATGTAGAACTTGTCCTAATTAGAGGAAATCATAAACTTATTCTAGTTTTCCAAATATTTTTCACTTATCTCCCTTGTTTCCTCAGGAAAATGTCATGATGGAAGTATGACAGACAGAATGTAATGAATTCTATAAACTCACACAGAAAAGAGTGGCTCACAAGGTTCAGAGTTACATTCAAATTATCTAACCTACTGTATTGTTAACACATGGTTAACAGTATAGAACAAAACAGAAGAGTTTATATGATGTATAAACTAGGGATGGCAAGAGGTACTGTTGTTTGTAATATATATGCAATTCTGTTCTAGTTTGCTCTTCTAAAATTACAATAGCTTTTATTTACTATTTTCAAATTTGAAAATCTGCCATTTTCTTCTTCATATGCCCACAGTAGCTTAGCATATAATTTAACCTTTAAAATGTCTTTAAAACATTCAAAGAGTACTAAATGATGAGAATTTACAGAGTTTTAAAGTTTTAAGTCTTGCAGGCTCTGGAGATGAAGTTCATAGATTTTTTTTAAGAAGCATTTCCTCAAATACATTTAACATGCCTGTTAATTATGTTCTTGGTTATTTTCTGTGGTGTTTTAGCATCAGCCAAATGGTTTACAACTTAAAGTGGTTTTTATTTTTGTAGGAGCCCAATTAACAAACATAACATTAGTGAGAGAAACGAGCATTTGATCTTATGGGACAATCCTAATTCCAAAATGTGTCCATTGGCTCATTTGGTGGAAACTGAATATTGCATTGCAGATCATACTGTATGTTTGAAACCCACAGAGGGAGCCAAAGAGCATTAAGTCAACTCTATTAATTTAATTGTAATTCTCCAAAGCTGGAAATTTTCCTCATGCTTCAATTTCATTTACTCTTCAAAATATGGAAACATTCTATGTAGTTCTACTGATGAGGTCCCAAGTGAAGTTCCATCACTTTTAACTAGATTTTAACCTTCTCCATCAAATACAGAATATGAGTATTAATGAGTACATTCTATGAGCTCAAATACTGATTTCATAAAGCAATCATATTTGTATTAATTGTTTAACAGAAGTACCTTCATAATTGTTGGAGTCTTTAATGTGATGAATGGTTATATTTGAAGAAAAAAATGACTGCAAGGAGATGGAATTTAACCTTTATTATTATGCACCTCATTGCATGTCTTGCACAAGTCATTTGATGTCTACAACCAAAAACCAAAATAAAATAAAGCCAAGCAAAATACAAATCAATCTTTGGGAAATGCTCATCCCCTTATTAAAGAAAGATTTATAAGTCTTTTAATTTAATTATAGAACTCCAGATTGAATTGAAGATTCTACAGCATTATTGCATCTATTGCCACAATTCTGAGCAACATCAACTGACATATTTTTGTGTGCTCAGGAAATAAAGCTGTATTAATTATAGTCGAGGTTTATTCTGATTAGAAAATGTATCTTTTGCTCAAGATGATTAAACCCGTTCAAGCCAAATATAATAGATCCAGAGTGAATTGCACTTCTGCATTTTCATTTTAGCACTTCTTCTGTTACAAGCACTGATTGGCAGGACAAGTGTGGTGTGCAATTTCATCCCTTTCTTCTGCTCTTAGACTTTCATCAACTTGACACAAGCTACAGTCATTAGAGAAGGGAGAACTTCAGTTGAGAAAACACCCCCATAAGATTGGCCTACAATGAACACTGTAAGGCATTTTCTTGAGTAATAGTTGATGTGGAAGATTCTAGCTTATCATGGGTCATAGACTCTGGGCAGGTGGTCCTGAATTGTATAAGAAGACAGTCTGAGAGAGCCATGAGGAACAAGACAGTAAGCAGTGGTCCTGGTCCTCACTGGCTTCTGCCTCAGTTTCTGCCCTGACTTCCCTCTGTGATGGAGTGCATTCTGAGAGATCTAAGATGAAATAAACCCTTTCACCCTCCAGTTACTTTTGGTCATGGTGCTTTATCATAGCAATGGAGACCCTAAACTGAGATATCTCTTTAGAAATTTTGATTGCAGATAATGTCCCTCTGGTGAGGGTCTGCAAAACTACTTACAATGCAACAGTTCCTCCACTCTAAACACTGAAATTATTTTTTTCAAAATTTGGGGAAATATATAATTTAATTTTTAAAATGCCTTTAAACCATTTAAAGAGTATTGGTTGATGTGAGTTTACAGTTTAAAAGAATGTAAGAAAAATAAACAAAATGGCAAACTACAGATTGTGAAAAAAATCTTCACCAACCTCACATCTGACAGAGGGCTAATATCCAAAATTTTCAAAGAACTCAAGAAGTTAAATGCCAAGAAGCCAAATAATCCAATCAAAAAATGGGGAACAAAGCTAAACAGAGAATTCACAAAGGAGGGATCTCTAATGGCTGAGACACACTTGAAGAAATGCTCAGCATCCTTAATCATCAGAGAAATGCAACTCAAGGGGACTCTGAGATTCCATCTCATACCTGTCAGAATGGCTAAGATCAAAAGCTCAAATGACAGCACATGCTGGTGAGGGTGTGGAGAAAGGGGAACCCTCCTCCATTGCTGGTGGGAGTGCAAGCTTATACAACCACTGTGGAAATCAGTCTGGCGATATCTTAGAAAACTTGGAATAGCTCTACCTCAAGACCTAGCCATACCACTTCTGGGTATACATCCAAATGATTCTTCACCAAATCACAATGAAGTTTCCTTATCTATCTTCATAGCAGCCTTATTTGTAATATCTAGAAATTGGAAACAACCCAGATATCCCTCAACCGAGGAAACTGTGGTACATCTACACAATGGAACACTACTCAACCATCAGAAACAACAAAATCATGCAATATTCAGCCAAATGAATGGAACTAGAGAAGCTCATCCTGAGTGAGCTAACCCAGACTCAGAAGGATACACATGACATCTATTCACTTATAATCGGATTTTAGCCATATAGTACAGGATAACTATACTATAACCAATGCACCAAAGGGAACATGAACATAGACTTTGTTTCCTGTCAGTGAGACACTTTGCCCTAGTGGTGCTACCTTGTAGGCCCCCAGTGTATGAGGAGGCTCTTGGCCCTCATATGACTGCTGAACTGGGATGGGGGACTGTTATGAAGGGACATTCCACTCCAGAGGAGTGGGATGGAAGGGATACAGGGTAGAGGGTGGGAAGGTGGGACTGGGAGGAATGGAAAGTGGACACGTGATGGAGATGTAACCTGAAGTAATAAATATATATATTAAAAAGAAGAAAAATAAACAAAAATTTTGCTACTCTCTCAAAAAATGAAGATGGTACTTTTTTTTACAGCTAAATACTACAGGGCTTTCATTTGTACTGAAACATTGTAATTCACAGAAAACAATAAAATATAGGAATAATTCTCAGACAAATGCTACCAGAGATTATCCAGAGCTACAGGAAATCAAGAAATATTCAGAAAGTTGTTATAAATACTGGAGAAATAGAAAGCTAGATTTGTTAACCAATCCAGGGGCTTGAAAAGCTTGCTTCTTTTGCAAATGCTGGTACTTCAAGCAAATGAAGAGATTATAAGTCACAATACTGATTCAACCAAATGAGGAGATACACAGTCACAGTAAATATAAGCACCTTCGTACTTGGTTGATTTGGCCACAATATTTACATAGTTCATGTCCTCTACTTTTTGCATTCACATGGTGGTGAAGATATTAACCATAAGGACCCCAAGACTTTCTCAGGGTATTTTAAACATTTTCAAATGATATGTTCAGTGATGTTATATGTTGATCACAAAATTCAAGATTTGATTTAAAAAAACTATCTTTGGCTCACAAGTAAATTAAATATAACAAAAAACAGTACTTTCTAAAAAAAGAAATACATCAATGAGCTCCATTTTCCTTTCAGCTTTGAGTGAAAATTAAGTAACTACACCAATGTAACACATGGAAACATAAAAATATCTAGAAATATCATCCACTCTCCTTTTCCCAATCATATTCTTTTAAGGTCTCAAATTTTTTCTTGTTTGTCCAGATATTTATGAAAGTGACATGGAAATGTGGTGTCACTTATAGTAATAAAATAATGGTATTTTTTAAATAGACAAATGTGCATTTACACTGACAAAAAGCTCTGAGATCAAATTAAACCATCACTGAATTGTTTTATATATTTCAGAAAAAAATGTATGGCCTTTGGCAAAATTACAATCTCTACACACCAGTCCATTAATCACAGTGATGATAGCAGTTCAAAAAACTAAACCCTAGAGGTATATGATTTTAAATGAAAGTGAAAAATTAACCAGTTAGCCAGACCCATATTAATGCCAGGAAGTCCATTTTGTGGACACAGTTCTATGTACCCGATAAATATTCTGTAAGTCAGGCTCCACCTGTATTGTGTTCCTTCCATCTCTCATAATCAGGCCTCAAGACAGAGAAAGAGATAGAACTGGGAAGTAGAAGTGCAATGTTTTAAGTCAGTACAATAACAAGTTCGTGGGTTTTACTCATATTCACTCTGTCCTATCACTTATTTTCTCATTTTTAAGGATTGTCTGGAAAAGCTGACTTATCCTTGAGAGAATTAAAATAATTCTGTCTTAATTTCTGTATTTTTGACATGGGAAGACATTCTGTTTTGGCATGATTTGTGAAGATTAGTTTTCAAAATGCATTTAACATTAAAATCAAACTGTCCCTCAGCTCTATGAGTGTAGGGGGTCTGAGTTCTTTGGTTGATGGCTTAATCTCTGTGACCCCCCCCCCATAGGCCTGGGTTAGTTGCCTCTATTGGTCTTGTTGTGTAGTTCTTGTCCCTTTCTTGTGCCTCTGTCCTTCCCCCAACTCTTCCACAAGACTCCTAGATCTTGGCTGTGGGTCTCAGCATCTGTTTCTATTTTTTATTGAATGGAGCCTCTCAGAGGAAAGTCATGCTATGCTCCTGTCTACAGGCATAGCAGAGCATCATTAATAATATCAGGGTTGGATCTCTCCTATAGGTTGGGTCTCAAGTTAGGACAGTCATAGACCAACCAGTCCCTCAATCTCAGTTTCATCCTTATGCCTGTATGCTTTGTACGCAGGGTAGATTTTGGGCCAAGGGTTTTGTGGGTGGGTCAGTGTTCCCCTACCTCCCTTCACTGGCAGTCCTACCTGCCTGGCTTTAGGAGATGGTCACTTCAGTATCCATATCCTCTGCTACTAGGGTTCTCAGCTAGAGTTACCCATATAACCTCAAAGGAGCCTACACCCATCATTGGTCTCCAGTTTGTCCAAGATATCCCACCTCCATCAGTTTCCCCTCTCTCTCCAAGCCCTACCACCTTCCATCCCTGCTTTCCCCCACCTGATTCCCACCCTCATTCCCCTCCCCATGCCCTCTCCCACCCAGTTCGCTTTCTTCATCTATTTCTGATGTCTATACTTATCACCTTCTAAGTACATACCATGTATTTTTCTGAGTCTGTATTACCTCACTCAGGATGATTTTTTTCTAGTACCTTTCATTTTCCTGCAAATTTAATGATTTCCTTGTTTTTATTAAATGAGTAGTATTCGATTGTGTAAATGAACCAAATTTTCCTTATGCATTTTTCAGTTGAGGGACATCTAGGCATACTTTTACCATTTTGTACTACATATTTATTCAAAACAGAGTTCTCAACATTGGAAATTAATTATAAAATCAAAATATCAATAAATTCTGGAAAATGTCCATGATGTTCTATGCCCTGTATTATCAAATGTTTAGTGAATTTTTAGTACTTAACCTAAAAACATCTTATTAGTATGAAAGTTAATAAATGCCAAAATTATATACTAAAGAATTAGTTAGTATATACAGTTCAACAAAGAAAACAAACCAATAATTGTTTTCTCTTTTTTCTGCTTTATTATTTTTTTGAGAATATCATACGACAAACTTGGTTCATATTCAATCCTTAATCATCCTAGATCCATATTCTTCTTTCTTACCCACCCAACATTTGTTTTTTATTTTGTTAAACCATCAGGACAGTTGTTACCCACATACTTTTAGATGTGTGGTCTTCCACTGAAACTTGGTAAACTCACCAGTGGTCGAACCCTTGGTAGAAGGAGGGAGGGCAGGACTGGGAGGGGTGGAAAGAGGACACTGATGGAGATGTAACCTGAAGTAATAAATAAATATTAAAAAAAAGAAAACTGATTGTCCCTCTCCCAGCTGTTCTCAGTGCAAATAGTTCCTTACTTAAGAGTGGGATTATGTGCCCACTTCCTCTCTGCTTGCTGTGGCCTACATTTCTCTTCAGGTTCTGTGAATTCCCATGTGTAACTGTATACAGAGATACTGTTGTTAGAATTCTGTCCTAATCTTAACTTGTTTATTATATGGTAATTTTCTGAGGTTTTGTGCTATGTCCTCCAGACTTCAGATTCCATAATATTCTCCTGCCTCAGTTAAACAATTGGTGATATTTATATAGATTTGGTACTATGCACATATATACACGTTGTATGTATATAAATATATTTATATTGTTATAGCTAGCTTTAACCGTCAATTTGACATAGACTAGTGATGTCTCAGAAGAGAATCTCAGCTGAGGGATTGTGCAGATCAGACTTTCCATGGAGATGTCTGTGGAGGATGTCTCAAATGTTAATTGATGCAGGAGGGTCCAGCCCAGTGGAATTAGTACCGCTCTATGGACTGGAGGTTTTGGGCTGTATAGGAAAGCTAGGTAAGCATGAATTTGTGAGCAAGCCAGCCAACAGCTTTTCTCCAGGGATTCTGCTTCAAGAGAGTTTGAATTCCTGCCTGACTTCTCTCAAAGATGGACTGTAAGCTGTAGGATGAAATAAAACCTCTACTCTACAAAAAAATCCTAATAAAAGAAACGAGCAAAGAAATCGTATAAGAGGGGTGTGTGTGTGTGTGTGTGTGTGTGTGTGTGTGTGTCTGTGTGTGTTTGTGTGTGTGTATCATTGTTATTGGCAAGGGCCTTGAGGTGGTGTTGAAGGAAAATTAGCAGGAAAGCATTTATACTTGAACTATAGGCCCACTGTGGGTGTAGGAACACAGAGCTTCAGAATGAGTTGTGTGATATTTTAGGAACTTGTATTCATGTCTGCAAATAACAGTCATTTGATAGGATGAAGGAAGAACAGTAGAATGAAAAGGT
This sequence comes from Lophiomys imhausi, assembly GCA_907164525.1. Classification (NCBI taxonomy): domain Eukaryota; kingdom Metazoa; phylum Chordata; class Mammalia; order Rodentia; family Muridae; genus Lophiomys; species Lophiomys imhausi. Next base: position 2,759,788 of record CAJQZJ010032332.1, read on the forward strand.
TTTTGTTTGTGCAGTGAGAAAATGGGCTTGAAAAAAACAACACCAATATAAACAAAGGACAGATTAGACACAAGGAAAACCACTCAATGCTGTCATGAAGTACCAGGCTAAAATAAGATGATGGAAATGGAAAGAAACAAAAATAGAAACTAGAAAAAAGTTGGAAAGGAAATGTTAGGAAAGAAAAAGAGTTTAAATTTAACAAGGAATAGCAACAAAAATTATTCCCACCTAATCCAGTGACTGGATGGAAGAATTAGTGAAGAGATTCTACTTTAATTGACAGGGTGGGTGGCATCAATGCTGGGATAAATAAAAAGGAGAAAGATGTGAAAATGAGAAGGGTATTATGCAAACGTTTTCTAGTTGGAAGATTCAGTGAAGAGGTAGACGTGGGAGTGGGTGGTGGAAAGTGAGCTAAGATGGAATGGTCATTTTGAGATTCACAATGGTTTTGGTAATTAAAAAAAAATCTTTTTCCATACCAATGTTTGAATTTAAAATAGCTTCACTTCTTACGTAGTATGTATGTGATAGGAAAGTAGTGAATATACAATTGATCATATAGAATTCCTTCACCATGTTAGTAAGAAGAGAAAGCAAAGTCTCTTCAGAAATGTTTTAGAGAATACTCCTAGTTCTGATGTGACCTAAAGAGCTGGGATGGGTTTCAGAAAAGGGGACCCACCTTTAATTTCTAAGGAGAGGAGGGAAAGGGGAGGGGTTAGAAATGTGGAAACAGGTAGACAGGAGGGAGGGGACTCTGATCTGGGATGTAAAATAAATAAATGAATAAATAAATTTAAAAGTATTTTTAACAAGGCTTGTTGGAAGTTAACTAAAATTCCATCATTGTGTAGGTAGAAGCAAGCATATCAGGATTTCAAGATTATCCTCAGCTACATACTTTCAAGGTTATTCTGGTCAACATGAGACCCTGTATCAAAACACTGGGGAAAAAATATTTACTACATAGACAATGAGGACAGAGAAGAAATGACACATCTGAATTCCACATGGTAATCTTTTAATATTAACTTACTGCTTAATAATTCGTACATGTCTATATTTTCTGGCCACACCCAATCACACCCTCCTACCAAGTCCCTATCCCACTTCCATGTCTTTTTTTGTTTTTCCTTTTTTTTTTTTTTTTTTTTTTTTGCTTTGTGACACACTGGTTTTAACAAAGGCCAGCTATCCAATGGCAGATGTGAAACTTGCCAGGACTGAAGGCAATGACTTCCTCTACCTCAGCAGCCCCAAACACCAGTAGCTGTCTTTAAATATCTTTATCCGATAAAAATATTACAAAATCGAATATTCAAGAAGTTTGGTATAGAAAATACAGGATGATTATGGATCATGTAGTGAAATATGCAAAATATGTTGAGGCTACAAATTGAAGCTGGAGGCTTGTCTACATTACATCATAGCTAACCTGAGAGGTGGCTAAAGTTGGATTAAATTGAGCAACAATAATATTGGGGAAGATAAACAAATAATCATGAGTAACTATTGACACAAGCAGAATAGATGAGAAGGGGTAAGTTTTTCTTAGATAATAATTTTGTGTAAATGTTACAGAATTGAAGTAATAAAAAATCATCACTATAACACCACAGGCATATTGGCTGCAGCCATCCTTAGTTGCAGTCATGGAACAAACTCTAAGGCTAACGTAAATGGTGTATCCATAATCTAAGTAACTCTCTTATGAAATACTTATTAACTGGCATGGTGACTTCACCTAATGTTCCTAAATTCTTTGTTACTACTCTGGTGCGTAACTTTTCTCCTTTGAATAAGGATGTGTTCTTAGTGACTTTCTTCTAAGGAATAAAATGTGAAAAAAGACAAAACAGTAATTTTAAAGTAGACATATCTTGAGGACTCCATATAAACCAGCCAGCACTAAGTCTTGATGACGACACCTGCCCTTGATGAGAGGCAAGGAGAGAATGTCCCCTCAAATGTGTTTTCCCATAAAGAAACCATGGCTCAAGTCCAGCCATGATGGAGGATTGCAATTAAACATGTTCTACAAAATGACCAGTGTTTGTCAATATCAAGTTTGAAAAAGGATGGAAGAATATCACAACTCCTTAAAAAGGCAGGTATTTCAAGATGGAGAAGAGACTGATGGAATGGTCAACCGATGACTGGCCCAACTTGAGACCCACTCTATGGGGGAGAGCCAACCTTTGACACTATTAATGATACTCTGCTATGCTTGCTATACAGAAACCTGGCATACCTGTCTTCTGAGAGGCTTCTTCCAGCAGCTGATGGAAACAGATGCAGAGACCCACAGGCAAACAATAGGCGGAGCTTGGAGAGTCTTGTGGAAGAGTGAGAGGAAGGACTGAGGGAGCTGGAGGGGTCAAGAATATCACAAGATGATCTATAGAGGAAACTAACCAAGGTCCCTGGGGGCTCACAGAGACTGAGCCACGAACCAAAGAGCATGCATGGGCTGAACCTAGGCCCCTGCACATACGCAGCAGATGTGCAACTTGTGCTTCCTGTGGGTCCCTAACAATTAGAGCAGGTTCTGTTTCTGACTCTATTGTCTGAGTTTGGATCCCTTTCACAAAGCTGGGGTGCCTTGCTTGGCTTCAGTGGGAGAGGAAGTGTTTAGTCCTGCTGTGACTTGATGTGCCAGCATGCGCTGGTACCCAAGGAGAGGAGGAGTAAGGGATGAGGGTTGTGAGGGTGACATAGGGAAGAGAGATGGGAGGGGTCTCTGATCAAGCTGTGAAGTGATTAAATAAATTAATGGGAAAAAAAGGCAGGTATCTCATTATGACATGATGCCCTACTTGTAATTCCAAAGACAAAGAACACAGTGGACATAGTAAGACTCTAAATATAATGTGTAGTTTAATTAAATGACCTCATAATAATGGACAATACACTAATGCCAATTCCTTACTTTAATAAATATGTCAGTTTTGTAAGATTATAACTCTTGGAGAAGATGAAAGTCACAGAGGAATTCCATACACTAATTTACAACTTTGTAAATCTAAAATTGCTTCAAGATTAAGAAAAAAAGAAATTTAACTCTCCCTCTGGTATCAGAAAACAAATACAGAAAGTAGTGAGGAACTAAACTACATAAAGAACTTGGTATATTTATATAAATGTATTATGTAAATTAGTTTAACAGCTAAAGATAATAATTTATATGTACATACACAATATACTATAGAGTAATTCAAGCCAAATTCCAAAAGTATACCACTAATACTTGAGTAGAATCACAGTTCATCCAGACTTTCTTCTCATGCTATAAAACCCTCTGGTATTGCTGTGGGTTCGCTATTAATACAGTCTATACTACCCCAGCTAGTAAACCAAAGGAAAGCACCGTATGATTTATTCACTCAGTCAGCACATAGTTAGCTTTTGAGAAGCTGTTAAGTGATGGGCATAATGTTAGGTGATTTGGATATGTAAATCCTAGCTAGTTTTAGTAGATATACTAGGTACTACAGAACACTGAACCTAATCTCTTGTTTATTCAGATAACATCTATACCCTTAAAGCTTATATTATTAATAAAGAACACAAAGAATGTTAATGGCATGTGTAGTCCACAAGCCTGTTATTTTTTTCAACAAATTTCTTCTCCACTCAAGCAATGATTCTAGTCTTAGGAGACATACTATGATACCTACACCATGTGTTTGTTCCTTCTTAACTAGAAAATGCTCCATCACCTTGCAACGCTTTGTTGAGCTCATGATTATGGTTTACTGGGAACTCTTGCACCTAGCAAACTTTGTTCCAGGAACTGGGAACTCACACTGCTTAATCTTCAGAACATCCTTGTTAGATAAGTCTCATCCTTGATCCACTTCTCATTTTCCCTCCGGAAGAAGAGAGTCAGGCTTTGAAACGTTAAAAGCTTTTCTGAGCTCACTTAATAAGATAGTGACAAAGCTGAAAATAGCAGTCTCCAGATTTCTCACGGTTGCCTTACTTCACCTCATGTTATCACACTGAATTAAATTCCGCTTTTCTGTAGTACTCTCACTACCAAGCCAAGCCGTCCTGAATCTCAGTGCTCAAGGCATTGGCTGTAATGGGTATGGCATAATATATGGAAGAAACTCACATGCTGACATCATCAGACATTTTAACCTCTGATGATGTCTCCTCAGATCACCTGTGATAGCCAAGGCTCTTAGCTTGTCTGAACATAAATTTTCTTATCTTTGAAAGGAATAAATAGTAATGATATTTATTTTACATTATTCATGTGAAGTGTTGTTACCACATAATCTATGCATGACCAGTTAGGATGAATATTTCTCCAATTATGTTAACCTCAGAAACAAAATTCAGAGTACAAAAAGATTCAGAAAAATAATAACTTTATGAAATAGGCCTGTATGGCTGTAAGCAATTAAATGTTGATAAATAATGTTTCTGGAAATAGCTTAAATAGTACAAAGATGCATAGGACTGTCAAAGTAAAATGAGATAAACCATTTAAAACATTATTTGAAACAATATTGAAGTTTTAATTTTTGCATTTGCATTATTTTCTCTCTTTTTACTAAGAATGCAAAAGCAAACAGGGTTGCTTTTGGAAGCACAAATCTTTCTTTTTAAGACACTCTAACTATTTCTCCTTCACCTTACTCTAAAAGTACAACATGAAGCATAATATTAGAAAACAGGAGGCTTGGAAGATTGGTCAACTGTAGAGAACACTTTTTTCTCTAGCAGAGAAACCAAGCTTGGTTACCAGAAACTTGCTGGGTAGCTCACAACCACCTGGAACAGCAGCTCTTAGATCTTCTAGTGTTGTGAGCACTTGCACACACAGATGCACATCCCTGTCACCCACATACAAATAAGTTAAAATGAAAACAAATATTTGAAACATGACACAACATGTTATCAAGTTACTTCTGAAAATTTATCAGGGAATGGTCAGTTTTCAACACCTCCTGCCCTGTTTCAGCTCAAATCCTTTCAAATTTATATGGGGGGACATAATTGTCTCTCAGTACCCATTAATTAATGCTTCTATAGATTCAACCAACCCTAGGTCAATATATTTAGCACCTGTATCCACACTGAACACCTACAGACTTTCCTACCATTAAATAAAAAGTGGGTTTTTAATTTTTTTGAGAATATAACTATATCATTTCCCTTTCCTTTCCTCCCTACAAATCTTCCCATGTACCCTTACCCTTCTTGCTCTTGTTCAGTTATGCTACATTTTGATTCTTTTATTGTTATTATTACATTTGTGTGCAAGGGTGTGTGTGTATGTGTGTGTGTGTGTGTGTGTGTGCGCGTGTGTGTGTAAGTGTGTATATGTATGTGTAGTACTAAATACATAAGTACAAACTGCTCTGTATAATGTTACTCATTTGTATGGTTTCAGGGCAGACCATTTGGTATTGCACACCAATTGATGTGCTCTTCCCTGGGTAAAACTATTTTTCCAGCTCTCAGCATTCCTTAGCTTCCTGGAGTTCTGTGCATAGTGTTGAGGCTTCCAGGAAAAGAGGTTTCCTGCTTTCCTTCTCTTAGCAGGTCCATTGTTGTTGTCCTTATTAAGTTCATTTTGATACCTCAACCATGCTGGTGAGGCTGTATAGGTTTAGTTTCCAACACTCCCAAGAGACACCATTTCACAGCAAAATCCCTGTTTCTCTGGATCTTACAATATATCTGGCCTCTCTTTTCTCTTACATTCAAGTACATGGAACAAAGAGTATTCTCAAATTATTTTTTTACACTATGTAGTGGTGTCGTGTGTGTGTGTGCGTGCGCGCGCACGCACAAGAGCACACAGGCATGTGTGTATTTGCTTTCCAGTGGTCAAGAATGCTTTCTACGGATTAGGCATCTAATTCTTGCCATAGGGTCTCTCACTGAACCTGAAATTTATCAGTTCTGCTAAGGAGGCAGGCCTGGAGTTACAAATGAGCCCTGTTGCACCCAACTTTATGTAGGTTGGGAGATGAACTGAGGTCTGTGTACTGATCCAGTTGTACAGCAAGTGCTTAGCACCTGAGCCTTCTCCTCAGCTTGTCTAGAATCTTTAAATTCAGGTTAACTTTCTTATCATTCATATGAGATAACATCAACAAGTCTTAGGAGGAATGTTAAACATTCCTTTTCAACTTTCTAACAAATGTTTTATTTGGAAATAGTTTTTTATAGATAATAGAGAGGGAAATTAAAAAGATATATTACTTTCTGAGATGTATTGTGCATTTTTATATAATTTGCCTAGAATTTGAGTCCCCAACACAGAAAAAAATGCATAATTGTTTCTAGAACATTTTAGATATTTGCTTGGTTATATTTTTATACCATGACACATTTACTTTGAAAACAACTTGAGTGACATGATTGTGAAAGAATTGTAATTTCTAAAGAAAAAATGAAAGGAAGTAATTAAGCCACAAAATGATGACTATATGAAAAGAATTTTTTAAAAACACAGCATTTTCCAAGAGCCCCACAGGTTGGACTGTTTATAGAATGGAATGAACACTTTACAAACTACTGGACATCATAAAGAAAGGTGCAAGGTGATAACCAACTCTAAAAATTTCGAAACCTCCACTACACTCAAGCCCCATCCGTATTTGGGGACTCGTGTTTTCCTAATTTCAAAAAATGCACCTGTAGCATATTTTTTCCTCCAAAAGTATGAAGCCAGCTGGAGAGAGAGACAATTAAGCCTGATTGGATGACTCAGCAATAAAAATTGGAAGCTGGTTGGAAGAGAAAGGATGAACTATAAAGCCACAGATTGTGAGGGTTGTGTGCTCTGTGGACAAGAAAAGAAAATAAGCCCATCAGCATGAACAAGGGTATTGAGGTTAAACACCTCCGTTAGTGGTAAACTCACTCCTGAAAGGTAAAAAGCCAACAAAAGAATCCTCTGTTCACTGCCGTTGTATTATAAGATTGGACAGCATTTATTTTGTTGTAGTCTATTGGCAAATGTAGACATCAAACCAGGAGTCTGGGGTTATCAAAGGACACTAAGGCCTTCTTTCTCTTTGGGTGACAACCCTGTTTGTTGTATGTGGGAACTAATGTTTTGCCCTTTTGTAGGGACATACCTCCCCTTCTCTTTCCTCTGATTATCGGTTTTCATCATCAAAGTTTTACCAGTCTCAGATTTCAGCCTTGATGCACTTCACCCTCTGCAGTAGGTCAGTCTTCTATCGTAATTATCAATCTGCAACATGCAGTTTCCTCTTTCCAATCACACAGCCCTAACATATGTACTGATTGTATGTATTATTTATACTTGCAGAATTTAATCTATGTGTGAAATGTATTTTAATCGTATTTGCGATTCATTAACATCCTCCAACTATTAGATCTTCTATATGAGCCACCATTGAACTTCTTGTCCATCTTCCCTAAATAACACATCTTAATCCAAAATTAGTTCTACCCAAATGCTCAAGCATATAAAGCCATCCACTACAACACAGTCAACTTACCAGGACCCATATTTCTGAAGAATACTGACCCTCCTTCCTCCAAAGTTGTCAACTGCCAAGAGCTACTCAGTTTGGAGTGGGGCCTTATGAAGATCATCTCCCTCATATATGTTTCATTTGGGCAACCAGAGCTATTTGGGGTCACTGATCGTAACAACTCTGTCTTGTCCAGAAGACAGTATTTCACAGCAGTGCTATGGCTCTTAAAACCCCACAAGCCTTTCTACAATGTTCCCTGATGCTTAACTTTACAATATTTTTGTACATGCTGATTGTATGTCTATAATTTCTGCAAAGCTGCACAATCCATAAGAAAGATGCTTTCTATGTCCTCCTTGACTCCAAGCATGTACTTAGCAAATAATCATGCTGAATGAAAGAATTCAAGGCAGAGAATTAAGACTACGAGACATAATTCTGCCTCCTATCCAACAATTCAGTGATTTTGAACAATTTTATTTGTTCTCATTGCTTCATTTTTGTCTCAGAAGACTCTCTTTGCCAAAACTGTAGGTATTAATAGTTTATCTGACACACTTTTCTGTTTTCCTTCGTATCCTTTTAGTGTGTGTGGTATGCTTGTCTATGTATTTGCACGCTCTTGTGCATGAAGGTGCAGGGGGATGCAGAGGTACAGATACGTGTCTGAATGAGTATGGAGATCTGGGGGTAATGTCAGGACTCTTCCTCGATTTCTCTTCAATTTAGCTCTTTAAAAGTGTGCTCTCTTGTTGATATAGCTAGCTTTACTATCATCACCTTGTTCTGGGCATCTTATGCTTGGCCTTCTAAAGCTAACATTCAGGTGAGATGTCACAACTACAAGGCACTTACATGGGTGCTGGGAATGTGAATTTGGCTTCTTACTTGTGTGGCAGTAGCTGTAGCTACTCAACCGTCTCTTCAATTTATGAAACTCTTTTCTTGATTAAGATTTGTGATTCATAAGAAAATGTAAAATGGAACACGATAGCATTATTATCCCAAGTTCTCTTTACTTTCTCTGTTCTGTCTGCTGATTGGTAAAGTAGATTTTTGCAAGTAGAGGAATATTTAGTGATTCAAGTGAAGACTCCTTTTTATTCAAATTCAGCAGTTATTATATAATTAAATATTTTGTTTAACAAAAAATAAAATATAAATACCAAATATAGTTTTAGAACAAGAGGACCATAGAAAATAGAGAAACAAAGCCCCACTTTATTGTAGCTTTGGTTTTCAGTGTGTGTGCAGGAGGAGATAAACAGCAGAATACATGAAGTTACTTTAAGCGCTGTAAAGAGAAAACAAACGACTCAAGATGGTTGAGGAAGGGTGGGAAAATGAATATCTGACATTTGAGAGGAGTTCTGAAGATAGTAAAAATGATAGAATATTTTGTAAGGAAATACAAGGTAGAGAAAATCATTCCTCCAGAATCCAAGAATCAGGGTTGCTTTGGCCAGGTCCAGGTGCAGTTCCAGGAAACAGTAACAAGAAGAACCTTGGGTCTGCAGCAAAGAAGATGACATCACAGAGGAGGTGGAAACTCAGACAACGTGAGGCCAAGTAGATCCCTCTATTAAGTGAGAGGCTATGTTAGCCTAAAGTTATGCAGTAATGATTTAGTTTAGATTCTGAAAAGGGTACTCTGGGTGCTCTCTGAAAATTAAAGTCAAGGGTGGAAGTAAAGAAATCTCTAGGTAACTGGGAATGTAGCTCAGTTAGAACAGTGTTCTCCTAGCATTCAGGAAGCCCTGGCTTCCCTCCCTAGGACATAGAGGTGCACAGATAATAGAATCCCAGTTATTTTTTTATAGGTGGAACCAGGATGATCCCAAGTTCAGATACATTTTCATTTAACACATGAGTTTGAGACCAGCCTGTGCTGCATGGAATCCTTTCTCAAAAACCAAAAAAAAAAAAAAAAAGAGAAAGAAGAAGGAAGGGAGGAAGGAAGAAGAAGGAGAGAAGAAGAAAATCAAGAAGGAGGTAGAAGGGAAGTGGGGAAGAAAGACTTGGTTAAGGTTACAATAACCCAAGTCAAAAGTGAACAGAAGTAGAAAGACTGCCAATCTCCTTTAAACTGTAGTCAATGGGGCATAAAGGCTGCAGATCATGATTAGTTTAGTGAAAAAGGCAAGAAAATAAAGTGTACTGAAACTGAAAACAAGGATCAAGAAGCTATATCACCTGCTGTCCCCAAGAATGAGCAAATGGAAAGAGAAGCCACCACTTGCAAGAACTACTGGGGAAACTGAAACCTCAAGTGGAATTTTGGTTTTAAAGGGAAAAAACCTGAATGGCCTATTTAAAGAAGAATTGGAGGACAGCGGCATTTTGTTGACCTCAAACTCTACAGGACCCTATGGGAAAAAAGTATGAGAAAGGGTGGCTGATGGGGAATGCATTAAGCTAGGATTGCATCTTTATAAAACTATTTGAGGTATGGAAAGGTGGGAGTCCACAATGGCATCTTGGACTGACTGTGGTAGGAACATCCTAGTAAGCTCTGGAAAAAGGTTACGTTTCTTAAACCTTTATTTCTCAGAAATGCTGAGAATGCACATGTGATGTCCACAAGTTCCTGGTCACACAAGATCATACTTATTTTGGTCTTGGATACGGATGACCTCATAAGTTACAGCTGTTTGAGGCAGCGAGCACATGTTTGTGTTAACTAAGGATTTATCTGAACATAAGAGTTTAGCTATTCTACAGTATTTGCATAGGCAAGCCATCCTTGCTCCTTCTTTATCATTATTGTCATGTCTCCCTGACACCTCATAGCATGGCCCTTTGACAATGTAGTGGCTCCACATATTGTCAGACAATATATACTTAATTCATGCTGTAATAGTTTTGGTTTAAATACAAGACAGGAAAACATACAAAATGCTATTTTAAAAAGCTAACTTCTAGAGTCATAGAATGCAAAGCATTATCATCTGGGAAGAGAAATTTTTTTAATATGGTTTTTGAGAATCTTAAAAGGTATGTGGTATCTGTTAGAGGAAAGTCTCTCTCAGAGGCTGATTTCAGTGCTAGACATATGATTACCTCTTTTTCTGAGGTACTCGCTGGTTAATAAAAGTCACTAATGGCCAATTAGCTGGGCAGAAAGAGTATGGAAAGGTAGGACTTCCTGGTAGCACAAAAAGGAACCCTGGGTTTTACACAGAGAAACTTCCCTGCCAGGTCTCGGGAGCAGAGGATGTCTGGTGTGAGCTCTGTGGGCCGTGAAGGTATAACAAGCCACATGGCTGGTTGGGAATAAGTGGTCAGAAATTAATTTAAGTGAGCTAGTTGAGAGTCTGCCCAGCTAAGGGCTAAGTGTTGAAACATTAAAAGGTCTTGGTGAATTTACTGGTAAAAGGGCCGAGGCAGCCTATAGGCCTCTAGCCAAAGCAATCTGGGCCTACCAGGTTCCCACAAAGCCCCCAAGCCTGTCACTCCAGGCCGCTAGCAATTCTGTTGGCTTAATATAACAGTTTGTATTTATTAATAAGTATCTGGCAGCTGCCCCGCCAGATTTCACCGACAGGCTGTCCCTCCAGGAATATAGGCCTCTAAGGCAAGTCAGGCCTGCCAGTCTTCCGAAAGGCTGCCCATTTGCTCCACCGGCCTAATATAACAATTTATGGTTACTGATAAATATCATTGTTAGCAAGGTTGCAGTTTCAGGTAAATTAAAAGATATCTTAAAAGATCATAATCTGTCACACCATTGTATGATAAATATGAACCACCATGATGTGAACTGAAAAAAAATTGACTAACACTTCTTCATTGAAAATAATTATGTGACTATCAAGATGAGAAGATGTGAAGACTTGTACAGAAATTACTGGTATAGCACCACCATCAACAATGCTCCCAGGCAGTGTCCTTCAAACAATCCCTCCTGAGAATCTGTCATGTGGTAAGAACTATCTGAGCACTGACAACTCAGCACAAGCAACCATCACTAGCTGACTACATAGTGGAGGCACAAGGTCAACACACCAAGAAACACATAAATAAAGCCAAGTTCAGTGACATAATCCATGACTTACGGGGATGTGCAGTCAGGATGGAGGCACAGGACCTTCAGTTAAGGGAAACACCTACCTGAAAACATGACCTGGAATCTAAGAAAATGAGGTAGTGAAAATAACCAATGTAAAAATTACTAAGACAGAACCAAGCTCCAAAGAGCAGAATTAAATCTAGTGAAGCCACTTAATCATCTGCAAAAGTGTGGAATTCTAGAAGCTGAGTATAGAGAGGAAAGCATATGGCAGACTATTTGGACTCTTCCCCCTGGTACACCATTTAGCCTTTATTCTAACCTACTGTGAGGTAATAATCAGAATATTCAGGATTACAGATTAAGTTTAGAGAAAAATGGAACAAAAAATCACAGAAAGGGTAAGAATTATATAAATATATATTTTCTCTATATACTTATCTATAATATAGATAGAATATATAGTATACATATATATATGGATACATTTATTTGCCTATAATTCCACTCTAAATATATTTTTCAAAGATAATCTCCTCAAAGGTAACACCAAATAAGAAAGTTATGCTTCCAGGCATGATAGAATGCAATTTTGTATTTCTAGTAATTCTGACTTTATCTTACTCTTTCTACATAGCTGACAGGTTTCTTTCTGGTAGCTGACAGCAAAATAAAATGTGAATCACAAATGCAGACATTTATCATTTCAAGTCACCCATAAGCTTTCAGCTCTGAAAAGCAGAGGTGGCTCCTTTACTACACCTGTCAGGTTTTCTCCAGAGTGATCTGGATGTGGTAGTATGAATCTCTCTGTATTCCAAAAGAAGGTGAGATGTTCATTCTCATTCTCAAACTGTTTGGCCTCCCACTGAACTGCAGGTCAAATTTTCCTCTCTGCCCTGGCTTCAGACAGGGTGAGATTTCTCACTGATAGATCATAGCATATTTTTTTAATGTATTTATTGCCCAAATGAAAAAACATTAACCTAGGTTAGGAATGTAGCTTAGAGTACTCATCCAATATACACAAGAACATAGATTTGTCTCTTAACACTATGTGAATCAAAAGTAAATTGTAATATAAATATACATGTATACATATATGTATATATATATGTAACAGCAATTAATAAAAAATTAGTCCATGAATTTGAAATAAAGCAAGGGGCAGTATATGAGAGGGTTTGGAAGTAGATCAGAGAAGGAAGAAATGATGTAATTAGATTCTGAAAAAATAAACTTAAAAAAAACTAAAATATATTCTTTGGAACCTGTATATGCTTTCAGGAGAATTTTTGTTTATTTGTTTATGGCATAAATTCTAAATGTTCATGCAAAATGAATAATGCACCAATTGGCACACCAGTTAGTGAAAATGGGCAAATGAGATCTTGTCAGTCAGCCATATGAAGAAGAATGGAATGCCAGGGGCATACACTTGAACTAAAAAGCTACACTTTCTGGTTTCTAATATGTTTTTTTACTTTTCTTGGTGAACTAAATTTGGTTTGGAAATTCGAAGTCATGAGAATATGGAGTTGAGGTTCACAAAATGAGACAAAAATCTGAGCATCTTAGTGTAGCTCTAATGCCTCTGAGTATTTTCATGGTCAGGTACCCAGAGGATCAGACACATTAACATAAATAATGCAAGTCCTAGGGCATTGATGGGAGTAATTGCCTTGTTTTTTTTTTTCTTTTCCTTTTTGTTTGTTTTGTTTGTTGTTCTCTGAGAGCCTTGTAGTTCTGGTGGTTATTCTGTAATAATCAAAATTTAAAATGCATTTCATGAGGATCTTAAGAAATCACCTACTTTGAGGAAAAGATCCCAAAGAGGTGTGTAAACTATATCAAAAGGTACAGAAAGAAAGTGAAACATTTTTCTGAAAAGTTTCAGACACTTCGGTGAATAGACATATGTCATAAGAAGGAGCCCCGGACTGAATGCTTAGTCCTAGAAAACTAATTCTCCACTAAGCACCCTGAGTGCAGTCACCACATGGTTTTTAAAGAATGATAGTTTGGTCAGGGTGTGGTGCATCAAACTAATCAGCAGTGGATAAGACTCTGGTACTATTAAGCCTGGAAAAGCCACTGAGGACCATCCAGTTAATCCTGCTCTACACAGAGGTGAAGAAACCAAGACCAGGGCTTTGGAAAACATCGAAGCTACAAGTGTTTTTCAATTCAAGAACATTTTTGCTGATATCATAAGAATGTCTAAAGAGTGAGGGAAGTTGAAACAGAAAATGAAAATTCTGATTATATTAAATATATATACATATAAACACATATATGTATATATATAAAATCTTTGTGAGAATCAATGACACTTAAGTGTTTTATAGATTCCTAAAGACACTTAATGCTTGAAATATAATTTACCTGGTTGCCTTAATTCTAAGTATGCTTTAATGCCCTCTTTCAAAACAGTATGTTGTGTGTTGTCATGTGAGTACACAAATGAGAGCTTAAACACATGGCATGGAACATGTAATAAGTGGCGAGTTGAGAGCAGGGAAAATCGAAATCTTTTGTTTGCATTGAAATGCAGGTAAGAAAATGTGACAGATTCATATAGGAATAAATATCTCATGTAAAAGTTAGTACAGAGTTAAATCTATACACTAGGTCTTGAATATATTTGTTTTCATGCTAAAGACTATTCAATTTTCCATACATTTATGTTTTTCATAATTACTTGTTGGAAATAATTACAGTCCTGAAAACCTTCCATTTTAGAATGTATATGCCAATTTACATGCCAAATGTAAAAAAAAAATCTAATTGTAAATAAGAAGTGAAAGGTCACATTTGGAACATGGAAAGATATGTCACTTGCTTTTCCACAAAGAAGCAATGGAATGTGTATTTCAACATCAGTTTATATGAATAGTTTCTTATTTTGTGTTTATTTTGTTCATAGTTTGATGCTTGACTAAACTCATCATGAACACTGAATACATTTTACTATAGTCTGATAGTGACAGGTCCATTTGGTTGAAACCAAAATAGGAACTAGTCATACTCTGTTGAGAAAAGGGGTAGAGGTTGCAGAGACAAATGTACAACAAAATTTATTCTTTTACTATCTATTATTTTTGATATTATAACATAATTACATAATTTCCACCTTCCCTTTCTTATCTCCAAACCCTTCTAT
>CAJQZJ010032332.1:2774447-2815872 GCA_907164525.1 Lophiomys imhausi
ATATTCCTAAGAAGCAGTAGTGGCGCACATGTCTTGGCAGTAACCAACATCTCTAGAGTTAGACTTAAGACCCACTTAAGAAGAGAGAAATCACACCACATTCTGGAAACCCAGACAACTACCCAGATCTAGTTAAGTCATGGATCTTGGAGGAGAACCTACAATCACCACTTATTAATTTAGTATAAGACTGTTTAATGAACACCAGATTTTTAAAAATGAATAAAGAATGCTCATTCAAGATTGTCCTTCTATCTCATAGGGCTTTCCTCACTGTTGGAGTACTCTTTCTCTAGCAATTAACTAAGATATACTGCTATTCTCTCAGAAAAAAATGTTGAAATCTGAATTAATAACTGAATAAGCTTTGTATGCTTGGGAGAAACAATCTTGACTTCTACTTTTCCCACTCCAGAATATCCAAGATGAAACAAGACCACAAACATTCTTTCCTCTTGTGACCAAGAGTTATCTTTGGAATCCTTTGTTCACAAAAGGAATGCAGCCTGATGTTCCCAAAATGATTTCTTCATGTGAAAGAATCAATTGGTAAAACTAACACAAGCAACATGTAATCATGAGGACAAACACTAAGAACATAACAAACTAGAATTCAAAATTATAAGTGGCTATAATGTGAGCCATAGTCACAGCTGGTGAAGCATGATATTAAGCACACAAGATCAGTTTAATGAACTTCATTTTTTTTCTTTGATGAAGTTTCCAGTGATTAGCATTTTTATTTAGTTTGCCTGATCACTTGATATAAAGATAACCGCATAAAACATGTTATGTCATGTATCAGTTTTGCTTCACTCAAAACATACTTTAATTTATAAATTTTATTAAGTAATGTAATTTGTAAAAATTATTATAGTCAATTATTATAGTATTACTTAAAATTATATCATAATCAACTGAAATATGATTCCCCATTTTGAAATAATGTGGAACATTCTGTTTCTGTTCAACATGCTGTTGTAGCAGGAAGAATACTTACCAATTAATTATCAAATCAGACAAAACACCTAAAATTCACCTTTTGCAGTCTCACACACATCGTGGAACAAAAACTCATCTGAATTTGTACCTGATCCCTGCTAGAGAGAATGCACAGGTTAAGGCAGTGAAAGAAAGAAACCAGGGTTCAGTTGTCATACTGAGTTGAGTAGCAAGGTTTAGAAATAAGAAAAGCATGGTGGTTAGAATCTGTGGGGTAAAATTTAGACAGATAAATAGAACACATAAATACACAACTGTGTATGAGAGAAAGAAAGAAGTAGAGAAGAGGGAGGAGAGGGGAAGAAGAGGAGGAAGAGAGAGACATCGAGAGAGAGACAGAGAAAGAGAGAAAATATGAAGATAAAGGAAGTAGAGACCAAATAGAAATGTGATAATACACAGACAATTAAAATACAGCAGAAATCATAAATATAAGACACATATTTTAATGTTTAAAGAAGCATTTAATCCTAAGGAAGAAAAATAGTTTTAAAATAAAAATAGTTTTGCAGAATATATAAATTAAGCATGAAATTATTTAGCACAATAGCCAGAGGAAAAAATCACCAAAATACACTGCATTAGACTCTGTATATGACATGTGAACCTATGCAGCAGTATTTGAGGGTGGGTAGGTAGACTGTGATAAAAACACACATGAACATTTAAATACTGGAGTAAAGGTTGAAGCAAATAAAGAGGAACAGCTACTAAGGCAATTGTGATGATAAAAATGAAATACTTAAAAAATATTATATTAAATGAAAAGCAAGAAAGAAAATAGAAATATAAAAGGACAGTTAAAGTAAGACTCAACTAAATCTTGTCTGTAAGAAACTCACTTTAAAGGGAAAGGCCGTAGGTCAAATATGAGAAAAGACAAGCCACATGATCATTAGTAAGCTATAAAGGTCATGTGATATTAATATGAAAGATGGTCTCCTAAGAAGATTCAGGAATCCTGCGCAAAACCAATAGTACCACCAGAAAAAATATTTTCTGTGAAAACTGCTAAAATAAAAGAGAGGAGTCTGATTTAAAGTTGAGTGTATGCAGAACCTTCTCTCAGGAACTGCCAATAAAACTGAGGATTGTCTAGGCAGCAGTTCTCTGTCATTTCTTAGTTTGGAAGCTGCTGGCTCTAAAATTCCTGTTTATTCAGATATATTTATCCTTCTGAGGTCTCTGATGTGGTTGAAGACTAGGTAGTTACAGTCTCATAGTTAAGTTTTAAGTTGTTTAGGAATTAAAAGAATGGTCTATGTCTAAAAAGATGTCTTTAAGTTAGTAATGCAAGTTAGGATGGAAACTGAGTTAGGTATAGAAATGTAAACTTATCGAGATAGATAGATAATAGAATATTAATATCAGTTGCCAAATACATATGGACTGGATATTGGAAATGTATGTTATACCTTATAATTTTCATAATTGTTGCCTAACGGTTCTAATTATTTTGTGTTGTATTTATTGTTACAAGAAAAAGAGCCTTTTATTGGACTAAAAGGGAGAGCTATTGGGGAGAAAAAATACACCTCAAATGTTAAAAAAGCAGATAGGAGGGAGAAGGGGAAAGGGGTAGGAATGTAGGACTGGAAGGTGGATGAAGGAGGGGACTGTGATTGAGATGTAACTTGAAGAAATAAAGAAATGGTAAATAAAAAAGAAGACGAAGAAGAAAGTCTTTTTTAAGAGTTGGAAATAAATATTTTAACCATCCCACCCCCCAAAAAAGAAATGCCAATGTAAAAATCATAAAAATTAGTAGGGTTATAGGACACAGTAATTCAGTAATTACAGACATAGCAACAAACACTGTTAATTGGCTTTTATCTAATTTTCCATTGTAGAACAGTTAAAGTGATAAAATCAGAAAGTATATTTTAAATAAGTACAGAATATTCTCTAAGCCCATATTATGGGCAACAAAATAAATTTACATCTACTGAAGTAAGGCTTAATATTTAAAGATGATTGGGGATATAATAGTGGCACAAATGATTATTAAAGAATAATAAGTGCTTGATTTTAAGTACATTTCAAGTATGAATTCTTGGAAAATGAAGTCAAAATAAAAGTAATACACTCAAAGGATAATGAAAATATTGTGATTCATATTTAAGGTGTGGTGGTTTAATGCTTGCATTTTAAATGTTCTCAAGGTTTCAAGTGTAAAACATTTCCTTTGTAGAAGAGTTATTCTAATTAAATCATGTATTTATAACATTCTTCTCCATCTTACTGTGGAAACTAGGAAATTAAATTATGTAAATGTTCATCCACAATTAATAAATTATTAAACTCTCATTAAATCTGATCTTTTTAAGCTTGAAAATTAGTATTTCCAGTAATTGAGTTATTTATAATCTGATTAGTATTGAACTCACTTACAAAATTATAGTAAAGACTAGCTTATAATTTATATGCCTAGAAGGAAGCCCTAAGGAAATAATGAAGTGCAAGGGCCAGATGCCATGGTACCTAGAGGAAGGCCTATCAGCCTTCTAAACTCCTTGTGAGCTTGGAAAAAGAGAACACATCATAGACTACCATTGACACTATAATGACTCATCCCCTGTTTATGCCAAATGCTAGCTAATCATTGTTTTGTCTTAAATCCTACCTGTTTCTATCTCAAACTATATGCATACTATTGAAGTAGAGAAGTGATAACATAACTACTCATTAAGACTTTGGAATCAATGTCTGTCAGAGAAATGGGGCCAAACAGCTGAAGATTGATGCTGTAATGTATGGAGAGAAAATGGGAACTGTCGAGGCAGCCACGGGTATGTCATTTCTTAGTTTTGGAAGTTGTGGGCCCTGCACTTCCTATATAATCAAATATATTTATCCCTCTCAGGTCTCTGAGGTGGTTGAAGAAGAGATAGCTAGAGTCTCATAGTTAAATTTTGAGTTGTTTGGGAATCAAGAGGGCATTCTGGATCTAATAAGATGTTTTTAAAATTGTGATGCAAGTTAGTATGAAAGCTGAGTTAGATAAAGAACTTTAAACTCATGGAGATAGTTAAGATAGTAGAATATTAAAGTCAGGGGCCAAATACATATGGACTGGACATTGAGAGTGTATGCTAAACCATATAACTCTCAGAATTGTGGCCTATTTATTTCAGTTGTTTTGTACTGTATTAATTGTTATAAGACAAAGAACCATTTGTTGGACTGAAAATAAAAGAATTATGCATTCGGGGGAAAGGGTGAGAGGGTAGGAGGGTGGGACAGGGAGGGGTGGAGGGAGACGGCTGTGATGGAGATGTAACTTGAAGTAATAAATAAACATTAAAAAAAAAGAACAACAACAACAACAACAAAAAAAAGACTTTGGGATCTGTGGAGATCCCTCAATCAGTAAAGTGTTTGCTGTGTACACATGAGGACTTGAATTCAATGCCTATTACTCACATAAACACACTAGATGTGATGGAATATACTGGAGAGGGAAAGACAAGCAGATCTCAGAGGTTCACTAGGTAATATATAAATTTAAATTCTGTTGTTAACATATACTAACTATGCAATTTAAATAAGTTATTCATCTCCCTGGACTTTAGCTTTTTCATTTGCTTGTGGAAACTTTTGATAAATTCCAACATCTGTGAAATAATTTAACAAACTTCAAGCTGTAGGACCACTTAAATATGTCAATATTTTTAGTGCTTAAGAATAGCATGTGGCGCCATATTAAATACTGTACACTTAATAACCATTGCATGTTGGTGCTGTAATGCCAAAATTTAACCTGTAAGCCCCACCTTCCCAAAGAACAGATGACTTCCTGGAATGCTGGAAGTTGTAGTTGTTGTACAATAAGAAAGCCTTATGGGAAAGTACAGTGGCCTATAGGTTTGTCTTTATATGCCCCTGAAATGTATGTTTTGTGGTCATTCAACTGGAAAATTTCAAGGGGTGGTTCTGATCAAAGTCCATCTCTTGATCAGTATGTAATTTTAATAAAGCTTACTTTAAATTTGGCTCAAAATGTTGGAATTAATTTTCTCTGGCAAATCTTAGAATTAACAGTGCTAAAATCTTCAAAAGATTTCTATTGTCTTCAATGTAAAAATCTTTACTCTGACTTTTAAAACACCATTTTCCAGCCACATCTCTGTCTACCCAAGCTTAAGATCTGATGCTTAAGATCTTCAGCAGTTCTCTATTGTCTTTAATATAAAGTCCTTAATTGGACTTTCTTTTTTTTAAATGATTTATTTTTTATTTCTTCAAGTTACATCTCAATCACAATCCCCTCCCTATTCCTCCCTCCAGTCCCACCCTTCCACTCTCCTCCCCCTCAACCCCCCATCCTCTTCCCTTTTTTTTTTTTTTTTTTTTAGTTTAAGGTATTTCTTTTTCCTCCCAACAGCTCTCCCTTTCAGTCCAACAATCTTACATGCCATTTTGCTTATGAAATATTTCCTTGTAACCAAGAACCTGAAACTAGGTAGTCCAAGGCCAAGGGTAAAACCAAATACTACAGTCCTAAAAACAAGCAAACAAACAAAAACACTGTAGCAATAAAATGACTCCTAATGACATTCTCTTATCTTCATAATTCAATGACTTGCCCAACCAACATCAGAGAAGCTTCCTCCTGCAGCAGATGGAAACCAATACTGAGACCCATGGCCAGACATTATGGAAAAAGTTGGAGTCCTTTTGAAACACTCAACCCTGAATGATATGGCAAGAACAAGAGCCAGTGGTTTACTACAATGAAACAGTATTTTCCAGATAGAACAGGGTACTTGTACATAGGACCTCATGGTAATTGAGACTGCATGCACAAGACCTGTGCAAGATCAGCTCAAGCACTATAAAAATCCCGGCATGGAAAAGGGAAGTCATCAACAAATCCCACTCCTAGCTCAGATGCTACTGGGAATTGAGAGAGTCCCACTTCTTTATGAGTGTGATCCTTGGTAGGTAGACCACACTCCACAGCAAAGCATTACACAGAACAGTATTCAAACAGCACAAGTAGACTCATTGGGTGGGGAGATATGGGTAAATTTTGCAGAGAGTCGGGGAATAAATATGACCAAAATGTAGTGTATAAAATTACCTATTCCAATTACTCAGTACTACTAAGCAAAAAACTTCTTCTTCAAGGTAAGTGGAAAAATTGGTCTTTCTGACTTTCTTGAGAATGAATGAGGCTGTGTGACAAATTTTGGTCAGAGTTACAAGAAATGAGACATCACTTAATTGTCTATAACAATCTTTAAGAATTTTCCCTCTTTCTATAAAAGATCAGCAATGGTAATAAAGGAAGCTGTTTAGTCAGTCTATATCCAGCTGAGATTTTCTAAAACCAGGATTTCTGGATTACCCATAATGGCTATGAAGTATAGGCAAAATGTAGATCTTTGCTATGAGAAGCCACTAGGCAAGTATAAAACTTCCAAAAGGTGAAAAATAATTTTAATAAACAACAACAACATCAACAAAAACTTCCAGAAAGTAGTTAATGACTCACAGAACACACTGTTGTAAAAAAAATAATATGGCTAATTAAATTATTTACTAGTATTTTGATTATTGTTAATTGGTTTGGCGGCTAATCCTTAACCCACCATTATAAATGAGCACACAGAGACCATGTGGATTTTAACAAGCCTTGGCCTGAGTTGTGCAATCTTAGCCCATCTAAGCTAGCTCATAATTATATTACCCAAATATGACCCCATATATACATACATACGTCCCCTTGGACTGCCATTCGCCACGATATGCCGATGTTCCTGGCCATGTAGAATGAGGTTCCTTTTTCTAACCATGGTGTGTGCCTCCTTCCTGCTGCTCCTGGCTGGAATTCCTTCTTCTTCCTGCTGCTGGCTGGAATGAATTAATCCTCTGTCTAAAGTGCAGGCTTCCTGCTCTAATCCCAAGAAGTCCCACCTTTCTCTGTCTTTGCCCAATCTCAGGCCTCGGCATTTTATTTAACCAATCGGAGTCAATGTAAGCAACAGACAGCAAATTACAGACCAATTAATTAACATCTAGAATGCTTAACACTACCCCAACACACTGTTGATTAAGAAGAGGCAAGAGGCCCCATCCTAGACTGCCATCCCTCCACTTCAAGGTCATCTCCATAATAATAAGCCTGTATCCACAACATCTTCTATAACTGAGCTAGAAGAAACTGCTTTGATTATTGTATTAGGAAAATTTGTGTGGATTTACTTTTCCTTTAGGAAACTTTTAAAGTGTAATTTGTTAGAAAATATTTATAGGATGAATGTTTTAAGACTATAGCACATTGTTGCATTTTTTTAACCTGAAATATCCATATTTATGTTACATAAAATGACTCAACAAAGTAAATTATCATCTAAGGACTTATTAAAGGTAAAAGGGTAATTATTATCTAATGATTTTACTAAAGGCGAAAAAGAAACTAATTTTCCTGGTAAGTTTGATCCTATAAACTGAGCCAGATATTCTGCCAACTTAGAAGTAGTCTATCTTAAGTTTAACAGTTTGTGTAATTTTTAAAAATTAATTATAGCCAGCAAGAACAGGAAGACACATGAGTTCCACAGCACTGTGTGTAGGTCAGAGATAAACCTGTTAGAGTCTGTTCTCTCTCACATATATGTTCTGGAGGTAGAACTCAGGTTCTCCTCAGGCTTGGCAGCAAGCATCTTTATTCTGCCCAGACACTTGTCTACCCTTTGATTTAATCACCTTCTTATTACTACTTGTATCTTTTCATGCAAGTGTTATTTTCTGCTTTGAACAAGTTTTACTATGTCTTTACTTTTAATATTCTACTCATCAGTTCAAGGAATAATGAAGTTTCTTTTACCGTGGAACCTAAAATAGAATTTTCTAAATGCTATGTACATGTGTCATTGTGAGAATGTGTGTCGCTATATATAATAAAAGATATC
This sequence comes from Lophiomys imhausi, assembly GCA_907164525.1. Classification (NCBI taxonomy): domain Eukaryota; kingdom Metazoa; phylum Chordata; class Mammalia; order Rodentia; family Muridae; genus Lophiomys; species Lophiomys imhausi. The sequence goes on from CAJQZJ010032332.1 coordinate 2,782,367, forward strand.
TATTTTTCTAATAATTAAAATGAGGAATCAATACTTTGCTGACACTTTGTTAGAAATCTTCCTAATGACTAAGAAAGAACACAACATCAAAACTCTACTTCCTTGAAGATAAAGGTGATGAAAACTGAAGAAAACAAAACTTAGTATTTCCTAAGGGTGGCAATTAGATCTAGAGTCCTTGAACTCTTATGTCTTGAGAAAAATCATTATTACTACCAACCTGAGGTTCTAGGCAATTTCACTATCTGATGCTTCTCTTAACTCTATAAATAGCAATAGCAATAAAAAAAAAACAACAGTAATAAAGAGTTCTACCATCGAAGAAATATTTCACAATAGATCTTTTATGATTTTAAAGCATGCATTGGTTTTGCTGGTGGAATCTATTAATATGGATTAATTAATAATCTAATAATATGGATTATTCTTGTAATAGCTTCAACAATTATAATGACAGCCAGATGTCAGAAATGACTTAAAGTAGGAATAAGAGTCTGTATGGCACAAAGACAATGAGTATAGACCAAGCAGTACACTCGGGTGTAAATGTGAAGACTACTGACCACGTTGAATGGGAATGATGTTTATAAATACTGAGTAAATCGTTTGTTGATGGTTTCTCATACCCATGAATAGATAATTTATGCTATCTGTTGATCTTTGCTTACTCTTCATTTAGTATTTTTAATACATGTTCTTAAAAGGTTTCATACTCTGGGGAAAAGGTGGAGAAGGAGAGGGGGAAGGGAGGAAGGAAGAAAGGGAGGGAGAGAGAAAGAGAGATAAATGGTTTGACAGAGAATTTCTATTTTACTACATTTCTGAAAGATTCTATAGACAATGCTAAAATTTGTCACATAAAAACAGAGTTAAGAAATCTGCTACTACAGGGAATTATGTAAAAAAAAATCACAGAATTTTGTTGAAACAGGTATTCACTGATTTTTGTTCCTTCTTCTGAAGCTTCAGATGTATATCCTACACTGGAGATTTTTGGTACATCCAAAATAATGATTCAACTAAATGGGAGGAGTAGATAATTTCTTCACTGAAGTTCTCAAAGGCACTTAGAATCACTGAAATATTTGTCTTTGACAGTAGGCAAATATTGGTAATTAGGCAGCAAGTGGAGGTTTTGCAAAACTCTGAAATACATTTTTAAATCTATTGTTGTTCCTTTCCTGTCTCCTCTGCCAATTGTCAAAATATTCCATATCTTGATAGAGCATTCCTGTCATACTCATTCCCTCATTTTCACTGTGACACTCATGTTCATGCACCTGTCCAATTTGTATGAGGAATTATTTTTTAGTTCCCTGTCAAACAGTAGTCTACTAAGATATCTATCAATGGCTCAAAGTATATATGAGACTTTATAGGAGAAATTGCAGTCATTAGTGTCACAATTTCAGAGAAATATCTAAGAGCAGAAATCTACTCACTCGCCACACTAAGAATATATTATTCATAACATGTTCTTGCAGTCAGTAACATGCATACTGCCTTAATTCTATACATGCCCTGATTTTTTTTTATAAAAAAAATTCTATGAGACTAAAGTATCTCCACGTAGGAAATCTTCAGTAGTTTTCCCAAGACAATGTTTTGCATCACCTGTAATAATTGTTGTTTAAAACTATATTTAGGTCTATAATATTGTGTACAGGGGTAAGTGGAGGAGTATACCACCAGATTGAAGATATTTAAACTATATATTTCTAGGTTCAGGTTATAATAAAAAACAGGGGGCATGGCTTTTTGAATTTCATACTATAGTTGAAACCTAGGCATTTAAGTACACCAAGGGCTGGTCCATTGCCAGTAGAATGGAATGAGGAGTACTAAATAGACAAATATGTGCATTGTACATAGTGGCGGACTACTTCCATACAAAGAACTTCTCATATCCCCACAAAATAAGTTAGTTGATTGCTAAAATATTGCCGCTAGGTATAGTTCAGAAGTTGCTGCTTCTGGGTTCTCAATTTCAGATCACACACTAGCACAATCTTAATTCTACTCCTCAGTCCTCGATATAAAAAGAATACTACAAGTGTAAAACTCCATTCTTTCCTAGACTCAACACAGAATCAATAAATTAATTTGACAGACTGATGACACCACATATTAATGTGCTCTTTAAACTTTCTGTTTTAGAATTTACAAGACACTCTCCTGTGAATTATCTCTTCAATTGTTTAAACCACCACACAATCCAAGTATAATTGTTCAGATTATAAAATCCAGAAAAAGAAACTATCTGGGAGTGACTTGCATACAGGGTACTTACAAATTCTCATTTCCAAGCTCTGAATTTCCCTAATATTATAATACTTGCTTATCTATATCTTTGTAATAGCACCAATACAACGAAGTATATGAAAATAATACCACATTATTGTAGAGATACCCACCTGTGACCATACTCAATTTCAAACCCTTTTGACTTCATCATATCTGAGTTAAATAAAGTTGCCTCAGAACAACTGCTATTCTTTGACTATACAACTGCCATCTGGAGTCTCAACGTCTCCAGAACTCTGACTCAGTATCTTTCACTTTAAGGTTTAATAAGAAAAAAAAATATCTCAAAACACACACACACACACACACACACACACATACACACAAACCCTGGCCTAAATGGCAGACTTAACTCAAAATAGCCATCAGAATTATATAACCAACCAAATGCACTTCCTTTTCACACTTAGACACCACTCCTCCAGGTCAAAGTGCACACATTAGCAAGAGAGGGAAATCAAACTTAGACTTTCTCAGTCATGACCCAGTGCTACTGAGAGACTGTGGTTTTGTTTGCTCTTAAATTCTCATAACAGCTATAATAGGTCTTTAAGCAACCTTCTCCAATAATTTCCAATATATCACAAAGAGTGTGCCTTGCTCTTCTCAGTATAGAGTCAACTGTTTCAAATGAGCACAAGCTCTTTCAACATGGTATCACGAAAAAGTGAGACTGATTTGTGGGAAACCATCCATAAAAAGCACATGCTTTCCCATTGAGAGGAGATAAAGGAAATGCTGAAATAGGTTTAAGAATTTCTTTCAAGAGTTTATTTTCTTCACCTCCTTAGTTTCAACAATGAGTACCACTGCTCCATTTGCCATGTAAGTCTGTCTCATCATATATTTCTTGTTTAAAAACAGGTGTGTTTGATGTGAGAACCACCAAAATGATCTGCTCCTCTGTGTGGTTACTTGCATAATTGAAGTAACTCGTGTACAATTAAACATTGTGGCAGCAGAAGAGCTCTTTCAGTCAGATGCACATTGCAAATTGTGTCTCCCAGGCATTCAAAAGGCAGTGGCATTCGAATGTTCACTTGAAGGGCACGTTAGATGAATTCAAACTAGTAGCTATCAAAATACATACTGGGTGTGCATGTGCACAATAGAGAACTGTGTAAGACACACTTATGAGAAATATTGGAAGAATGTGAAACTAAATGTTGTTGTCCTCCTTTAGTTATATTCATGAACTATTTCAGTTCCCTACTTGGTATGTTTGGGGCAGAAGAAAGTAGATGCACAAGGGATTAATTATATGGGGAGAGGTATAAATAAAAATGATGTAAAAATGATACTCAGATATGAAGTCCTTAAAATTTTTAAATAATAAATTATATGAGGTTGATAAAACAAAGTTCTAGAAAGTAAAACGTGAGCAGTATATACAAAGGATTTAAAATATTGTCTATGACTACCTAAAAAAGTTCATCATGTGCACAATATACTAGGCTGAATTGAATTTGGCTAGAATTGGATTTGAAATGGTCTTCAATGTTATGTTTTACCCAAAAGGTCATGAAAAGTTAGAGAAATATTTCCAGTAGATGCATTATATAATATTTATTTTTAAAAGTAGCACTTTTGAGTCAATTGAAGGACAAACAAGCAGGAGCTGTATAATACAGTTATGGGTCAATTCCAGAAATACAAATGAAAGAAAACTTAATTTGGCTTATAATGGGATGGGACTAAGATCAGGGAGTAAAAAGATTCAAGTCATATTCAAGTAGGCTATATAGAACTTGGTTGTAAGCTTTAAAGATTGAAAGAAGGGGGAAAAACGAGCATCTCTCATAGAGTTCTGATATTACAGGAAGCAAGGATGAGGGAGTAGGGAGGAAGGAAATATAAGCACTCTATCTTGAGGGCATGAGATATCTCTGTGGAGATAACTCAGTCATGTGTCCATGGTACAATTTTGAAATTTTGGATATGATTTATATGATAATTACCAGTATCTAAGCATAGCAATACAGAAAAATGCAAGATAGCACTGATTGGGCCAAGTACACAATCCTAAGAAAGTTAAATGTATTAATAATAAATTAAGAAGCCAGGAGATTTCAAATGTGATCTTATAGTCTTTCATAAATTGAAGGTTTCCGAGACTGGAGAGATGGCTCAGCACTTAAGGACACTGACTGCTCTTCCAGAGTATCTTGATTCAATTCCCAGGAGTCACATAGCAGTGCACAAATGTCTGTAACTCCAGCTTCGGCAATACTAAATCCCCTCCTGACCTCAGCAGCAATCATATATATGGTGCACAGACATACATGCAGGCAAAACACCCATACAAATAAAATAATATATTTAAGTTAAAGAAAAAATTTCTATTTGGAAACCATTTGAATTATACAGATATGTACATTACTGACCAAAGACAATTTTTAAATGCCTCTCTCTCTCTCTTTCTCTCTCTCTCTTTCTCTTTCTCTCTGTCTCAGACAGGGTTTCTCTGTGTAGCCCTGACTGTCTTGGAACTCACTCTGTAGACCAGGCTGTCCTTGAACACAGAGATCCATCTGCCTCTGGTTCCACAGGGCAGTATGCTTAACGGCATGAGCCAAGAGCACCAAGCAAGGCATCTTAATTTAAACACACATATATGAAAATTAACACATACCTTCTTTATCTAATAATCATCTTGATCTGGCATGTTCTCCAAAATAACACTCATAAAATCTGAATTTAGAATTTTAGGGTGTCTATTAAAATACACAACTGAAACGTAAAATTTGATGTTGAAATTGAAATCAGTTCTCTTGAAATATAAATAATTACTTAGAGATGTAACTTAACACTAATTCACCTCAAAATAAGTTTGGCATGACTAAATACTTTAAGTATATTTTGTCCAGAACTGTATCAACCAATCAGTTCAGTGATTCCCATAGTGTAAATGAGTAATTTCACAGGAGAAAGTTTTATTATTTTAGAACCTAGGACCCCAAAGTAGCAAAACTGGTAGAGGACACCTAGTGGTCTTCAGCAGAATAAATACTTACTGCAGAAAATGGAGAGCGCCCTACACTTGTAAAAATGTTGGTGTTAGACAATATGCTAACCAGAGATTGATGTAACTATGAATCTTATAATTATGGATATTATAAACATAAATCAAACTTAAAACTTCAAAGAATTTTCATAAGACTCACATCATTTAAACCTAAATATGCTGTTATCGTAGGCATAATAAATCACTTATATATGATTTCCACCAGATTAATGGGAAAAAATTAGTGCATTTGTGTAAACAACCAAATACACTAAGTTGCAGCATGGATTCCATTTTATCTCTAACTCCTAAAAAATAGAAATAGTAAGCGCAATTGACATTTAATAATAAAACACTAAAATAAATACTTCTTAGGTTTAGCATAATATACTCATCATCACACACATTTTAAGAACAGGAATACTGGCTACTTTGTGTCCTTCAGTTATTGAAACATGAATCCTGCATACTGTAATTGAACACACAACACTGCAAGTCAGGGATAAGGCTCTCTCTTTACTAGTAGAATTGACTCTCTCTTAAGCAGCCTCCAATCTCTGGAACTCTGTCAAAGTAGTAAGATGTAAGTCTCCTGCCTAAAACCACTCAACAATGCCTCACTTAGTTCAGTACTAACAGGAATTCCAATCTGTGCTTGCGAGATCACTCTGGAGGCACAGTTGCTCTGCTAGGTAGTGTATGTATTGTCTCTTCAATGTGAAGCTGTACTCCACGGGTCCGCTAGGTCAGTTTGATGCTCCAGACTCTGGCTTCAAACACAGTTCCACATCTTGTAAAGCTTAGTGTCCAGTAGAAACTTCTGCTTACTTCCTCTTTTAGGTCACTGCTTACCATAGCATCTATGATTCATGTCTGCTTTTCCTATAAAGCTGTATCTCCATCTCTAAGTAAACACTACTTCAAAAATGCTTCAGAGTAAAAACTGAAAAGTCTTCAGTCATCTGATGGATTTAGCACTTAGATTACCATGTGTGTAACAGACAGCATGCTCAGTGATGTGTTTAGGATCCTGTCCTACTACACATGGAGACTCAAGGGCAAAATGGACAGTGACTCTCCCATCTTCATGCTCATACCTAGAGAAGGCAAGGACGGCAAATATAACTGAGTATCATGATATGAAGAATTCAGAGCCAATAGAATCTGTCACTATAGCAGTATTGGCTGACACAGCTGAGTGCATACAGGTAGCATAGATTCTGGAAATGAGTTAGAATCAATTTTTAATGGTCAGATAAAAGGGAGAAAATAACTTTCCAACCTGAGGTGTCGCACATGCAAAACTATAGTAGTGGTAATAACCATTACTTGCAAGTATAGTAAAACTAAAAATAAGCAAGTTTAGTACAAAGAAGTAACAATGGTGAAGCCAGTGCAGTGTGCTGCAGAGCCTTGAAGGCACATCAGAGAAACACAGATTGGATGTGACAGGTAATAAATAGGGAATATCTCTATGTTCTAGTCTGGGGTATGTCTAGACAAACACTTTATTTGTTTATGACAAGGCTTAAAATTGTATGTATTTTCTAAAAACAGAAGTGCTTAAAATGTATTGAAATGTTTACTAGGCAGATAATGTACAGCAAGAGTTAGGTTTTAATCTGAACCAAATAACATAGTAAAATTAACTAAACCAGAAAACAAATTCTGCCTTAGTTCCCTGTAAGACAGTCTCCTTAACAATTCTGTGTTACTGTTCATAATTTGTACATAAATCTCTTTGTGATCCAGCATCACAATCTAATATTGATTACTAGAAAGACATCGTAGCATACCGATTAGTTATCCATCTGCAACTGCTATGCCTAAGGTCTCTATAGCTATGAGCCTTCTTTCCTGCCTCAAAGTGCATTTACTTGATGTTAATATGCCTAAAATCCACACAAAATCACTTGAGGAGATAGGAAGTGAGAACTAAATAAAATAATCTGTATAGCAGAAACCACAATTGCTATATAATAATGCATTGAACTACATCTTTTACATCACACATGAAAGAATTTCTAGTTTATACAATGAACCATACAATTGGAGAACACCTAAAAGGGGAATCATTTTCTTCAAATATTATTTATCTTGCAATTATTTCTACATTGGGACCTTTCTACTTTGCTGAGGCTGGTCTGGAACATATGGTTTCCTCCTGTCTCAATCTCCCATGTGGCTCTGGGATTGTAGTCACACTCTGTAGTAACCAAACACAAAGTGACATTTATGCTTTCAATTAGTATTGTATAAGGCTTTACAAAGGTTCAAGGGTCACCTCCCTTTAACAAAAAAACTGAGGTCAACAGACAGGGCACTGGAGGCTTTGAGAACCCTCTACTTTTATGCAGGGGGTAATCCCCAGTTTGCTAAGCTTTTAATCTGGTCTTTATCTCTTTAGAGGTTTTCAATCGTCACAAATTGTTAATAATGTTCCATTTAATTTTCAAGGATTTCCTCACCATATGTGTCTTTTTGGAGGGTCATACAGAATTGCTTTCCCTGTAATGGATTATAAAACATCAGTCAGGCCTGGAACTCTGGCATACTTGAAAGGCAGCCATAAGAAAAGTAATATTGCTGAATGAAGAGAAAGAGTATTTAAGATAAAAATGCAAAAGTGAGAAATACCCATATATGCAAGACTATACTAATGTAAAATTTTCTAGCCTAATTCATCTAAATTGCTTAAAATTTTCATGTCACCTGATTATGTATGTAAAATTTCAACCTAGCTTCAAAGAGCTCAGTTTTTGTACCCTAAATCATTGATCTTATAAATTGACTTAAGAGTGTAACTTTTCCTATAATACATTAATCCCAAGGCATTTCATAAATTGATCATCCTCATCAACAACTTCCTTCTACACATTTACCCATAGTACTGATGGACCATAGAGAGTAAATTTCAAACTTCCTGCATCTCATTCATAATATTTCCCCAATTTATCTGGCTTCAGAGCTTTTTGTTGTATTTTAATATTGATTTAATGTTGATTTAATCCAGGCCGGGGGTGGAAAAATATGCACCACCAAATATGAATACAGTTCCCCATAGCAGGCAGCTGCTTTCCTTGCAAATGATTCATTTAGAACAGTGGCAGCTTCCAGACTTCACACATGACTTCCCCAAATTTGCTGAATTTAGCATTAGCCAGCTTGGTACTAAAACACTCAGAACTCAAAGACATGTGGGTGAACTCACATCTTCCTCTGCAGTCTTAATCCAAAAGCTCCTGGAGCTACTTCTGATGATTAACTTGCTGTATTTCTACTTGTAAATACATCCTGGTGGCATTTATAAAAGTCAGGTACAAATGTACCAGTTTGGGAGCCATTCAAGTTTTTTGTGATTACAGCTTAAATTGTGTAGGTGGAATAACTGAATTTATATTAAATTCTGAAGGGTGATTCCATTTCTTTGTCTTTAGTAAGAGTATTGCTAGCAGTCATTAAACATTCATGATGTATATTATTTATATGGGTGTATCATATAACCAAGAAAACATTCTTCAGCTAAATGAACTTCTGATTCATTTATTACCAAGGTCATTTATTTATAAGAAAGATCTTGCCAACTCACAACTCTGTCCTGACTGCATGTGGTTAGCAAAATCCCTCTAAGTGCATATTAAATTGCATTTCACAATAATGATGCCAGACAGTTGATGTTTCTGAATGATATCTCAGGCACCTTTAAAATCCTGTCATGATGCACATATCTAGGTGCTGGTGACTATGCCAGGAACAGAAAACGTCAGTGTGGTGCTAGGGAGTGTCCTCTCTGACCACATGCTCTGTCATTTTATCTGATAGGATGCCATCTGTTCATCCTGCTGCCATCCTCTGGGATAACTGGGTTAAAGCTGAAAGCCATTAAAAATAGCCACACTACCTACTGTATTTTTAATTGACTGAGTAGCTCTATCCGTGACTTTTCTCTCACTAACTATTTGTCAAAATATTATTATGAACTTGCTTGGAGAGTATCTGTTTAGTTCTATAATGCTGCAATGACCATATTCTGAGGTAAGAAAAGCTCCACATGGTTCCATAGACAAACTGTAAAATGGAAGGATAATGGATGCAAAAGTACAAGCTTCAGTGAGACCTGGACAGTTCTGCAGTTAAGAGCTTGGCTCATGATAAGAGTCCCAGCCCATCCCTTTCCAGCCTCTTAACCCCGGCAAGGCACCTTGTGCCTTGCTTAACTGTCATCATCTGAAAATGATAGCAACATTAGAATCCATTTCATTGAGTTGTAGCGAAGATTCAGGAAGCTAATTTGTACAAAGAATCAAGAATCTGCTTGTCAAATGTATAGGACGACAAATATACATTGTCAAGAATCATCTTGGATTGGTATTTTCAAATTTGTGTGAAAAAGCTTTGAGAATTGAACATTAACTTCTGTTTATATGCACGCACTCTATGTAGAAATGTTATACATATAACATTTCTCAAATAAGCTTCATTTCATTTTAATATATTCCAGATCCATATTTTAAGAATGACCCATTTTACAGCTTCCATCAGTGTATTGTAGCCTGCTTCATTATTGTGTGTCATTTCCTGAAATCCTGTGAACCAAAATGTCATTTGAAGTCATCAACAAAAACATTGCTGCAGCTGCCCAGAAAGCAAATCAAACTTCCATTTTATGGCTTCTTTAAAAATACCAACAGGCATTTCTGTAGGAGAGAAGCAACAATCTGAAATCAGTGAAGCCCTTTCACTAGGGACTTCCATTCGGTACTCGGGAGGTCTTTTGAGCTCTCATTATTTTTCAGACAATCAAATCCAATTTATAATTAATAAAAAGGAAGGAAAAAAAGCCAAAAAAGAAAAGGTAAACATACTAGCTGTGGAAAGAGATATTCATGTGCTTGCTAGTGGTGCATTTAAGTCAGACCTTTGAAATCTCAGTGGGCATGGCTCTCAGCATCCCACCCACTGTCTAAGAACAGCAGATGCCTTACTCAGCAGCGAAGAGCTCTGGTTGACCAGATTCACTACATTTATTCCTTTCTGTTTTCTATGTAGTAATTTCTTTCCTAGCTGCTGCCTTTTTGCTATTATGAAATGAACTAATTGGGGGAAAGTATAATAAATAATTGTAGATAGACAAAACAATAAGCAAATTTTGTATGCTGAATTCAAATCTGAATTTAGAGATAATCAAGGAGACAGTGTATTTTCCTCAAATGTAAATTCACTTAAATTCCAGTGTCGTTAGAGACATATGCTAGCATCTTTTGTACATAATGATATATTGGATTACCAATCATACCCTATATATCTTTGTCAAGGGTGAAATTTGATGTATTTTTATTAAATGAAAAAGCTCTTCCAAGGCATGAGGCAAGTCGCAGTGACTAGGATAACAGTATGTCAGTTAAAGTGTATTTGCTCAAAATATGTTCAATTGCTAGAAGCATTTTTAATTATTTTCAGATGGTTCAAATCTTTCAGAGTTATAAATATCACTTAAATACCAGAAAAAAAGAACTCTGCAAGTGATTTGTCGCAATTCATTATATATAACGCATATGTATTCAAATAGTCAGCATGACATTTGAATCACATGACACAGTGGCTTTAAGAAAGAAAAACATGTGACTTACCTCTTCCCACTGATGTATGTATCTAATTAACCTTGAAAGGCGTAATAACCGCAAGAGACTGAGAATTTTTGTAAATCTCACAATGCGAAGTGCTCTGGCTGTCTTGTAAACTTCTGAATCCATCCCTTTCTCTACAATAAGGAAAATATAATCCACTGGAATCGATGAGATGAAGTCCACCACAAACCAGCTTTTTAAATAATTCATCTTGATTACTTTAGGGTCCAGAATGATTTCAGAGCTGTCCTCATTGACAGTCCCAGTCCTAAAATTCATGATTAGGTCCAACAGGAAAACGGTATCAGATGCCACATTGAAAATAATCCATGGTGTTGTTGTTTGTTCTGTAAAGAATGTGATTCCAACTGGTATGATGACCAAATTTCCAACCATCATTATAAGCATAATTAAATCCCAATAAAACCTACAATAAATAAAAAAATGTATTTTAGGATGTAGAAAGCAATCAGCCATTTTCCTTTTTGTAAACAATTATTAATGATATATGGCAAAATGCATAAGAGAGAAACAAATGTTTTTTAAACATTATTTTGTCAATGACTGAACATTTAGTTCTGAGAAAAACTAAGATATTACTAAGACAAGGCTTCATGATTAGGTCCTTAAGTATTAATTGATGTAATTCATTATGCAAATAAAATTCAAAAAAATCTAATAAAAGGGTAAAAATAATTAGCCTATATGATTGATGCTAAATAAATATATATGGAAATTCATTTTGCAAAATAAGAAGTAAATAAATACAAGAACACAGTTTTTACCTTTAAACGTTGTCTTTGTTACAGTTATCTATAGGTATTTTGAAATACTTTGAATATCAACTTAGTGATCATAGAAAAGTTTAAGTAATAACATGCAGGATATTCTGAGAATTTAATTGTTAATAATTAAACTCTAAGAGTACAAATTTGGTTTTATATATATAGATTTAACCTTCATTGCAGATTTGTATTATACCAAATGTTTACATTTGTCTTTGCTCCAAATAAGGCTGACTAGGGGTTGAAGTTAAAAATGTGAAGCAATTGTGAATTTACGTCTCAGTGGGCAAATAAGCCTTAGAATCATGTGATAGAAAGACTGCTGGAAGTGAACCTCAATTGAGAAAGTGCCTCCATCAGACTAGCCTGAATGCCATTATGTGGGACATTTTCTTGATTGATCCTTGATAAGAGAGAGTCAAGCCCATTGTGGGTGGTGCAGTCCCTAGATAGTTGAACTGGGTTGCATAAGAAAGCAAGGTTAGCAAGGAAAGGTGTGGAAGGCAAGACAGTAAGCAACACTCCTCCATAGTTCTACTTTAACTCCTGCTATGAGGTCATTTTCTGGTTTTCTGTCATGATGGACTATAAGCTGTATGAAGAAATAAGTTGGGTTTTGGCCAGTGTTTTATCACAGCAATAGAAAGTAGAACAGAAATGGTTACCAGAAAATGGGCTATTAGGACAGACCTGACCATGTTGATTTTGGAAGGACTGGGAAATGTCTGAAGCTTCTTGCCTGAAAAACCATTGACTGCTCAAAACTTAATGTACTGTTTGGTGGGTGCATAGAAGATAGAGATGCAGAGATAAAAGCCAATAGTGAGAGCCTGGATTGTTAAATTTAATAGAGAAGTTTGAGAATCCCTCAAAGACTATCAGGGCTATTCATATACTTTGTATACAACTTTGTGATTTCTGATCAGCTCTGGCTGAAGAATAGGGTGTAATTAAAAATAAGCAAAAACCATTGAAGTAAAATGTTGCATTACTTGGGCAGTAGATGCTGATTATCTGGGGCTGAAAACTCAGCTATGAATGAAAAGAGACCAGCATCTTTGAAGTGAAATATTCTGGGGAGCATTTCCTAGAGTCAGCATACAGCGATAGCTCAGGGGAGCCATGGGTGCAGCTCAAGATGGCTGCTGACTTTGGTAATGTATAAAAATCTCCCATGTGCTAGTGGGTTAGATCGTATAAATGCTGGAAGATTAAAGGGGTAATGGGGAGAAGCTAGGCTTCTCACCATCTGGCAAAGTTAGAGTTCCTGCACAGGGCCCAAGAGAAGTTATTGGTGAAGGTACAGCCTCAGTTGCAGTAGAGATCCCAAGATTTTGAAGATTCCAGGACCACTGGATGATCAGAAGACATAGCAGCAGCTGTGGAAAAGAGTTGGCTTAGGCATACAAGATAAACTGTGTGTACTGTGGGTAGCAGCGCTGGATAAATGGAGTTTCCCAATCCCTTTGAAACACAGAAAATTGTGATTCCAAAAGTCTACAAAGTGAGCTACAGGATTTGGTGTACACTGTTGGATATTCTTGCTTTGAATTGATTGTAACTGTACCTGAACTCTCATTCTTGGTGTTAGAAAGTATTTAATATGTATACTAAAGTTGTGTTCTGAGATCTTAGAGATATAGAGCAAAAAAAAAAAGGAAAAGTTATAGTTTCATTGTGAACTGTGTGTCAAGTTCACAAGAGGTCAGTTGCTTTGGTGAGTTTTTGGTCAACATTCTTGAGTCATCTAGGAAGAGGGCACATTGAGAAAATCCTTCCTTCAAATTGCCCTGTAGGCATGCATGTGGGCATTTTAAAAATTATTCATAGATGTGACAGGGCTCATCTTTATGGGCTTTTGAGAGGCATAAACTTTGAAGCTATACTAGATAACCCCACTAGATAAGCAATCTCATATCCAATCAGTCACCAAGGCTAATTGATCCTAACACAAAAGTATCTTCTTATGTTTACACAGTACTCACTAATACTTGCTTTGGTGTTTCAACAAGTGAAATAATTACATGAAAATCTGAACTATGTTATAATCACAAATAATAAATAACAATTGTTTTCATTTTCCACTTGAAAATCTAGAAGAAACAATGTTGTATCCATTCATTTCCTTTTACAATTAGCACTGCAGGTGTATTCATTCAAAAATTCCTGCCAACTATTTAATTTGGTGATGGTAAGTTATATAAATACTGTAATCCTAAATTTTCTTATCTACAAATTTAGGTGCTAAATGTATAAGATTTAATGGATGGAAAAGGCTAAATGAATTGCACACGTAGGTCACAGAAGCAAGAAGTCAAGAAACTCTGGTCAACATTACTATTCTAATCACTGTCTCTTTACTCTTTCTGACTTACCAAAAGAAATTCAGTTTTGTAGGGAGCAATTTTTAACCCACTGAGAAATACAAACATTAATTTGCTTGTGTCATTGAGATTAATTTTTTATATTTCTACTACTTCATTTCTTCTACTCAACGAGATTAATAGAGATGTCATCCTTTTATTATTACAGTTATAATTTTCATCACCCCATAACCTTTTATCAGCAACACTGAAGCCATTACATCTGTCTCAGGATTGATATGAAGCTCCATTAACTGTCATAATTTCCCTTCAAGGTGTCATCGACTCCATTTTAAAGGTACAGAAACAGTATGCAAATATAGTATAACTGAACATAACTTTGATTTAACCTAGCTTCATTCTATAGGTAGTCCTAGCAAACAGTCACCTTTTTTGAAGTGTAGTATGCATGTCATTTTCAGTAATAATATTAATTTTCTTTAGGTATGTGACTCCTAATAGATGGCCTACCTGTGATTCTTAAGACTTTACTGCTTTAATAGAAGGGAATATACTGTCATCAGTAATGACATCTCAAGAAAAATGTGTCCTAGTGCTATTTGGTCTACTATGAGTTGCAGGAATTTGAGTGCTTTTATAAGTTTCTGAGAATGAAGCAGAGGCATGATGTGAGGTTGTCTTAGTGATTTTATAGCCCTATGATACAGACAGTAATGCCGCTTTTGTTTTGAAGTTGGGCTAAATGACTGCCAGTTGCAAAGGACTTTATAGTTGTTTATATGCTTTCTTCTAACCACTGTTAAATTTTGAAAATAAAACAAAAGATGGCTAAATTCTAAATACACACCTAACATTTATTTAAGTTTGACAGCTTTAACAGCAGAAAAATTGTCTCATTGCTTCCATAATCCTTCCATGGCTTTGCTAATTTGCAAATTATCATTTATTTTTCTTTTAACTGACAGTTAAAATCAATGTCACCTATGTTTCTTGCCAGTTACATATTTTTTTAAAAACCCTGTAGCATGGTTGAAGAGATGGCTCAGTAGTTAACAGCACTTGCTGATTTTACAGAGTACCAAGGATTGGTTCCCAGCACCCTTATCATGTCTAACAGTCCTCTGTAACACTAGGTTTAATTACACCCTCTTCTGGCCTGCATGAGTACTACACACACACAAACACACACAGTGCACTAACAAGAATGTAGGAAATAGTACAGGGTAACTATACTCCAACCAATGCATCAAAGGGAACATGAACATAGACTTTGTTACCTGTCAATGAGACACTTTGCCCTAGTGGGGCTGCCTTGTAGGACCCCAGTGTATGAGGAGGCTCTTGGCCCTCATATGGCTGCTGAACTGGGGCAGGGGACTGTTATGTAGGGACACTCCACTCCAGAGGAGTGGGATGGAAGGGTTAGGGGATAAAGGGTGGGAAGAAGGGACTGGGAAGGGTGGAAAGAGAACACTGTGATGGAGATGTAACCTGAAGTAATAAATAAATATTTTAAAACAGAATGTAGGCAAAATAGTCAAACAAAAATGAGATAAAAAAATTTTAAATGGTTTTTTTGGTCATATTAAGGCACTAATGCAATGCAGAACTTTTACATATTATATGACTCTCCAGTTTGAGAGTGTGATAAATGTCCAAGTATGATATGTTCTTCAGTCAATGAGTTTTATGAGCTTTGAAAAATATCCATGATCCTGATTTCTAATATACTCATGATAATCATCTCATTGACTATTAAGAAGAAAATTATCCATAAATCATAAATTATACTATAAAATAACAGATATTTATATCTATCTAATAGATTGAAATAGTCTCATGTGGTACATAAAACACCCCAAAGAAGTAGGCCATGGAATTTACACCTGACAATAAGGAAACGAGCCATCTAGTTATGAATTCAGCTTAAGTTCTTACGGGCAAGAACACTGAATATTGATTTAGAGTCCATGAATTACTTTGATGCTTGCAATTCTTCCACTATAGTTAGAGCCTGGTAAATGGTTCAAGATTTTCAGAAGAGTATTATAAAACAGTAAGTGCAAACAAATCTCTTTAAATTCAGTAAGAAATGGTGGTCTTATTTCACCTTTCTTTTTCAGTCACATGATAAAACATATTTTACAAAATTGTTTTAAGAGAAGGTCCAAACACAGAAAATGAGTAGATGAGGACATTCTACGCAAAGCTCTGCAAAGCTGACTTTTTATCTCTGTGTTTCTCAATATAGCAAGTTCTAAGTTTGTCAACATTCCTAGATAGTCAGAGAAAAATCATCTGACTTTGTGTTCCTGTGGTAGAGCACAACTTCTAAAGAAAAAGCTCTGCGTTAGTCTGCTTCAGAAGGAATGTCTGAATTATTTCTCCCTTTTTATGAAAAAATATCTTGTTAATGCACTGATCAAGATATATTCAAATATTCTAAAAGGAAAAAATAAATTAAAATAATAAAAATAACACAGAAAACAAACAAGCAAGTCAAAAGAAAATAAAATAAAAAAAAAAACAAACAAACGATACTTCTGGAAAGCAAGAATCAAAATTAGTACCAAATAATTTCCTCAAATGGCAACATTATGATAACTTTAATAAATGGTGTGGTCACCTTGTTCAACACTGAAAATATTATTCTAAACCTTGAAAGAAATATGTAAAATATTCACAAATCATAATCCTAAGAATAAGCAATTTTACTGTAATAATGGGCATTAGTATTTAGACAAACTTAAATTAGTACTTAGAAGTTAAGCTATGCTCATAAATAAACTACAGCAGGTATAATTCTGAATTTCCAAAAATGTAAAAGCATATGTTTAAGGTAAGTATTAATATTAAGTAGGTGCAAAGACACTATATACTGAGTAGTTCCTGTGGTTGCATAGCTACTCATGGCACAAATATTAACTTGCCATATTTATGTGCTTCATACAAGATTTGGACTACTACAATGTGAAATAGACTCACGTCAATCATCAAGAAGATATGATCTATCAATTTATGCTACTGGGGTGGAAAAGTACTCAATGGTCTAACTCAGCTGTAAACTCTTATAATAACAATGGTGACTGACCTAGCAAGATATGGCCGCTGGTGCAATAGTGGCATGAACGTTTTGGGAGTAAGCAAATACTTTCTGATTAGATTTAAAACCCACTCAAAAACACAGAACGTATGCCTGGTACTAGTAATTGGATGAAAGCACTATTAAGAGACTACTTTATAAACCCCAGGGGAGAGCTCCATGCTATTTTTCTGCAAAACGGGAATAGTATTAAACTGATCCCTAAACTGCTCCAATTAACTCATACATTAGTATACATCTCAACCCTCATCACAAAAATGTCTATATGCAATAGATAATGAATAATAGAGTGAACCACAACTGATCAACATGCAGATAATAAGAGTGAAGTTCTCAGCTCTAAATGGGACATCCATAAACCTCAAGGCTCAAATCACCACAGAAGAGGGGCAGAAAGATTGTAACAGTTAGAGGTAGTAGGTATCTGCAGTGAAACAGTATTTGTTGTATATGGCATAACATTGTGTAGATAAAATCATAGTAACTGGGACTGCATAAACATAATCGACACAAGAAAAAGCCAGAAAAAAAAAACCTGCATGGATAGGGAAGGGTCCAATAGATTCCCACATATAGCTGAGTAACTACTAACAATGATGGCTGCTGGAAAAAGAGCACAGGTCTTGATCACCATGTGATCCCTGAGACTTTATCCATACTAAATGGCACTACATTTATTTACATATAGGCTGCACTAAAAGAACTCAATAAGTTATTAAGAAAAGGAGGCATATAAACTTATGAGGAAAACATGGTGGACATTATGGGGAACATTTCAGTGGGTATGTGGTGATTTAAATGAGACATCCCCTGTAGTATTGGATAAATGAATGCTTTCCTCCCTGCTTGTGTGGCTATTTGGTGAGGCTTAGGAGGTGTCCCCTGATAGAATAACCATGTCACTGGAGATATGTTTTCAGAGTTTAAAAATTCACTCGCATAATTTTTTTATCTTTTTTCTATATATTTTATTTCTTCAAATTACCTCTCAATCACAGTCCCCTTCCTATTCCCCCTCCAGTCCCACTCTCTCACCCTCAACCCCCATCCTCTTACCTTTATTTTTTCTTTTAAGTTTAAGGTATATCTTATTTCCCCCTACAGTTTCCCCTTTCAGTCCATCAAATGGCTCTTTCTCTTATAATAATAAATACAATACAAAAACAACAGAGGTAATTAGGCCACAGTTATGAGGGTTATATGGCTTAGCGTACATTCCCAATGTCTAGTCCATATGTATTTGGTACCTGACTTTAACATTCTACTATCTAACCATCTCCATGAGTTTAAAGTTCTATATCTAACTCAACATTCATACTAACTTGCAACACAATTTTAAAAGCATCTTCTTAGATCTATAACACTGTCTTGACTCATAAACAACTCAAAATTTAATTATGAGACTCTAGCTATCTGTTCTTTAACCACCTCAGAGACCCGAGAGGGATAAATATTTCTGATTTTATAGGAAGTACAGGGCCTGAAGCTTCCCAAACTAAGAAATGACATACCAGTGGCTGCCTGGACAGTTCCCATTTTCTCTCCATACATTACAGCATCGATCTTCAGGCTTTTCTGTTTCTCTGACAGACATTGATTGTAGAGCAGGGGTATGAGGGACTTGTCTACCCTGTCTTAGCAGAGCTAGGCTCTCAAGTTACCTGCTTCCAGGTTTTGTCCTTTTTGAACAGCATTCTGTCTACAGTTGGAGCAAGGGGCTTTTCCTACCAAGAGATAGGCTTGTGACTAATTCAATCATCTCCCACTGGAGAATCTTTGATGCTCATCTTCTACTTGGAGTAGGATAGGGGGTGCTGTCAGGAGTTGATATGTCTTGATATAAAAAAATCTAAAGTTACGAAAACATCTTTGAATGCCATATTCTGCAGATCTCTTGAGGTTTTGAAGAGGTCCTATCTATCTCTTCTTTTAGGATAAGCAGATGTTGCTTGTCTCTTATCAGCTTCATTTCTGATTAGCTTAGAAAATAACTATAATAGGCTGTCATAGTACCTAACAAAATGACCAGCTTGCATAACTATTAGTTTGCATTTCTTAATTATCCTGAACAGTTTATGACAATTAGTAGTAAAAGGACAAAATATCACATTTCATTTTTTTTCTTTACCTCCTAACCCTTCCATCCCATTTCTCTGGGGTGGGGTATCCTTACATAACAGTCCCTCATCTCAGTTGAGAGGTTGTATGAGGGCCAAGAGCCTCCTCATGCATTGGGGGTCTACGAGGCAGAACCATCAGTGAAAAGTGTCTCAAGGCACGGGAGAGAGAACTAAAAAACAAACAAACAAATAAGCAGACAAACAGATAAAAAAGAATAAAAAGTACAAAAACTATATAAAAATATAGAAAAATAAAAATAAAAAATAAAAAGTCTATGTCCAAGTTCCCTTTGGTGTGTTAGTTGTAGTAACGATACCTTCTAGTATATGGCTAAAATCCTACTATAAGTGAATAGATGCCATATGCATCCTTCTGAGTCTGGGTTAGCTCACTCAGGTTGAACTTTTCTAGTTCCATCCATTTGGCTGCAAATTGCTTAATTTCATTGTTCCTTATAGCTGAATAATATTCCATTGTGTAGATGTACCACAGTTTTTTAGCCCATTCTTTGGTTGAGGGACATCTGGGTTGTTTCCAGTTTCTAGCTATTACAAATAAGGCTGCTATGAACATAGATGGGGAAACTTCCTTATGATTCCATCAAGAGGCATTTGGGTGTACACCCAGAAGTGGTATGGCTAGGTCCTGAGGCAAAGCTATTCCTAGTTTTCTAAGATATCGCCAGACTGACCTCCATAGTGGTTGCACAAGCCTGCATTCCCACCAGCAATGGAGTAGGGTACCCCTTTCTCCACACCCTCGCCAGCATGTGCTGTCATTTGAGCTTTTGATCTTAGCCATTCTGACAGGTGTGAGATGGATTCTCAGAATCATCTTGAGTTGCATTTCTCTGATGATTAAGGGTGTTGAGCATTTCTTCAAGTGTCTCTCAGCCATTAGAGATTCCACCTTTGTGAATTCTCTATTTAGCTCTGTCCACCATTTTTTGATTGGGTTATTTGGTTTCTTGGTATTTAGTTTCTTGAGTTCTTGGTAGATTTTGGATATTAGCCCTCTGTCAGATGTGGGGTTGGTGAAGATTTTCTCCCAGTCTGTAGGCTGCCATTTTGTTCAAATGACAGTGTCTTTTGACTTACAGAAGCTTTTCAGTTTCATGAGGTTCCATTTATTGATTGTTGCTCTCAGGTCCTGAGCTGTTGTGTTCTATTCCGGAAGATGTCACCTGTGCCAATGAGTTCGAGGGTTTTTCCCACTTTTTCTTCTAGCAGATTTAGTGTGACTGGCCTTATGTTAAGTTCTTTGATCCACTTGGACTTAAGTTTTGTACAAGGTGATAAGTATGGGTCTAATTTCACTCTTTTGCAAGTGGACATCCAGTTGGACCAGCACCATTTGTTGAAGATGCTGTCCTTCTTCCATTGTGCCTTTTTGGCTTCTTTGTCAAAAATTAGGTGGCCATAAGTGTGTGGGTTTATTTCTGGATCTTCAATTTGATTCCATTGATCTACTGGTCTGTTTCTATACCAATACCATGCTGTTTTTGCAACTATTGCTCTGTAGTACAGCTTGAAATCTGGGATGGTGATACCCCCAGATGTTTTTTTTTTTTTATTGTACAGGATTAATTTAGCTATTCTAGGCTTTTTGTTGTTCCATATGAAATCGAGAATAGCTCTTTCCAAGTCTATAAAAAATTGTGTTGGTATTTTGATAGGAATTGCATTGAATCTATATATTGCTTTTGGTTAAATGACCATTTTTATTATGTTGATCCTACCTATCCATGAGCATGGGAGATCTTTCCATCTTCTAAAGGCATCTTCCATTTTTTTCTTCAAGGGCTTGAAGTTCTTGTTGTACAGGTCCTTTACTTGCTTGGTTAGAGTTACCCACCAGGTATTTTATGTTGTTTGTGGCTATTGTGAAGGGGGTTGTTTCCCTTATTTCTTTCTCAGCCCATTTGTTTGTTGTATACAGAAGGGCTTCTGATTTTTTTTAATTAATTTTTTATCCAGCCACTTTTCTGAAGGTGTTTATCAGCTCTAAGAGTTCTCTGTTGGAGTTTTTGGGGTCGCTTATGTGTACTATCATATCATCTGCAAATAGGGATAATTTGACTTTTTTAATTCCAGTGTTTATCCCCTTGATCTCCTTTAGTTGTCTTATTGCTCTAGCAAGAACTTCAAGTACTATATTGAACAGATATGGTGAAAGTGGACATCCTTGTCTTGTCCCTGAGTTAAGAGGAAATGCTTCAAGTTTCTCTCCATTTTAATTTGATATTGGCCACTGGCCTGCTGTATATTGCCTTTATTATTTCTAGGTATGTTCCTTGTATGCCGTTCTCTCCAGAACTTTTAGCATGAAGGGGTGTTGGATTTTGTCAAATGCTTTTTTCTGCATCTAGCGAGATTTTCATGTGTTCTTTTTCTTTCATCTTGTTTATATGGTGAATGACATTGATAGACTTTTGTATGTTGAACCATCCCTGCATTCCTGGGATGAAGCCTACTTGATCATGGTGTATGATACTTTTGATGTGTTCTTGAATTCGGTTTGCTAGTATTTTATTAATTGTTTTTGCATCTATGTTCATGAGGGAGATTGGTCTGAAGTTCTCTTTCTTTGTTGGGTGTTTGTGTGGTTTAGGAATCAGGGTGACTGTGGCCTCATAGAATGAGTTTGGCAATGTTCTTTCAGATTCTATTTTGTGAAAAAGTTTCAAAATTATTGGTGTTAGCTCCTCTTTTAAGGTCCAGTAGAATTCCATCCTAAAGCCATCTGGCCCTGGGAGATTTTTTTATATATACATATACTTTATTTTTTTATTTCTTCAAGTTACATCTCAGTCACAATATCTTCCCTACTTCCCCTTCCTGTCCCACCCTTCCACCCTCTTCCCCCCTACAGCTTCCCCTTTCAGTCCAACAAATGGTTCCTTCTCTTATAACAGTAAATACTATACAAAACAACAGAAATAAATATGCAACATTTATGAGAGTTAAATGGCCAAGCATACATTCCCAATGTCCAGTTCATACATATTTGGCCCCTGACTTTAACATTCTACCATCTAACCATCTCCATGAGTTTAAAGTTCTATATCTGACTCAGCTTTCATACTAACTTGCATCACTATTAAAAATATCTTCTTAGATCCAGAACACCCTCTTGATTCCTAAACAACTCAAAATTTAACTATGAGACTCTAGCTATCTATTCTTCAACCACCTCAGAGACCTGAGAGGGATAAATATATCTGATTATGTAGGAAGTGCAGGGGCTCCGTCATCCAAATATGAAATGACATATCAGTGGCTGCCTGGACAGTTCCTGTTTTCTCTCCATACATTACAGCATCAATCTTCAGCCTTTTGGTCCTGTTTCTCTGAGAGACATTGATTGTAGACCAGGGATTATGAAGGACTTACTTAACCTGTCTTATCAGAGCTAGGCTGTCAACTTCCCTGCTACCAAGTTTTGTCCTTTTTGGACAGCAGTCTGTTTGCAGTTGAAGCAAGGGGTTTTTCATGCCAAGAGATTCGCTTGCCACTAATTCAACCATCTCACACTGGAGATGCTTCGATACTTATCTTCTACTTGGCATAGAATAGGGGGTGCTGTCAGGAGCTGATATGTCTCGATATCAAAAAAAATCTTAATTTAAGACAACATCTTTGAATGCCATATTCTACAGATCTCTTGAGGTTTTTGAAGATGCCCTATCTATCTCTTGTATTTAGATAAGCAAATGTTGCTTGTCTCTTAACAACTTGATTTCTGAGTAGCTTAGAGAATATCTGTGATAGACTGTCATAGTAGCTAACAAAGTGACATGCTTGCATGACTAGGAGTTTGTATTTCTTAACTATCCTAAACAGTTTAAGACGGTTGGTATCAAGAGGCCAGAGCTTCACATTTCATTTTTAAGTATCTCTAGGTACAGTACGATTAGGAAGCGTTACCTTTAATTTTGTATCAATATACAAAGATCTATTCCAATGTGGCTAAATATACTCTTAATTTTGTATCAATATACAAAGATCAATGCCTATGTAACCCAATACAATCTTAATATTACATCAATATACAAGGGTCAATACCATTGTGGTCAACTATAATCTTAATTTTGTATCAATATACAAAGATCAATACCGATGTAATCCAATACAATCTTAATTTTGCACAATATACAATGGTCAATACCACTTTAGCCAAATATAATACTAATTTTGTATCAATATAAAAAGGTATAAAGGCATATTCAATAATCTGTCCCTTCTTCTTGGTCTGTCCCATACTATGTCTATGTCCTACTTTTCTCAAGTCTGTGCACTCCTACATAGGAGAGAAAGATGGATACAGCAAAGGAAAAGAGGAAGTCCCTGGGTCTAACCTCCAAAATCCATTTAACAAGACCATTTAACAGCTTGTAGTCTCTTCCTCTAAATAACAAAGTTTTCTGTTATCCTTCAAATAACCAAAAGGGAGATTTTAATGACTGTTTCTGTATCCTTAGGAGTTATAGGACTGTTTAATCTGTTTATCTGATCTTGATTTAGCTTCCGCAGGTGGAATCTATCAAGAAAATTGACCATTTCACTTAAGTTTTCAAATTTGGTGGAGTATAGATTTTTAAAGTAGGATCCAAATATTCTCTGGATTTCCTCAATGTCTGTTGTTATTTCTCCCTTTTCATTACTGATTTTGTTGATTTAGGTTTTCTCCCTCTGTCTTTTAGGTAATTTGGCTAAGGGTCTGTCTATTTTGATGACTTTCTCGAAGAAACAACTCTTGGTTTCATTGATTCTTTGTATAGTTCTTTTTGTTCCTAAGTTGTTGATTTCAGCCCTAAGTTTGATGATCTCCTGTCTTCTGCTCCTCTTGGGAGTGTTTGCTTCTTTTTTTTCCAATTCACCCAGTTTAGCTGTTAATTCGCTAATGTGAGCTGTCAAATTTTTCTTGTTGAAGGCACTTAGTGCTATGAACTTTCCTCGTAGCACAGCTTTCATTGTGTCCCATAGGTTTGGGTATGTTGTGTCTTCGTTTTCTTTGGATTTTAAGAAGTCTTTGATTTCCTTCTTTATTTCTTCCCTGACCCAGTGGTCGTCTAGTAAAGAGTTGTTCAATTTCCATGTGAGTGTAGACTTTCTGTTGATTCCTTTGCTATTGAAGTCCAGCTTTATTCCATGGTGGTCTGATAAGATACAAGGGGTTATTTCAATTTTCTTGTATCTGTTGAGGCTATCTTTGTGTCCAATGATATGATCGAATTTGGAGAAGGTTCCGTGAGTTGCTGAGAAGAAGGTGTATTCTTTTGTGTTTGTGTGAAACGTTCTGTAGATATCTGTTAGGTCCATTTGGTTCATGATCTCTGTTAGACTCATTATTTCTCTGTTTGGCTTCTGTCTTGATGATCTGTCCATAGTTGTGAGTGGGGTGTTGAAGTCTCCCACTATTAAAGTGTTTCGATCGATGTGCGATTTAAGTTTTAGAAGCGTTTGTTTTATAAATGTAGGTGCCTTTGTATTTGGGGCATAGATGTTCAATACTGAGATGACCTCTTGGTGGATATTTCCTTTAATGAGTATGTAATGCCCTTCTCTGTCTTTTTTTATTAACTTAAATTGGAAGTCTATTTTGTTTGATATTAGGGTAGCTACTCCAGTTTGTTTTCTGGGTCCGTTTGCTTGGAAAACCTTTTCCCAGCCCTTTACTCTGAGATAGTGCTTATCTTCAATAGTGAGGTGTGTGTCTTGTATACAGCAAAAAGATGGGTCTGTTTCAGGATCTAGTCTCTAAGTCTGTGTCTTTTTATAGGCGAGTTGAGTCCATTGATGTTGACGGATATTAGTGACCAGGGGTTGTTTTTTCCAATTATTTTGGTATAGCTGGTCTTCTTGTGTTTCTTTTTGTTTAGTTGTTGTGGATGTTTCTATTTCCTCTGTTTCCTTGGGTGTAGTTATCTTCTCTGTGTTGGAATTTTCCTTCTAGGATCTTCTGTAGGGCTGGGTTTGTGGGGAGATATTGTTTGAATTTGATTTTTTCATGGAATGTCTTGTTTTCTCCATGTATGTTGATAGAGAGTTTTGTTGGGTGTAGTAGTCTGGCTGGGCACCTATGTTCTCTCAGGGCTTGTAGGACATCTTTCCAGGCCCTTCTAGATTTTAAAGTTTCTGAGGAGAAGTCAGGTGTGATTCTGATGGGTCTGCCATTGTATGTGACTTGGCCTTTTTCTCTTACAACTTTTAACATCCTTTTTTTGTTCTCTACATTTGGAGTTTCTATTATTATGTGGCGAGAGAAGTTTCTTTTCTGATCTAATCTGTTTGGTGTTCTGTAAGCCTCTTGGATTTTTACTGGCATCTCTTTCTTTAGGTTTGGCAAGTTTTCTTCTATGATTTTGTTGAAGATATTTCCTGGACCATGGAGTCAGGAGTCTTCTCTTTCCTCTATGCCTATAATTCTTAGGTTCCATCTTTTCTTTGAGTCTTTGATTTCTTGGATATTGTGGGTGAGAGATTTTTTAGCTTTCTCATTTTCTTTGGATGTTGTATTGATTTCTTCCATTGAATCTTCCATGCCTGAGATCCTGTCTTCCATCTCTTGAATCCTATTTTTGGTACTTAAATCCATAGTTCCTTTTGTCTTCCCTTGATTCTACATTTCCATTTTTAACTCTGACTGTGTTTTCTTTATTGTTTCCATTTCCATTTTCATTTTTTGAGTGATGTTATTTGTTTTGTACATTTCCTGATCCAGTTTGCTTGTCTTTGCCTGGAAGTCTTCCATTGCCCTCTCTTTTTCTTGTTCAAATATACTCACTTTGTTCTGAAGTGGTGTTTTCCATCGCTTTCGTATGTGCAATTGTGGCTTCTTTGAATTCCTTCATAGATTTAAGTTCTTCTTGAAGGGACTTTATCACTTTCCATAATGTGGAATTGTCATCATTTTCATGTGTTTCAGCTGTGGTGAGGTGGTTCGGGCTGGATGGAATAGCATTGCTTTCTTTTGTTGGAGTCATTTCGCTGTTTTTTTTTGGGGGGGGGGGTCTAAGGCCTCTGGCCATGTGGAATTTTTTAGCTGTCTTCTGGACTTGGGTTCAAAGGGGGTGCTTTAGTGTAGGAGTTGAGTTGCCTTACACCACCCCTATAAGGTGAGTCATTCAGCCCTGCCTCCTAGGTGGAGACCTAACTAATCCAGGGGGTGGAGCTGTGTACAAGTACGCTCTGGTTTCCCACCAGAAGGGCCAGTACTAGTAAAAAAGTCCGATATACAACACTTTCAAATACCTCACATTTTGCCCGGGGTTGGCTCCTGTGGTGGGTGGGTAAATCTGCCTTCACCCCCAATAAGCCTTGCTGCTCCCACGGCCTGGAAACTGGCCAATGAAGTCACCACAGTGGGTTTCAATCTGCAGTCTGAAGGCACTTTGCAGCTGAGCTGCGCTCACTTCCAAGGGTCGCAACCTTTTGCCACACAGCTAGATCGTCTGTGGGAGACCTGGGGGTGCCCAGCAGAGTGGAATCTGAATCTGCCCACTGGGTATTAGATTGGAACTTACCCAGCATGCCTCTCCTTGTGGGTGTTGGAGGATCCCGATTCCAGGATTCAGCAGCTTCCTTGCGTGTCCAAGAGTGGGAGGGATCGTCCTGCCCAGGGACCCTCAGTGGTCCCTGGGTAGTTGGGTGAGATGTAGAGGGGTTGAGCCATTTGTACAGCATCCTGCAACACTCGCAGCCCTGGGACTGTTAACCCCAAAATCAAAATACATCCGCGGAGGCCGCCACCATCTTGGATCCCCCACTCGCATAATTTTAGTTCCCTCTTTCTGTTTTGTGTTAGTGGTTCAAGGTAAAACCTATCAGCTTGGTGCTTCTGCCACCAAGTCTTTACTCTACCATCATAGACACTAACCCTCTGGAACTGTAAGCCAGATAAATCCCTCTATATGTTGCCTTGGTCACAGTGATTTTTTAAAAATATTTATTTATTGCTTGAGGTTACATCTCCATCACAGTGCCCTTTTTCCACCCCTCCTGGTCCTGCCCTCCCACCCTCTACCGCCTATCCCTTCCATTCCACTCCTCTGGAGTGGAGTGCCCCTACAGAACAGTCCCCAGAATTGAAAAAGTAACTGGTACAGAGAGGGATTTTGGAGTAGATTGATGAAAGCCTAAACACATGTAGAAAATTCTCAAACAATAAACTTTATAAAATGCATTTAAAACTATAACTAAAATATAGTCCATACATATTAAGCTATCTAGGAAAGTGTTGCAAATAAAGCTTCATGTTGGTAACGTGTAGTAAAAATAAAGATGTGGTCTAGAGAAGAGAGCAAATGACTAATCTTTCAAAAAAACATTGTAAGTTCTATGAGCCTATATAAAAAGGGCTGCACTGTGGCACACAAAATAGAGCAAAGTCTTTTATGGGGAGTAGCATAGGAATTATGCTTATGGGGAATAGCAGAGGAATTCAGTGGGATTTCACAGAAGGAATGAATGGATGCTGTGGGAGTCTGGATAAGAATGACCTCAGAAGCTCCTAGGTTTGAATGTTTGGCCAACTAAGGAGTAGCATTATTGGGAGGTGTGGTCTTGTTGGAGTGAGTATGACTTTGGAGGAAGTAAGTCACTGGGCTTTGGGCTTGGGGCTTCAAAAGCCCAAGGCAGGCACAGTGTATTTCTCTTGTCCTGCTGTTTTCAAATCCATATGCAGAATTCTCAGCTATCATGTCTGCCTGTGTACTGCCATGCTCCACACCTTAAGGATAATGAACTAAAACTCTGAAACTGTAAGCCAGTCTCTATTAAATGCTTTCCTTTATAAGGACTGCTGTGGTCATGGTGTCTCTTTGCAGTAATAGAATACTGGCTAAGACGCATGCCTTGCACACACACACACACACACACACATACACATACACATACACACACACACACACATATATATATATATATATATAAAAAGAGAGAGAGAGAGAGAGAGAGAGAGAGAGAGAGAACTTTTTGGAGCAATAACAATACAAACACCACAAGAGCACCAAACTTCCTGAAGCTGGCATTGGGAACTCTGGAAGAATGAGACACAAAATGTGTTTCACCACAATCCTCTCCATCCTCTTATTCTCTCCTGTGTTTCAAACTTCCTGGGAGATATTCCCTGATGCTTGGACAGGGCGAGTTGTTGCATAGTTCTGTTTAGCACTCAACACCAAAGAGTCATTTATTCACATCACTTTAACCGACCAATTATAAGTCTTCGCATTTACTACAGCCTGCTACAAAAAGAAATTTCTCTGACCAAGTTTGAGAGCAGCATTAGTCCATGGATATAAACATAAGTATTCAGAAAGACAGTCAGACAAGGCGTCAAGTTTGCAAAGCATGAGAGGTCTGATAGTTGATGGAATTCTGAAGTGAAAACAAAGATTTCATCACACCTGATTCAAAGGCATATTTAACAGCCACTGTTCCAAAATGAACTACGACAAGAGAACAAAAATATGTAGATAAAATGGAACAGAGTAGAAGGTCTAGACAGAAAGCCATGTAGCTACAGTTCTCTGATTTTTAACAGAAATGTCAAAACACTCACTGGAGAAAAGCCACCCTCTTCAACAAATGGTGTTGGAAAAATTAGATGCTTACATGGAAAAGAAAGAAAAACTGAGTCCTTATCTTTCACCCTGCATAAAAATCAACATATTTAAGAAACTATTTTTCAGGGTAAAGATTACTCATTTCTCATTTTAGAGGCTTACATGGATAAAGGGAATATCATTTCTATATAGTTTGTGAGTTTTTTCATCTAATGTAGTAATTTTAAAAAATATTATTTAAAAGATACTTGAACTGCTTTTAGATTTTCACCCACAAGCAACTGTGTAGAAGAAAGGGGGTGTATCAAGGAAGAAAGCAATTCTACCAGGAACATATGTTTCCAGGTCTTTAGCAAACATCAAGTGTGTGTGGGCAGAGTAGCATTTGCTATGGAGTATCTAAGAGCTGAAGACTAAATTTCTTTAATTATGAGACAATTCACACAAACTGTAGGGCAAATTTTCAGCAGAAATGGTGGTACAATGAGAAAATTTTAGTTATCAACAAATGAATCGGACAAATTCTCACTCAAATTCACTTAAATTCCTGTAAAATTTATGTGTTTTTTGTGAATTCATGTATATAAAAATGGTTTTTGTCTGTTTCCTTTTGTCCTTTCCCTCATAATTCAGTTGACTTTTAAAGCTTTTTTTCCACTTCATCAGAAATATGACAATACGATGCTGTTCAAAAGATACCCAAATCCAAATTAATAGGTGGTAGACAACCTTGTTTTTCCCACAGGCCAGAGGTGTAGAGAAAAATTTAAGAATGACTATGAATATTTGAAGTCCGGCAAGAATTTTTGTTTTGTACATTTCAGATTATGTTTATAAGACATGGTTACAAGGTTTATGTAACTTAAAGTGGCAGGCTGTTCTGGTTCCTTCAACAGAGAAAAAGCTAACAAAAGAAGAAATCTTGTGAAGAAAAAAAAAAGAAATCTTTAGTGGAAATACCTTTGAAAAAAAGAAGGAGTTTAGAATTGCTTCATCATATGAATGTGTCAAGATAGTAAATGTTTGGTATAATAAATTTTAGTTTGTTCCTTGCTGTTACTAATTCCTAAATAGTTATTTGTTTAGAAACCCATCTGGCATCATGTAATGATCATGACAGTAAAGATTAAAAGTGACTCTCTGTCTATATAATGTGTGGATGGTAATTGAATCATCCTAGAATTGTTGGCAACTTAAAACTGGTATAAATAGATTAATTTGCATCCCTACCTACCAACCCCATGTTTTTTTTTTTTTCTTACTCATCCTTAATCTAAACTTCAGAGGAGATTTGCATTTTATTTCTTCTGTACAATTAATCTCTATGGGTACTTAGAACTCATTCTACCCTTTCTCTTCTTTCACCTTCTCCATCCTAAGTGACTCTTAACTCTTTAACAGAATCCGAAGGTCTCCAATACAAAGTCACCTTCCCCCTCTCTCATGCTAGATGCATGACATGTCTTAGAATGCCTTGAAACCAATCCAGTCGGATATATGAAAGGAAGGTCTAGGAGAGAGAATTGTTTCCTTAGCCTGTGTTTTCTTTTGTTTGTTTACTTTTGTTTTGTTTGAAAGATTTTGTTTGTTTGTTTTGCTAAGACAGTTAATTATAAGTTAATCAAAACTAGCAACAACTCATGCAGGTACTTATTTGCCTTCATATGAGATTGTAATAAAATTTGAGTCTACATAGAGTCTCACTTACCAGTATATTTTTCTGCTTTTATATAGGCCAATTTAATATTTGTTGTATTAAAGAAAGCCTTCAATAGCAAAATGTAGCTGGTAAGCCCTGGAGGAGCACTTGTAAACTGAATCAAGATATTAGCTCTGGAGCTGCAGAGTTACCCTTATACACAACACATGCGTTATTTTAAAGTCAACCTTTCCAACCCTGTAGATATAGCAGAGTCAGAATGTATATTCTCTTCCAATGCATCTGTATTGCCTATTCACCATGATGACTGAAACTATGGGCTCATTAAGTACCTATGAATAATGTTTATGTCTTTAATACATAAAGGCAACATGTCACAACATTAGTCTGCAGGTTCCTTGAATAGTTTGTAGTTCATAGAACTTCAATATCGTGAAAATGTGAGATAAAAGATACTAATAGAACATCAGCAAATTGATTAATTAGTATGTGATATGAGATTTTAAATCCTAAACAGACAAAACATGGTTAAATTAAATCTATGAAAAAAATGTGAACACTTTCTTCACTGGGATACTTTTCAATCATTTGGGACCCCCTGAGTCACCTAGCAGTTAGTCCCAGTGCGAGAGTCGAAAGGATACTCTTCTATACCTAATCTCCACAGAGGTGGGCCATGCTGCTCTTCCTGGTACATTGAAGTTACTGTTCTCACTATTGCTTGTTATAAAACAAACCTTATTACAGGGACAGTTGATTCTCTCATGTCAGCTTTTTTCCACAAATTCTCCCATGTGTAAAATTATATATCAGGATATAAGAGAAATTGGGGTCATTTTAGATTGACAGGGAAATTCATGTTGAAAAGTACAGAGATTTCCATGAAACTAAAAGACCTGTTAATACAACATCAAGCATATTGGAGGTTTAAGATAACATTACCAAAGATAATGTTATTAGCAAATTATCACACTGAACTATAAGGCACACTGGAAGAATGTTATATATAAGGTCAACATGAAAGTCTCTGCAATTTAGTACCCAAACATCCTAAAATTCTCTGAGTTATAACTTGATATTATTTTCTCATATAACTTAATGATTGTTATGGAAAATAACAATAATAAAATAAAGTTTGCAATTACATTAAAAAATAGGTATGAGTGCTTTTCCTGCCTATATATCTGTGTATCACATGTATGAAGGGTCCAACGAATCAGGAGGATGGTGTCACATGCCCTGGAACTAGAGTTTAAGATGGTTACAAAGTGACATATTGATGCTGGAAATCAAACCTAGGTCCTATGGAAACGTAGACAGTGCTCTTAACCATTGAACATCTCTCCAGCCCCTACCGCTTTGTTTTGTTGCATTTCCATTGATTACCAAACTACCGTTACATTATAGTAGTTTGTGAGATAATGGCTATATTCATATAGCAACTGCATATTCTCCTAATACTCATTTTTACTGTATTTTCTCACCAACTCTGAGATATTGAAATTTTTTATTAGTTATATCAATAAATACCAAAAATCTGAAACAATTAAAGTGGTTTTTGACTTGATCAATAACACATGAGAAGTTACTCAAAATCTACCCCTTGAGGCCACATGTTTTCATAGCTAAAAAAATTCTCTGTACAACATAAGGTTGTGTAATAGATTTATTTGATTTTAATCTTCCCATAATACCTAATACTCTTCTACCATAAGTATAACAAATTTTACATTATGCACAAAACAAATGTTTAGTGAAATGTTCTCAATATTGTTTACCAAAATAGAAATTCACAAATGTAAAATTACTAATTTATGACTAGCTCCACTCCATGTATTTACTAATACCAAACGAGCACCTCAGAGGGCAGATCTATAGATTTGACCTCAATGAAATAATTTCTAAGTTCCTATCTTCAATTGATTTTAACAGGCCAGCAAGCCTAATACTGAAGAAATTCAATTTAATAAGCAGGGTATCAGTTTGGTTCAATGGTTCTCAACTTAATTTTTCTTTCTCTTTAATAAAAGAATTTTATTAAAAGGTAATACTACATTTGCATCAAAAAGTAATTCACTTGGTATTTTGGCTTTATGCACAGTTAGTGTTTATTATTAACAGAAACAAATCCCTTATTGTAGAGGACATGTTATCTAGGCCTCATATTCCCAAGTATGTGTGTTACTAGAAACACACCACCATCCTAGTATCCTTCACGCTAAAAAAAAAAAGTAATAAAATGAAAACTACTGAAGAATAGTAATATGGCATAGTAGAAAAGTTATTAAACTAAATGCAGCTATGATTAACTCATTATGCTGGGAGTTATGTGAGTATTAGTACACATTAATAAGCATTACTATATTGAGAAAGCCTCCTCCTTCAGTGTTATCTTTCTTATAGGAAGTAAACCTGGAAAGGTTCTAAAAATAATCTCAAATTTTATTTTCTAGGAGATGAATCTGTGTCAATCCAGAAACTGAAAGAGTGATGCAACTTCTAGAAATCCAATATGAAATCTAATTTAGAGAAAGAAGAGAAGAGATGAAGTATCTCTTTGATGAAAACATGGAAAACACATGAGGATTTGAAATGATTAATAGGAAAAAGAAAAGTATAGCATCAGGCCTTGTACCAAAGAAGCTAGAAAAAATGAAGGGAAAGGGTTTTGTAATAATGAGTTAAATGTTTCACAACACAGCACACACACACACACATTGAGAGAGAGAGAGAGAGAGAGAGACAGAGACAGAGACAGAGACAGAGACAGGGGAAAAGACTGAAAGCTGTAACATTCTAAAGCTTCAAGTTGATACAAGGGCAAATAGTGGATTTCAGAGTCACTGTATAGACTTAAGAATTGTAACTTTAAGGACCATGAGTCCTCCAGAAGTATATTAAAGAGGAGAGAGAAGATCCAAAGTGCTGTTCAGGAGTCAAATCCACTCAGATAACAAGCAGATACACACACACACACACACACACACACACACACACACACACACACACA
>CAJQZJ010032332.1:2815882-2854286 GCA_907164525.1 Lophiomys imhausi
CACACACACACACACACACACACACACACACACACACACACACACACTAATGCACACACACAAACATACACATAAACACACTCATACACACACTCACACACACAAACACACTCACACACAAACATACACATACACAAACAAACACACTCACACACACAAACACACACACACACACAAAGACTGATATAGACAACACCAAGAAAAACAATATATCAGAATGATGAAAAAATATTCAATAAGATTAACTAAGTAACCAATCTCAGACAATCACATATATGTTTGATTCTTTTATTCAGTTTGACTTTTAGTTAGTTCCAATTTGCATTGACTAATATTTTTCTCTCACTTTTAGCATAGTGGTAGTGAAGTGTTTTTTTTTCTAACATGAAAACTGAACATATATCTGATCTGTTCAGATTTATTTCTGCTTTCTAATCTGGTCCCCAGCTCTTAGCACAGTACTTCCCACAGTAAAGGTGTGTCTTCTTAGCATACTTATTCTAATCACCCAAAGTCATACCCAGAGGCTAACCTAAACTATGCAATCCACAAGCAGGCCTAGAGGCTTGTCTCCCAGGTAACCTCAGATCCTGTCAAGTTGAAAATATTAGTTAACATGACAGATATTATTGTATATTTGCATATGTCTGCATTAGGCTACATTTTCAATAACCTAAGCATTATGAAAGCAAGTCACTGTGTAATTATGCCAATCATTAAGACATTCTGTTTGAATAGTTCAGCTCAATATACTGATGCGATGCTTTGCCAGTATAATACAGCAGAGTTTTCTTTCAATTAAATAAAATTTTTTGATCTTTTTCCCTTCATTAAACATCATGGTTAATGCAAGTAAATAAATCAAACAACTAAAATATAAGGTAGAAAAGTGATAAAATCAATGAAAAGTAATAAAATAATAAGAAAGCATGTGGCCATTCAAGGAAGAAGGCTGTCTGCTAGTTTATGGGATTAAAGGGAACTGAAGAAGTCACAATTAACTAAAGCAGTCCACCAGGAGGATTTTGATATACAAAGCTATGGAACCAGATAGAGAATGCTAGAAAGAGAAAACAGATTAAGAAAGGAAACTAGGGAGTAAATTCAGAGATTATGTTTCCCTATCTTACTTTTCAGGCAGGAGGTGCCCCAAGCAAACTCTGTTGCATTAGTGGATCACTGAAGGGTTTTTCTATGGAGATGATTAAGGAGCATGAGTATAAAACACAGTTGCTAATGGGGACTTGAAATGAAGTGGATAAGTTTGCTTTGAGACACAGTTCTCATACATTTTCCACAAACATTTCAAGAAAAGGAGGAAAAACAAATTTGGGACCATAAAGCCAAAAAAAAAAAAAATCTGAATTTTCAGATGAAGTTTATTGGGGAGTCCTTTCCTTTTTCTTCCCTGAATAGGGAAGTGAATTGCATGACTCTAAACCCAGTGTGAGGAGAGAATGGTAACTTCTCACTCAAGCTCCTTTCTTCTTGAAGTTACTGTTCCCACAGAAGTTCGAAGATAAAGCAGTGCAATGTGAAGGATTTAGGCTTCAGTTTTCCAGCTGAATGCTGTTAAGAAAATCATCCACAAATTTTTAAAAATTGTATTATTCTAGACCACTCTATTTAAATAAGAATATTTAATATATTGACTAATAATCTAATACTTATTAATAATTAATAATTTAAATAATCAATTATCCTGCCATTGCACCATTTAAAATTAAAGAAGCAACTATCTACTCTGTTGTGCTTTGCAAACACAAATTTTTCTAATGTTCAGTCACATCCATCATAAACTCTATTATTACCTCAAGATTTTCCTAAAGAGGGAGGATTTTCTAAACAAGAGCCACACAATGGCAACATGCTGGCATGCCAGTGCAGATACAGCAACACCAGCTGGCATGCCAGTGCAGATACAGCAACACCAGCTGATATGCCAGTGCAGAAACAACAACACCAGCTGGCATGCCAGTGAAGATACAGCAACACCAGCTGACATGCCAGTGCAGATACAACAATACCAGCTGGCATGCCAGTGCAGATGGAGATATCTCCCAGGCCCCAAAACTAGATAAAGAGCTAAAGCAATTAAACACTGTTGAGAGGGGGAAAATCAGTCTTCTCCATGGACAAACCCCTTAAAACACATATACATATAACTGATACAAAAGGGATTCAGTTGCATATGTATATATATGTATGTGTATATATATTATGGTGTATATATTTATGCACATTTATATGTACATAGATATAGATATGCAATCAAAATAGTTAAAGAAGATATCTTGAATTTGAGAGAGGAGGGGGAATATGGGAAGACTTAGAGGAGAAAGAGGGAAGAGTACAAATGATGTGAATACATTATAAACATAGTAAATTCTCAAAAAACTTAAAAATAATTAAATCTATCTTTTAATAAAAATGTTACAGTATTTGAGTAATATATACACTAACATATCTCCTAAAGCAAAGATAATAAATAATCCCTCTAATATTGGAAGAATTTGTAAAAAATAAAATAAAATAAAATTCGCCAAGAAAGTGTAAGCAAAAAGTACTTTAGAAAAAACAAATTCAAACAAGTTTTCCCGAAACTTCATTTTCAATAACGTCTGATACATAATAATAATACAAGTAACACAATGAAGGGTGGGTAGAAGTCTAATTCAAAGGCCAATATAAGCCCAAGGAACTGAGTTTGGATCCCCACCACCCACCTACCTATGAGCTAGGTACCACAACACAAGTCTATATTCCAAAGTTCTGGTATGGGACAGAGACTTGAAGCTCATTGGTCAGCCAGTCTATGAGCATCAGTGAGATCCATGTTCAGTGAGAGGTCTTGCTTTAGAAAAGGCAAGGTGAAGAGTGATTGAAGCAGACAACAGCATCAGCCTCTGGCCTCCATATGAATGTTTGCACAGATACCTACACACACCAATACAAACATATACATTATACAATACATACACATAAAGAAACAAAATGAACCTAACTTGCACATTTTAATATCATGATCAAATTAATTTAATATATTACCAAGCATGTTGATGAACTGAAATGTGACCAAAGACTATCTAAACTTATTATCAACAAAAAACCCACAAATTAATCCCTCAGTAAGCTTTGAGAAAAAAATTATGTTTATATTCATTTCTTAATAATCTCACCTATTTTTCCTGCTGTTTTAAAAATATTCATGTTTGATCCTCCATTTGAAATATTTGTACTCAACTCTATCTTCACCATCTCAATTGTATATCTCCTTCAAAGTCAATTTCAAGTCCACTTTCCTTCAGCAGCTCTATGAACCTACCAGTATGAAGCAATCACTGTCTTATTATCATCAGTTTGAAGTAACAACTGTGTCCTCATTACTAGAAAATCAATTAACTATTTAAGGTTGTCTGAAAGTATGTGTTCAATATATAAAAGTAAATATGCAATTACGTTGTCTCCACCCTATATACTCACAAGATAGCAAGACCCTTAACTAAGAAATTCACATCTACTTAGTCTTCAAATATATTTTTGATATTTATACATGCTTATTGGCAGTAACAACTCAGCATTTAGATGTTTGGTAAATGTGAATAAGTGTGACATACTTTCCTGTCCACCAGTCATGAAAATTATGAAGGAAAAATTTAGAGGAAAACCAACTATAATTATATCACTATATATAATTCAGTATACTCATCTTTACTAATAAACCTTTATGGAAAGTGTTCCACTATGAACAACAGTTAGTAGATTTCCATTTATGAAACTGCTGGATTTCTGTTCTAAATGACTGTATTATAAACTTAGTAAGAGATGTCAAAAACAGCCTACCTCTGTCAAGACAGGGTAGGCAAGCCCTTCATAATTTCTGCTTTACAACTGATATCTTCCAGAGATACTGGGCCAAGAGGCTGAAGATAGATGCTCAAATGTATGGAGAGAAATTGAGGACTCTCTAGGCAGCCAGTTTCTGTAATTTCTTAGTTTTGGAAGTGGCTGGCTCTGCACTTCATGTATAATCAGATATATTTATCCTTCTCAGATTTCTGATGTGGTTGAAGACTAGATAGTTATAGTCTCACAGTTAAATTTTAAGTTGTTTAGGAATTTAAAAGATGTTCTAGGTATAAGAGGATGTTTTAAAGTTGGTAATACAAGTTAGGATGAAACTGGGTTAGGTATAGAATTTTAAACTCATGGAGATAAAGAGATAATAGAATATTAATATCAGTTGCCAAATATGTATGGACTGGACATTTGGAATGTATGTTGTACCTTACAATTTTTATAATTGAGGCCTAATTATTCAAAAAAGAATTATGAATTCTGGGAGAAGGGGGAAAGGGTGGGAGGGTGGGGCTGGGATGGTGGAGGAAGGGGACTGTGATGGAGATGTAACTTGAAGTAATAATAAACATTTTTTAAAAAGAGAGAGATGTCAAAAAGCCTGTTGACACACTCAAACATGTTCTCCACAAAATCACAAAAGATAAGTTAAGATATAATATTGTCATTTCTTAACTTAACCCTATATTCCATATAAGAAAGATATTTATACCATGAAAGTACTCAAATTCTTTAGCTAAACCTGACATTTAAAATATATTCTCTTCTGCATTTTGACAACATTACAGGGAGATGAAAAAGCAGAAAATAAAGGAGGAAATTCTTTAAAGTATAAATTATTCATTATTTCATCTACATATGTGTATATTGGAGTGTACTTCAATAACAAATGAAAACATAAAGAAAAATGGACTGTATACAGTTTAGTTGACCTACAAATAGGTAAAATATACCATTTTCAGAAAGGCGGAGTAACTAGGAACTATCATGTTGGGCAAAAATAGACCATACTCAGTAAAATAGGTTTTACATGTTTTCCTCATATGTGGATTCTAGATTTAAACACACAGGGGAAGACAAAGAGAGAGAGAGAGAGAGAGAGAGAGAGAGAGAGAGAGAGAGAGAGATGGAAAAAGAAGGAAGCCAATAGGTCAGGCAGGGAGACAAGAAATGGTAATAGGGATGAATATGATCAAAATAGAAGATAGATATAAATTAAAAATGTCAAAACAAAAACCATGATTCATACAATAAATATTTCCCAATAATTTGTCACACAAAATTCCATGTGAATTGTGGATTATGAGACTTGATCCTAAAACCAAACATGAGTTTCCTCCCAGGCAAATTGTCTGCTCTGTATAAACAAAGACTGTCTGAAAGATTGTGGATTTCTGCAGGAAATGCTACAGGCTATTTTACTGTACTTAACTACAGATTTATGTTTCATATGGTATTATTACTGGTGACATTATGGTAATAAATTTTTTAAAGCTACATATGACAAGCCAGGCTTCCTTTGGCCTCTACAAGCATGAACTTATCTGTATTAAATGCATTCCTGACATTCATAGTTACACTATTGATACTCATTTAGGGTTATAAAAATATATTACCAATAAGCCACATTTTATATATTCAAAATATAGAATATTTAGAGCAATGAACTTTAGAATAGAAAAACTGAATTCTATCAAGAAATTTTAAACAGTAAGAAAAACTGACTAACATTCATTCATGTTTCCTAAAAGCATCTGCTTGTGGTCTATATTTTGGAACATAAAGTCATCATGCTAAGTAATTCAGAAATATAAATGATAACATGAAATAACTTAAATGTGATACAAAAAGTATACATGTTTTTAAGTTGGAAAGGCTTATGGCTCTACCTATACATTTTCATATATGTTGTTGAATCTCTAGTTATTAAAATTCATTTTGTTTTTCTACATTTTAGAAATGTGGAATTTTTATCTACTCTAAGTAAAATATGCTTGATAATTCCATGTTCTCTGAAGGCTGAAGCAGGGGAAACATGAGTTCAAGTCCTGTCTAAACTACATGCGTATTGTATCCAAGGAAATTCTGGCAACGTATTAAGAATTTGTCTCAAAATTTACAGAAAATAAAATATAAATAAAATTCTCAGGACTAAGCTCAATGGTATAGCACTGGCCTTGCATGATAACTGCTGTAGATTCAATTCTTACTGCTGCGAAATAGGAAAAGTTAGAAAAATATGTAACGAACACATTAATAAGTAGGATTTCATATAAAGTTTCCCAAATTTTTACAGTGTACATTTGTTGCAAACAATGCACTAATATTATTATCTGGTAGCTAAAT
Source organism: Lophiomys imhausi (assembly GCA_907164525.1). Taxonomy (NCBI): domain Eukaryota; kingdom Metazoa; phylum Chordata; class Mammalia; order Rodentia; family Muridae; genus Lophiomys; species Lophiomys imhausi. Next base: position 2,822,087 of record CAJQZJ010032332.1, read on the forward strand.
CTGTACTTCATTCAGACATCATTTTCTATCTTTAGGTTTTTCTCTTGAAGAGTTTTCTTGGGGTATCACATATCATCTGCTCCATAGCCTGGCTGTGACAGTTTCCAGACTATTCTTTTTCTGGGAACCTTGACAGTTTGGAGCTATGTGATTCCAGCGGATTCGGGCAGCATTGGTCTGGCTTCTCATTAGGATCTTCAAAGTAGCCACTGCTGATGGCCTACGATGAAGGAACAGGACTTATAGTGCACTTCCTTGAGGGTAGAATGCTTAAATAAATCACTTGGGATTCTCTTTATTTATCAATCCAATCAATTATTTATATAGGTACAGACAGGTGTATTTTATACATTATTTTATACACTGAGTTATTGCTCACTACTAATTTATTTATTCAGTTGTTCGATTTATTCCACCCTTGGATCCTGAAAGCTTTTTAAATTGTCTTCCCAAATTCCTCTCAAGTGTACCTAGGCATTCTTGGCTTTTTCAAATTGTGCAATTATTTCTTTATGGTAGAGGTTAGACATGATAGAAAAATATTTCAAATATCATTTACTATAGCAAAAATTGACTGATAAGCCGTTCCAAAACAGACCCACCAATCAATGATTACAAATGTAATCTGAGTTTAGAGCAGAATCAACCAATAGTAGCTTAAACCTCTATTATGCTCCAACCTCCCCCACAAAAATCTCTCTCTCTATTTTATTTTCCTTTCCATTTCATATAGCTGTATTCTTCTAAACATTTTCCACATCATTCAAAATGAAGAAAAGCTCATATAGCATTTCTACCAAAAAAAAAAAAAAAAAAAACATGAAGGAGATAAAGATGTACATTCTCTCCATTCCTACTTAGCCAGACTCAAGACAAGAGAAAAAAGGTCAAGGGGATATCAGTAATAAAGGGAGAAATTCAAACTATCCTTATTTATGAGTCTATACATAAAGACCCTAATGGTTCCACCGGGAATCTTCTAAAACCATTGAACACATTCAGCCAAGTATCAGCACACAAAATTGGCACTAAAAAAAATCAATAGATTTTTATTTAATACCAATGCCAAATATATTGAGAAAGTATAACACTTTTAACAAATGGTGTTGGGAAAATTGGATATTTGACAATACCAGAATGACTTTATTGGGCCAGTATGTTCATATTTACATTGAATTTTATTAGAGCCATCTTGGGAAATGCACACTGCCACATATTTTTTTAGATGTGTAATACACCTGAAATATGAAATCCTAGGATCCTGATTCACACATGCTATGAGACTGATTTTTGTGGTTTAAGATAGCATAATCCAATTAAATAGTCCCACTGCTTCATCTCCTAGTTAGTCATACTCTTTCCATTACTCATTGTTCTAGCACTGATATGATATGCTTCCTTGTATACAAAAGCTCATTAAACGAAGACTTGGCCCCTGTGCTAACTGTGTTCCCAAAGGGAGACTTGAGGATTGATTGGATAATAAGGATTCTGATTTCTTCAGTGAATTAAATCCAATGATATATGTATAATGTGATGGCATTGGAAATCTTTCAGAGGTGAGGTCTAGTTTAAATAGTAGGTCACTGAGGCATGCCCTCATGGGGCTGTATCATATTATGCTCCCTCCAGCCTTATTTGTCTCCCTGCATTCTGCCTGCCATGAAGTCAGCTGCTTCTGTAATATGTTCTTATTGTCATGAAATAATATCTCGTCCCAGACTCAAAGCATCAGAGCTAACAAAACGTCTGAGGTTGTAAACTAGAAAAAGCAATTCTTCCTTTCAACTTGTTTGCCTCAGGTGTTTGTCACAGCAATGAAACAGCTGCCTAAAGATGCTAATTTAAGTATTTTTAGGCTACATTATTCCCAAACATATTATATGTCATAGTAGAAAACTTTTGCACTAATTCTCTAATGGCAAGAGGTAATTAGAAATCTTTTATTCAAATAGAACAGTTAAAGACAAACATGGGTAGAGGTCAAAACACAGTCTAAAAATAGAGTTGTGCAAGGTGAATTCAGGGTACTTATGAGAAAAGTCCAAGAAAACAATAATCTAGTGACCACAATTTCTTCAACAACATGGAATTGTTCTTGGAATGTGTGCTCCTCCTAGGTGTATTGGATAGGAGTGAGTTTACTTTATTCATTACAACTGATTATTGTTATTTGTTTATATAACCCTATGGAAAAACATGTTTTGCCACATGTAGGTTTTCCTTGTGACTGTACACTCCACTCATGTGACTTTTCTTAACCTTCAGAGTATAAATTGTCTGGTACTCTGAATAAAGTTGAGTTTTGCAGGAGACTTTAGTTCATCTTATTTTAAGGCTACATTTTCCTGGCTCCCACCACCTCATGAGTGAACAGGTGAGACTCTGAGTTCTCTCTGCAGAGAAATGAATTTTGAACTCTTGAAAGTCAGACAGATGTATATCACTTTTATTATTTCTAGGTATGATCCTTGTATGCCCGTTCTCTCCAGGACTTTTAGCATGAAGGTGTGTTGGATTTTGTCAAAAGCTTTTTCACCATCAAACGAGATGATCATGTGTTTTTTTTTCTTTCAGCTTGTTTATGTGGCAAATTATATTGATGGATTTTTATATGTTGAGCCATCCTTGAATTCCTGGGATGAAGCCTACTTAATCATACTGTTGATACTTTTGATGTGTTCTTGGATTCGGTTTGCCAGTATTAAGTATTTTTTGTGTCTATGTTCATGAGGGAAATTGGTCCAAAGTTCTCTTTCTTGGTTGGGTCTTTGTGTGGTTTAGGAATCAGGGTGACTATAGCCTCACAGAATAAGTTTGGCAGTGTTCCTTCTGTTTCTATTTTGTGGAAGAGTTTGAAGAGTATTGGTATTAGCTCTTCTTTGAAGGTCTGGTAGAATCTGTGCTGAAACCATCTGACCCTGGGATTTCTTTGGTTGGGAGATTTTTAATGAGTGTTTCTATTCCCTTAAGCATTATAGGGCTGTTTAATCTGTTAACCTTGAAACACAGCAAGCCAGTCACCAGCATCAAATTAAGTGGAAAGAAACTTAAAGCATTTCCTCTAAATTCAAGGACAAGTAGGATGCCCACTGTCACCAAATCTCTTCAACATAGTACTGGACGTTATTGCTAGACAAATAAGAAAACTAAAAAGGGTCAAGGGAATAAAAATTGGAAATGAAAAAAGTCAAATTATTCCTATTTGCAGATGATATGATAGTATATATAAGCGATCCCAAAAATTCTACCAGAGAACACTTAGAGCTGATAAACACCTTCAGCAAGGTGGCTGGATACAAAATTAATTCAAAAAAATCAGAAGCCCTTCTTTATACAAAAAATAAATGGGCTGAAAAAGAAATTATGGAAACAACACTCTTCACAATAGCCACAAACAAAATGAAATACCTGGGAGTAACTCTAACCAAGCAAGTGAAAGACCTGTATGGCAAGAACTTCAAATCCTTGAAAAAAGAAATTGAAGAGGACATCAGAAGATGAAAAGATCTCCCATGCTCATGGATAGGTAGCATCAACATAATAAAAATGGCCATCCTGCCAAAAGCAATATACAGAATCAATGCAATTCCTACCAACATAACACCACAATTCTTTAAAGACCTTGAAAAAGTAATTCTCAACTTCGTATGGAATAAACAAAAACCCAGAATATATAAATCAGTCCTGTACAATAAAAAAAAAAAAACTTTAGGCATCACCATCCCAGATTTCAAGATGTACTACAGAGCAATAATAATAAAAACAGCATGGCACTGGTATAGAAACAGACCAGTGCATCAATGGAATTGAAATGAAGACCCAGAAATGAACCCACACACCTATGGTCACTTAATTTTTGGCAAAGAAGCCCAAACCATACAATTGAACAAGGACAACATCTTCAAAAAATGGTGCTGCTCTAACTGGATGTTGACATGTAAAAGAATGAAATTAGACCCATACTTATCACCTTTCACAAAACATAAGTTCAAGTGGATCAAAGACTTTAACATAAGGCCTGACACACTAAATCTATTAGAAGAGAAAGTGGGGAAAACCCTCAAACTCATCGGCACAGGTGACAACTTCCTGAACAGAACACCAACAGCTCAGGATCTAAGACCAACAATCAATAAATGGGAGCTCATGAAACTGAAAAGCTTCTGTAAGGCAAAAGACACTGTCACTGGAACAAAATGGCAACCTACAGATTGGGAAAAGATCTTCACCAACCCCACATCTGACAGAGGGTTAATATACAAAATTTATGAAGAACTCAAGAAATTAAATGCCAAGAAACCAAATAATTCAATGAAAAAATGGGAACAGAGAATTCATAAAGGAGAAATTCCAAAAGGCTGAGAGACACTTGAAGAAATGCTCAGCATCCTTAATCATCAGAGAAATGCAACTCAAGATGACTCTGAGATTCCATCTCATACCTGACAGAATGGCTAAGATCAAAAGCTCATATGACAGCACATGCTGGCGAGGGTGTGGAGAAAGGGGAAGACTCCTCCATTGCTGGTGGGAATGCAAGCTTGTACAACCACTATGGAAATCAGTCTGGAGATATCTTAGAAAACTTGGAATAGCTCTACCTCAAGACCCAGCAATACCACTTCTGGGTATACATCCAAAAGATTTCTCACCAAACCACAAGGACATTTCCTCATCTATGTTTATAGCAGCTTTATTTGTAATAGTTAGAAACTGGAAACAACTCAGATGTCCCTCAACCAAGATACAAAAAAGAAAAAAAACTGTGGTACATCTACACAATGGAATACTACTCAGCCATCAGAAACAATAAAATCATACAATTTGCAGCCAAATTGAAGGAAGTAGAGAAGCCCATCCTGAGTGAGCTAACCCAGACTCAGAAGGATGCACATGGCATCTATTCACTTATAATCGGATTTTAGCCATATACTTAGGCATAACTAGGCTACAGCTAATGCACCAAAGGGAACAGGAACATAGACTTTTTTACCTGTCCATGAGATACTTTGCTCTAGTGGTGCTGCCTTGTAGGCCTCCAGTGTATGAGGAGGTCTCGGCCCTCATATGACTTCTGAACTGTTGTCGGGGACTGTTATGTAGGGACACTCCACTCCAGAAGAGTGGGTTGGAAGGTATTGGGGGTAGAGTGTGGGAGGGCGGGACTGGGAGGGGTGGAAAGAGGGTACTATGATGGAGATGTAACCTGAAGTAATAAATAAACATAAAAAACAAAAGTCAGACAGCTATGCCAGGATAGCACTATAAATTTATGTTCTTAATCTTCAGCCCCATTTGGTATATTCAACTGTGTCTTTTTGATGTTTCCTGTATGATATTAAAGTGACAGTTTTAGTTCAGGAAAAGACAATAAGCCTCATATGACTCAAGGGTCATCTATACACAGTTCCCGTTAGTGAACATCATTTAGTATTTTTTTCACTTCTTTCTATTGTGGATATTTTTTCCTACATTAGATATACATTAAATATAGATAACAATACCATGGTGAATACTTCATTATGGAAATACTTCAGCTTAAGGATTATTAATATATAGTTTATTCTTCATTAAAATCCACTGTAAAGCTCCCCAGATTTAGAATAGCTACTCTGCTTAACAGCAGTTTCTTAAGAGGGATAGATTTTGGATATGGTTAATGTCTATATATGACTTTTTAAATATTTTTTAAATTCTTTGTAATAACATTTTAATTTTTAAAAATAAAAGAAAAATATAGTTTATGTAAATTCTTTTCATTTTAGGGGGAAAGTTCAAGGGTAAGGGGATAAGATGCATTTGGGAATAGTTGGCAAGTGTCATTAATAATTCTTGTTTCACAACTTTTCCAGGACTCTGCATTGAGTTGGATCCAGACAAGTAGGTAATGGTTCACTGGAGTTGCATACATGCTTCCCTGCCTCATATGATTGACAGAGCATGCATATGGATTATTGCATGGCCTAGATCTCCTTTGTGATGCATCACTTTTCAAATGTTCATATGATGTTATCATGATTTAAATGTGAAGTGTACCCTAAAGGCTCATGTCTTTGATCCTTTGGTTCCCAGCTGGCAGTACTTTGGGGGAAGACTTTAGACCGTTTAGGAAGTGGAGTCTTACTGGAGGAAGTGTGTTACTGGGGTTTCTCCTTCAGTACACTATCTACTTACTGAATCCGGATGCAATACGGGCAGCTGCTTTAACCACCTGCAACTATGACTCTCCTGCCATAACGGACCATAGCATGTAGCTTTGAATCAACACAAACCCTTCCTTTCTTAAGTTGATGTGGTCCAGGTGCTTGGGAATAGAAACAGGAAAAGTAGCTCAGGCAGGAATGTTTGATTTCTCAGATTTTCTAGCATATTTTGCTTTACCATGGTATCACTAAAGACATCTTCACCAAAGCAACCTGATTTAAAGTCTGCCTTATGATTGAATAAATTAATAATAATGACAAATATGTCATGGAAAATAAACACACGTATCAGAAGTTCTATATATACATTGCAGTTTTATTGTCATGCTCAATTTAAAAAAGGCATACTTTGAAATATTTTATTTATATTTCTCTACAGGCATGTCTTAGGAAATTTTTAACATATTTGGATCCAGACACATTGGGAGAAGAGAACGACTTGGGATGAGACCATTAATTCATAAAGATAAAGGAAAGGAAAAGGGAACAAAAAACAAAGTGAAACAGAAAAAAATAGATGCACTGATTAAAATTTAGGGCAAAGAAGTAAAGAATGCAATGGTTAAAATAACCAAAGAATATATGTGATCTTACAATAGTGTGAAATAAATTATAAGTGATAAGATCAGATCGGGAGATTTGTGGGAAATTTGAACCTCTTAAGAGAATACATTCAGACACCATCATGACAGTCTAAATATGGCCAAAAACCCAATGAAAGACTATATATGAAATATATGTGGCGTATGATTTTTAAAAAGTACTTTATTATGTATCTAATCTCTATCATATGTCAATCTGTCATGATTATGTATACGGTTATATCTGCAACTAATATTGATGGCAAATCAAATGACACAAACTTTGGTTAGAAATTATTGCTTCATCGTAAGGATTAAGTGTCACAGTGAGCTCTAATCACACGGCCCCCAAACAGTGGCAATTTCATGAATTCTTATTTCCTTTCAGTTCTAAATGCCAAGTGCTACATTTCACAAGGACTCTCTAGGGCCCCTGAATTCACTCCTAGCCCTGGGTTTTCATAACCCTCCCTATAGTTTTCATTTGTTAGCAGAAGTCACCTAACTACTTACTCATTGTAATTTTTTTAGAACTTTTAAACTTAAAAAGTAAAAAAGGGTAATTTAGCCATTCTTCCTACACTGGCTCGGTTTAGCTCAAGCCAAAATTGCACAAACTATATGATTATTAATCTGTGTTTAGTTGAATTGCATAGATATGGATCTCAGATTCCTCAAAACATCAGTTCGTCTGAATTTCGTTGAAAATTGCCAGATTCCACCTTAGAATGATCAGGTCAGTTCTTTAAACCAGCACTTTGATCAGCAGGTAATAATAATTAAGTAGGTTTTTTTATATACAGCCTTTTAATTTAGTGTTAATATATACAAAATAGTGGAATCATATTTACAAGAAGGCAAAAACATATAATAAACTCAAGACCCATTAAATGGGAATTATTCTTCTTTGTTTTTCTTTCTGGTGTTGGCCAACAGGTGACCAAAGGGGATACGAGTGACTAAAGAGCAATGAAGCAGATACAGACCTGATATATTCAGTGAGATATGAATTCACTGAATAATGTCATCATATGGATGCTGAACACTGAGCAAAATGGACTACAACAAGTTGTAAATTAAGATCATAGTAAATATTCTCAACTAAATATACTAAGTACAAGTGGAGCCATGGTTTGTACGTATCATATTGTTATCTGAGTATTTCTCAAACACCATGATAGTACATATATTGATAAATAAGCACAGTGTTTGGGAGAACCATGATATGGTTTTGGAAAACTGATGTGGAACCACACTAAGATAGCAAAATAACACAAGATCTGACCTGTGGTAGTGAAAGTGAAGAAAATACAAACTCAAAAGTATGTAACAGTAAAAGAATACATGTTCTTATGGCAAGGGTGTGGTCTAACCTAGAAGAGATGAGGGGGTCATTGTTTTATTTATTTATTTGTTTGTTTGTTTGTTTGTTTATTGCTTCAGGTTACATCTCCCTCATAGTGTCCTCTTTCCCCCCTTCCCAGCCCCATCCTCCCACCCTCTACCCCCTAACCCTTCCATTCAACTCCTCTAGAGTGGAGTGTCCATACATAACAGTACGCCACCCCAGTTCAGCAGTCATATGAGGGCCAAGAGCCTCCTCATATACTGGGGGCCTACAAGGCAGCACCACCAGGGAAAAGTGTCTCAATGACAGGGAGTGAAAACAAGCAAACAAACAAACAAAATAGTCTATGTCCATGTTATCTTTGGTGCGTTGGTTGTAGTATACATATCCTGTACTATATAGCTAAAATCCTACTATAAGTGAATAGATGCCATGTGCATCCTTCTGAGTCCAGGTTAGCTCACTCAGGATGAGCTTTTCTAATTCCATCCATTTGGCTGCAAATTGCATAATTTCATTGTTTCTGATAGCTGACTAGTATTCCATTGTGTAGATGTACATAGTTTTTAATCCATTCTTCAGTTGAGGGACATCTGGGTTGTTTCCAGTTTCTAGCTATTACAAATAAGGCTGCTATGAACATAGATAAGGAAACTTCCTTGTGATTCAGTGAGGAGTTATTAGGATGTATACCCAGAAGTGGTATGGCTGGGTCCTGAGACAAAGCTATTCCAAGTTTTCTAAGATATCACCAGACTGACCTCCATAGTGGTTGCACAAGCCTGCACTCCCACCAGCAATGGAGGACAGTTCGAGGGGGTCGTTGTTAATGTGTAGGAGGTGATATTTCAAGCATATTCTTGACTGAAATTTCCCAAAGGAATTACTCAGGAAAATAGATGGCTTTAAACAGATTAAGGGCCAGCGTCATTTAAGCTATTGTGAATGAGTTTTACCCTGAAAGGAAGCTTGACCCACACTAGACAGAATCACAAGAATATAGTCAGAAGAGGAGAAAGAGAGAGCAAAAATCAAAAGGAATGTCAAGTGACACTTATAGGTAAAGTTTTAAAGTTCTGGAAAGTGTTCACTTACACAGGTTGCTGGTTTAATTTCATTTTATCATTCTGTTTCTTGTCTGCAAAGTCTGGCAACAGAGGTAAAGCAAAGGTAAAGACATATCCTAAAGTCTACAGGGACAGAGGGGAAACTTCAAGAAGCCAACTGAACTAAGAGCAAAATGCTTGTTCTAATTGAACAGTTTGATCTTGTGTCCTTAAAAATATTTTGTGTTTAATTGTTTCATGATGTCAACAATTTATTGAGTACAATGTGCCATGAGCACACTTCTGATACTTCAAGAATTTAATTTTACCTATTAAGAAAAATAATGATAGGAACATTTTAAAGTTATCAACTACTAAAAGAAATTTTGGCCTTGGAGTTTGGTGAAGACATTTCTAATCTCAGTTTCCTAAAATGTGGGTGGGCAAAAACAAAACCAAAAAGCAACTCATTATTTTTATTTTTAAACTGAGAGACTTGCATTGGATTTTCTAAATCTACGGTGTTGCTATTGCTTTCCTTCTAGTGGTTTTTGTATTTTCCTTCTAATTCCTCATGGGAATCGGATCCTCAGATTAATTCTACATACACTTTTACACTCCCAGGAACTCACGGCTACTTACAAAACAGTAATGATGCCTACAGTGATTGTCTAAATGGAATACCATGTCACTAGACATCAGGAACCACAAGGATGGACCCCAGAGGTGCTGCAGTCTTGAACTTCCTGGGGAATGTCTTGGGCATAATTTCCTGTCATTTTTCATTACTTTTTTTCCAATACACCAATGTCTAATAACAAACAAACTAAACTTTCACCAGCAAATGAAATCCATTCTTGTTCTAAGAAATTTATATTTTATGCTATGATTATATAATGATTTACAATAATGACAGTCTTATGGTGATAGAAAAATAATGGAAAACATGAATACATTGTGTAGTAATTATCTTTCTTCAATAATGCTTGCATATCAAATTTCAAAACTTGTTTCTATTTCCATCCACCATGGAATGATTCCATAATATCACTGTTACCTTTGTTTAAATATTTTTCTCTTTTGGACAAGTAAGAATCACTGTTTAAAAATATGCAAAAATATATAATGAAAAAATATTCTGGAGAGAAATATTTTAATTAATTTGTAAATTTTCTGGAGTGTTAAAACCAAGTACAATCAAAGTAAGTCTTATAGTTTCATTTTTAACCTACATTCCTGAATAAATAGATTGCATTTTCAAGATTCACCCTTTTAGCAATAAAATTGTCAAATATTTTAGCTTTATTGTGAATAACCAGGGAGAATTGCAGTAATAACATCTCAATACATACCATTTTAGTCAGTATGATTAACTAGGTTGGATTGAAGCTCAAAGAAAAATGTAGCCAATATTTAGCTATTAGGTACAATTTCCCAATTGAATATATAACTAAATAACTAGGTTATGTACATCCAGATCAAACTAAAAACCCTCTGTATAGCAACAAATGCACTTAACAGAATCCAAACAATGTTTAGGATTAGTTAAAATAAATCCAAACTTACACTTGACAAGGAATTAATTTCAAGAACACACAGGAAGCTTCAGAAACTCCACATCAATAAAGCAACAAGATTTTTAAGACAAACAGTGTCTTAAACAAGTATTTTGTCAAAAAGACACACACACTAATGGGCAACAAGGATATGAAAAATGTTTAAATTTTCTTATTAACAAAGAAAGAAATACCCCATTGCCACACTAAGAATGTTTATATCAAAAATATAAAAGAGTGCTGAAAAAAGTGTGAAATAAAGGGAATCCTTGTACACTCTTGGGGAAACAATATGAAAAAGTGCCTTTTAAAAAAACAGCATGGTACTGGTATAGAAACAGACCAGTAGATCAATGGAATCGAATTGAAGACCCAGAAATGAACCCAAACACCTATGGCCACCTAATTTTTGACAAAGAAGCCAAAACCACACAATGGAAAAAGGACAGCATCTTCAACAAATGGTGCTGGTCCAACTGGATGTCCACATGTAAAAGAATGAAATTAGACCCATACTTATCACCTTGTACAAAACTTAAATCCAAGTGGATCAAAGACCTTAACATAAGGCCGGACACATGAAATCTACTAGAAGAGAAAGTGGGAAAAACCCTCGAACTCATCGGCACAGGTGACAACTTCCTGAACAGAATACCAGCAGCTCAGGATCTAAGACCAATAATCAATAAATGGGACCTCATGAAACTTAAAAGCTTTTGTAAGGCAAAAGACACTGTCATTTGAACAAAATGGCTGCCTACAGATTGGGAAAAAATCTTCACCAACCTCACATCTGAGTAGGGCTAATAACCATAATTTACAAAGAACCCAAGAACTTAAATCCCCAATCAAAAAATGGGGAAAAGTGCTAAACAGAGAATTCACAAAGGAGGAATTCCTAATGACTGAGAGACACTTGAAGAAAGGCTTAGAATCCTTAACCATCAGAGAAATGCAACTCAAGATGACTCTAAGATTCCATTTCACACCTCTCAGAATGGCTAAGATCAAAAGCTCAAATGACAACACATGCTGGCGAGGGTGTGGAGAAAGGAGAACCCTCTTCCATTGCTGGTGAGAGTCCAGGCTTGTGCAATCACTATGGAGGTCCACCTGGCGATATCTTAGAAAACTTGGAATAGCTCTGCCTCGGTACCCAGCCATACCACTTCTGGGTATACATCCAAATGATTCATCACTGAATCACAAGGAAGTTTCCTCATCTATGTTCATAGCAGCCTTATTTGTAATAGCTATAACTGGAAACAACTCAGATTTCCCTTAATCGAAAATGGATTAAAAAACTATGGTACATCTACACAATGAAATACTACTCATCTATAAGAAACAATGAAAATATGCAATTTGCAGCCAAATGGATGGAACTAGAGAAGCTCATCTTGAGTTAGCTAACCCAGACTCAGAAGGATGCATATGGCATCTATTGACTTATAGTGGGATTTTAGCTATCAGGATATCTATATCACAACCAACGCACCAAAGGGAACATGGACATAGACTTTTTCTTTTTCTCCCTGTCAATGAGACACTTTTCCCTAACAGTGCTGCCTTGTAGGTCTCCAGTGTATGAGGAGGCTCTTGGCCCTCATATGACTTCTGAACTGGGGCAGGGAACTGTTATGTAGGGACACTACACTCCAGAGAAGGGAGATGGAAGGGTTAGGGGGTAGAGGGTGGAAGGCAGGACTGGGAGGGGTGGAAAGAGGACACTATGATGGAGATGTAACCCAAAGCAATAAATAAATTAATTAAAAAAATTAAACAACCAAACGATCCAACAATCCACAGCCAGGTGTATATCCATAGGAAAAGAAATCACCATGTCAAAGAAAATCTACAATTCTAATGTTCTTTGCAGCAGCAGCTCAATTGCCTATTAATTAATAAAGGAAGAAAATATGGCACATATATTCAAAAGAATAGTATTATCCATAAAAAGAGTGGAATTGTGTCATTTTTAGCACACAGTTAAACAAGAGTACATCATGTTAAGTGAAATAATATAGGCACAGAATGATAGGTGATGTAGTGAGACCTCATTTGTACATGAAACCTGAAATAGTTGATCTCATGTCAGCTCAGAATAAGAAGTGGATCTCAGAGGCTAGGGAGAGTAGGACAGGGAAAAGCTGATGAACAGATTAGAAGGAACAAGGCGGATCTTACTATTTTACAATATAATGACTAGAGAAAAAGATAGCATTCTACATATTTCAAAAGATCATAAGATTATTTTGGAGGTTTTTCTACAAAGAACTAAGAGAGGGAGTGGAAGAGATGTTAAATGTGATTTAAGTACTAAACAATGCGTGCATGTTTCTAAACACAATAACTGGTAAATATGTAAAAATGCCTATGTCTATAAAACAGATTTGGTTTTAAAAATTAAAATAGTGAATTTCTGAAAGAGAAAGTGTCTGAGTCACTGGATCTGGTTATGACTGAAAACTTTAGGGACAAAATAGTGCAGTTAAGATCTCAGGTCTGTATTGGATCCATGGGTTCAAATCTCTCTTTCTTCTCCAAAAAGATTTTTTAAAATATAATATCTCCATCATCTGCTCTCCAAATCTGCAATCAAACATGAATAATACCTGCCATAATATTTCTCTCTGGACTCAGTGAGATTGTGTTAAAAAGTAAACAAATAAACAAATGGAGCCTTAGGATATTGTCCCAGATATATCCAAAACTTAGCAGGCAATGCAGCAGTTTCGCCATATTCTGTTCTTATTATTTTTTAGATATCTCACTGACTTTGGGTTTCCCATGTGTAATAAGCTACAACAATACTTTAAAGCATACTTCCGCTCCCAAATTAACATAAAAGTAAATATGACAGAGCATTTTACTAAATACTGTGGGCAGTAAAGCCAATATGGAAACGTGCAGTTCAATGACAACACTAATTTTTTGGTTGCACAGATAGTCTGTTTTGTAAATATCATTAGTACTCAAAGGAATTCATGGGGCCTCTTTGTCTCTGGTTATTAATTATAAGGGGAATTTTAACCGTAAATATTCTTATGATTTAAAGTACTTAAGAAAATGTGAAAACTACAAATGCAGATATTTAAAAAAAAACTTATCTAGTGAACTTTTGTTTCTGGAAAAATTCCTATTTTCAAATGTCACTAGATTCTAAGTATTGCCTTCCATGGCTGTATTTCTTAGTCATTAAATATTTATAGCAACTTCCTGCAATAGCCATGTCACTGATTTGAGAACACGTTTGGTCATTACTCTATCTTGCTGTTTGCCTGCAGTGATCTCTCATAATTAGGGCTGAATACACTGCACTTTTAAAATTAAACCAAGCCTCTGGGAAAGAACCATGAAAATAGATGGTTAAAGGACACCCAGGCAATTAGCAAGCGTGATAAAGGTAAAAATTGAAGAGAGGAAAGTAGGTTAGGAATTCTTCACTCCTCTTCAAACATGGCCTCCCAATACAGAAAAAATAAGCATCACCCTTATTTTACATAAAAAAAAACTTACTTCTTTAAAATAAAAAAAAAAACTGTTTCCCAGTGGGTTTTGTCCTTTTTAAATGCACAATTCCAAAATAAATTCTGCCTGATTGATTTTATTCTTCATAATCTAGAATCATAAAAGTTAAAATATGAACTACAAATATTTAAATGTTAAATTTCTAAGGAAATAATTTCATTACCAACACATTTTTTTCAATTGGTATGCACAATTATTGGATGGTATTTTTTACAGACAAGAAGAAAGGAAGAAGGGGAGGGGAGACTAGCAGTGGTTATCAACCCGTGGGGTGGGTCATGACCCCCTTGACAAACCTCTATCTCCAAAAACATTTACACTGCAATTTATAACAGTAGTGAAATCATAATTACAAAGCAACAACAAAATTTATTGTATGGTTGTGGGTCACCACAACATGAGAAACTACATTAAAAGGTCACACACAACATTAGGAAGGCTGAGAACCACTGTACTAGAAAGAAACATCGAGTGCTGAATGTGACCTGTTCTTTTCCTGAACTAAGAACTCCTTGAAAGGCTAGCACTCTCATTCTTTCTGTACAGAAAGCCTTAGGAGCTCCTGAAAACACACTTGGCACTCATTAGGTATGTATTGACACATGAGTTAATGTATGAACTCCATGTCCTTTGGGTGTCCCACTATCATCCTATTATTTGTACTTACATTAGTCATTAACAGGATAACAAAATGTAATATATATATATATATATATATATAGCACTTATTAAATAGTGGGCAAGTGTAAGGCATTTGTTGCTTATTATTTTTTAACATGACATATCTGAGGAAACAGACATTGTCTTCTGAAACTTTATAGTTTGGCTTAAAGAAGTTGAATATCTGTTTTCAAAGCATCACCTAAATGGGAGATATAGGTTTGAACATATTATATTATTTCTTTCATTCTACTACTGATAGACAGTAATAAATTGAAAACTAATATACATATATCCCACAAGGTGGTAGACATGAAGGTTTCATCCTTCAGAAGAAAGGAAAGATCATTCAAACATAGAGTTGTAATTCTGAGTACTCAACATTTAGACACTGTTCCTAGGTTATATTCTCAGCATAATGCCACATTAAGTTGCTTTATCTTGTTTTCTTTTCTTTTTTTTTTACTGTTTTGATATAAAGACCAATCAGATCTATGATTAAAACACAGATAAATGGTAATACTTCATTGTCCTTTCTTTATAACTTGATAGTCCCTTTCCTAAATTAAGACATCCTTTTCAATTACCTTTTATTGTATGATAAAACAGATAAAATCACATAGTGACTTATCACAACCTGAATGCCCTTGAATTCACAACTGGAACAAGAAACAGAGCTCCATAACCAGATAGATAAAACCAGTTGCATGTTGAGTTCCCAAGTCCAGTCCTTTCCATACTCAAAAACCACAGCTTTCCTCACATAGTAGTTTTAATTTTAATTTTCTTTTCTTTAAGTTTCCTGAAGTTGTACACGGTTGCATATCCTTAGCATTTGGTGCCTCACCCCCACTTTGAAACCTGTGCTCTTACAACTTTTCCTTTTATTATCTGTTAAAGACAAGACTTGGTTTTGCCAAATGCAGACCCAAGTGACACAGGTCACTGTGGTCTCCATTCTGTGTTCTTGGTTACTAGACTCTGTAACCAGGTGCCTGTTTAGATGCCCGTTCCATCACTCTGACAAAACTATATGTGGTTCTGTAGTGTCTCATCAGGATACCTGTGCTTCTGCTTTTGTTTTGTACTAAGGGCCATTTATGTTCAGTATCTATATGCATTAATTAAATGAAGGTAGAGAACCTGTGATTTTTTTTAACTGTGCAGCAAGTTTCCACGTTAATTATTAGTTGAAAATCGTTTGTAAGGATGCATTTAGTCTCTTCTATTATATTGCCCTTAAGTTCAGATTATATAACAAGGAATGAATAGATGTTTAATTCTTTCCTTTTTTTTAACTTTTATTTATTTTTTTTTTATTTTTTTCCCTGTAAAATTAACTTTTATTCACCTGTACTAATTGTATCTTTGAAGGCTTACTGCCTCAGTCTTCTAACTTAGCTTTAGTCCTGGAAGCTTCTAGCCTCCACACAATTTAATCTAGGCCTAGAATGTTTTCAGCCTCTGAGACTTACTGCTGCATAAACTCACCCTTTCTATCCCTTTCTGAACTCTGGCTGGTTGGTTCCACTCAGCAGGTCGGGCTCAAATTCCTCTCCAAGCTGACTGATTCAAACTGGCTTCTCTCAGCTTCTGACTGAATTGCTGTGCTTGGAAATAGGCTGCACCAGGTCACAGTGTTTTCCTTTCGTTTTATCTATCCAAGTTTCAAGGCAATAAATACATTTTCTCTAAGCTTCAGGGAGTAATCACTTTCATAGTCCTATAATCCCAAATTTAAACAGTTAGCAGGTCTCTTTTCATTGAACTTCTTAGCCTCCAGTTTTGGAGGCTACATTTGGCTTCCCTAGAATTCCCAATCCTTTCCTACTGTCCTAACAATCTTCAGCACACTAACTGGCACAAGCAGTTGTTGCAGGATCCTAATGTACATGCCCAGCACCTCCCTTGAAGTCATCCTGCACTCCACTTCTGATAACTCCTACCACTGTCTGGTCCTACCCTAGATTCAACAGCTTTTTCATTTAATATCTCTTAGCCCATGGGTGGTCCACTTCTTCTGAGTCTGTCAGAGGCTCTTCTATATCACTGTCTCTCTCAGGCAGAAGTTCACACAGCACAGGACTTCCATCTACTGAAGATTTATGTCAACTTACATACCATTTATGTTTATGGGGCCACTGAGGCTGTATAATATAAAACTCTCATGTTGGTTTACTTAATGGTTTAGTTTTAGATTTTGTTCCTTTCTATTTTTGTGCTACCACTACCATTGCTATCTTTTCAGACTCAAGTTCACTTTGTTTTTGGAAATTATTTCAGCCTCAATACCCAGGTTCAATGTCTGTGATATTTATTTTAATTATTCACATGACAAAGTAACAGTGCCAATTCATGGACAAACTGGGGAGCCTTTTCCTTTACTTTAAATTTGGGGGAAAATTAAAATAAAACTATTTCTATGTAGTTGAAAATTTACAATTAAACTTTCAAATTGTTGACTTGACATTTTATTAATTAAGCCTACAGGTCAATAGTGTTTATAGTAATAGTCTGTCCCTGTAAAATGCCTTTGAAATTCACATTGTTATATCAAGCATAATTTGACATGGCTATAAAATCATATCATTCTTTCTAAATGTCATTGCCCAAAAGTACATGCTCACAATTTTATTTTGATCAAGATAGTATATATTCTAAATGAAAATTACATTTAAAAAAGATTTTTATTATTTTGTGTTGTCATCCCATCCCAAGTACAACACATTTATGTTAAAGGCTCCCTGAGTCTATCTGCAAAAAGTCAACATCCTAGCATGATGGTGTCAGGATGAGGGGCCACCACATCACAGCTAGATCATTGGAATGGAACTCTCGTGGTTGGTACCTTACAAAACAAGTCACAAGAGATCTCTAGCCTCTTCCACTTTGTGAAGTCACAATGAGAAGATAATCATTAATGAGCAGTGGACTTCACCAGACACCAAATAAGTTAGCACTTTGGCCTTGCCCTTTCCAGTTTCCAGAACTTTCTTTAAGGATCCTAGGCCATGGTATACTGCTGCAGCAATACAACCAGACAAAGACACCAAGACATCCTTAATACAAATATGCTTAAATTAGAAAAATCCCACACAAAATAAAGCACCTTAGTAAATAGAACTAATGAAAGTATACATGCATAATATTTTCAAGGACTGGAAATCATATTCCTAAATGAATTTTCCTGTGACAGAATAAAATGAAATGATTAAATAGCTAAACTAAATAAAAATATTCAGTATTTTGTACTAGAGTGATAATCGGGTAAAGATAACCTTGCTGGTGGAATTTACATATTAAAATCAAGACTGGGCATAATATTACTAAATTTATAATATTTCCTTTACTCAAATATAGGAACTCACTGGATAGCATTGAAAATATGAAAATCTGTACTCTGGTGAGGTTTAAATCACAGATAAGGGACAGTGCATCATGCTAAGACTTCTGAAAATATAGAAAGGCCAGAAAATGTAGAATAGCTGGCAATCAGGGCTATCGAGTAGGCCTAACTTTTGCTAAGGTTGTATTTGTGCATAACTTTATATATTATGAAAACCTAATCTGGAAAGATAACCCTTGTTTCCATGTATGTGGAGATGTCTCCTTTTCTCTTTACTGCAATTAACTAGAGAGTATATTTTCAATGAGTATTTTATAAAAAAATATAAAATGGATCTTTGGAGATGCATCAATTTACATTTCGTAAAAGAACACACTGGAAAGCTCAGTAATATTATTAAAGGATCCACTAATTCACTGATATGTCCTAAGGACTCTTTATTCAATGATGTTTGGTCATTTTTAAATTTAAGTATAACTTTGCATTTAATTGTTATATAAAGTAATAAAAATGGAATTATTTGATAATTTTATTAACATTATTTTTCATAGCTAGTGTGTGAAGTTTATATTTCACCTTCTCAGCCATCAGAAATAATGAAATCATGCAATTTGCAGCCAAATGGATGGAACTAGAGAAGCTCATCCTGAGTGAGCTAACCCAGACTCAGAAGGATGCACATGGCATCTACTCACCTATAATCTAATTTTAGCTATATAGTACAGGATAACTATCCTAATGCACCAAAAGGAACAGGAACATAGACTTTGTTACCTGTTAATGAGACTCTTTGCCCTAGTGGTTCTGCCATGTAGGCCCCCAGTGTATGAGGAGGGTGTTAGCCCTCATATGACTTCTGAGCTGGGGTGGGGGGTCTGACATGTAGGGAGGCTCCACTCCAGAGGAGTAGGACAGGAGGAAGAGGGAATAGAGGGTGGGAGAGTGGGACTGGGAGAGGTGCACTGTGATGGAGATGTAACTTGAAGTAATAAATAAACATTTATATATATATATATATATATATACACACATATATTTCACCTTCTGATTCAGTGGTTCTTAATTTTTGGCTATATGTCTTTATCATTATTGCTTACACATATGAAAATTACAGGTATATTTTAATGTTCTCAACCAGTCACCAGTTGGTTTCAGCAACATTAAGGCAGATAAACATAATTTGCAGAGAATTAGGGTCTCCTCTTAGTCCAAGAGTGTTTCTGGTTATAATTTTGTGCTTTGTTGCACTTACTGAACAATGAGGAAGAAGACTTCACTAGTAAATTACTCATAACTAGGTATCCAGCCTCAAAGCCAGAGTCATTACTTATTTATTTTTAATAAGCATGCAAGTGTTTGCATGGAATTTTCAAACGAACATACTCTGTCTCTGTGGCCCACATGCCTACTGGACTCTTCTGTCCTTGGTATTTTCTCTTCTCTGTCTCTGTGGCCCACATGCCTACTGGACTCTTCTGTCCTCAGTATTTTCTCTTCTCCATTCATTTCACGTGTGTTCCATTACCCTCTTTAAACCTTGCTTTTTCTCATCTCGTGGGATCCTTTCTAGCTTCCTGGCCTCTACTTCACTATTATATAAATGCACATGTATCATCATTAGAATCTAGGATCTACTAATGAGAGAGTTTGTAACATTTATCTTACTTAGCCTGTATTACTTAATATTAGCATCCATACAAAAACTTCCAGTTCTATTGAATTTCCTGAATTTTTCACAATTTCATTTCACTACAGTTGAATAAAATTCCATTGTATATATGTAACAAACGTTTTGCTATCCACTCATCTGATGGCCATCTAGTCTGATTTCATTTTGTTGCTGTTGTGAAGAAAGTATCATTGGACAAGGGTGTGCAATTCTCTCTGCATTTGGATGTGTAATCTTTTTAGAAATACAGCATTTTAGTTGATAGTGAATTTGCTCCTTAAAGCAAGACTTTCTACCTACAGTTCTAGTTCTATACTTGGTGATCCAAACAAAATTATATTCTTTCTTCTACCGTGTGTTGTTCTTGGTGTTTTAGGCATTTGTGGTGGTGGTGGTTGTTGTTGTTTAATTCATTCTACATCCCAATTGCAGCCTCCTTCATCCTCTCCACCTGGTTCCACCCTCCTTCCCTCTTCCCCTTGATCAATCCACCAGTCTTAATAATAAATATGATTAGAGGAAACCATGAATAGACAAAACGTTACAAATACATGTTCTTTCGAAGGCACAGTGTTCTAAACCTTCAATCGGATCCTAGACATATTCTATAAGTTTAGAAAATGAGAAGATACTAATATAAATGCAAAAGTATAAATGACTCATAGCTAAGTATAGACAATAGAATGTTGAGACTACTTAGGCCATGTAATACATCTGCAACCAAAACTGTATCCACTACATATTTCTATCATGTATTATATACATATGTGCACTCATGAACAGATTCCTGCAGTCGTCATAAAAATTCATTTTATATGTTTATTCAGCAAAATAACCAAACTGTTGCTCAGAACAAAGACCCTTAAAATTATTGTTGAATCTATGAATGACACCTATTAAAAATATTTGTTCTGCTTATACACACAATAACATAACTTTTTGAAGCCTATGTGTATATCTTTTGAAAGTACTGTAATTTGAAAAATAAGTCTCAAATATTCTGCAATGATGGCGAATGCATCTGTTCTAGAAATAATAGAATGATATAAGATATTAAAGATTATTTTATCAAATTTACAATATTTTCAAACTTCTCCTTTTGTTTTTGACAGAGGTTATCCTATAGCTCAGGCTAGCCTTGAACTCAGTATTTAGCCAATGCTGACCCTGGGCTTCTAATTCTCTTAACTCTAGATCCAAATTAAAGGTATACCTCACCATAGCCATGCCACATTAATGTTTTTTTTTGTATGCTTACAATATATTTCTCAATAGCCATTTTTTTTCAGACCATTAACTTTTCCAATAAAAATAAAATGTATGAATTCAGCAAGTTATGATTCATAGTACTTGGCTCATGTGTAACATTTTAATTGATCTGCAATAAGATCCCAAATGTTTCGATTATACCATTTTTCTATGAAAAGGAAGATTAACGGGAAGCAATACATGATGCCATTCTAATTTTCTCTAAAATCTATTTCTAAATATTTGTTACTGCATTATTTAATGCCACCTCTACTGTTCTATACAAATTGACATATCTAGAAAAAAATGCAGGAAGAGCGTGAATTAGCAGTTTCCCAGTACTATTTGTCTCATTAGACCTACTTCATGCAGTCCACAGAAAACATGCCACTGCACATCAGACATTCTGCTATGCCGGTACCTATGATGATAAGCAACAATGAGAGGTTCTTCCATTCCGTGTGACTTTACTTAGTAAATTTTGCAGTTTGGGACTGGAGAAAGGCTCAGTGGTTAAGAAACTGGCTACTCTTCCAGAGAACCCAGGTTCCATTCTTAGCCCCAATCTCTTAACTCCCATTTCGGGGCATCTGGACTCTCTTCTACCATCCATGGTCAAAAGGAATGCATGTGATACATAGCAAAGACATATTTGCAGGAAAAACCTCTACAAACATAAAGATAAATAAATTCTTAAGGCTATCAGAGAATGTACTTAGGGAATAATTTTGTTTTCTCAGTTCACATTCCATAACTCTTTTTAATTTTATTTTTAAAATAATAACTAAACTTAGGAGATGTTAAATGCTCAACATAACCCACCAATCATAAATGTACATGTATAATATACATGTATACATGTATAAATCATGTAGAGTATATGTGTATGAAAAGAGACAAAAATATGTATCTTCTTCAAAATCCAAGAAATCCATGTGTTACTTTTTTCATTTTGTAATTGAAGAAACTGAGCCTCTCAGTAAATACAATTTTGAACCCAAATAATTGCCTCAAAATATTAGTAACCCTCATAGCTTCTTTTCAAGTAAAAATAAAATTAAAAGATTATCAAGACATACAAGCCCTGCTCCATTTCTGCTATAGTACATGCCTGCTTCCCAAACTAAACCACCTTATTTCTCTTAGCATTTAACTCATATTTCAAAGAGAAATCAATTTATTGACTCTAAGCCATGCTCACTTCCAATTATAGAAGTTGAAAATGTAGCTTCCTTTCACCAACCAACCCACATTTACCTTTCTTCTGCCCTCTCAGAATAACTGGCCCATAACTTTCAATTACATTGTGACAGGCATGACTGCTGAACGAAGCAACTTTGATTTTTTTTAATGTTTTACAGACTTTTATGTCACTCTGGAATTAATAAGGGTCCTTTACTGTAGTTCATATTCAATTACTTTCCAAACATTTGTATGAAAACTAGAGACATCTTATTTTAAGTGATGTATAAAGTATCTGTGATATCATTTGCAAATGTTGATGTCATTTTTCCCTCAGTCTCTCGCTGCTTTCTGGCTTGGGTTAATCCAGTTCCCTTCAGTACCACTCAGGAGCATCCCTGGTTCTTTCTCTCCAAGCTTTTTGTGAGATCTCACTTCTCATCTTGTGTGTCTCCACAGTGGTTAGCCTAACTCCTTGATTTCCTTGAGCACATTATCTAGAAACTTTGGGAGAAAACAAAATGGTCCTGTGGATAATTTTGTACTACAAATTCCAAATTTCAATGTACAGTCTTACTAATTCCATATTTCTATTCTAGAATTTCTTTTGGTATGTTTAATTTGAAGAGTTAATTCTATATTTTCACATTTTTTTACCTTTTCTCAACTTTACTTTTTCCCATTTGCCTTAATGCTGGGAGCTTCTTAAATAAACTCATTCTTTCAATTATTTGTTTTAAGGTTTATTTTATGTGTATGAGTGTTTTTCACTCCTGGGTAATATGTACACCGCACACATAGTTGGTGCCCATGAAGGCAATAAGAAAGCTTTGGATCCCCAGAACTAGAGTTGTAGATGGTTGTGGGTCATATTTGGATTCTGTGAATCAAACCCGAATCTTCTGCAAAAGCAGCCAGTGCCCACAACTGCTAAGCCATCCTTGCAATTCCCAAGAACAATTGCTTAATATCTTACTTAAAAAGAAAAAAAAACCACTGCTATTATTGGATTAAAAAAATCATCTTTCTGAGAATAAAATGTATTTATAGTGTTGTCATTTTACCTTTCCCTACTGTCTCTTTCTGTCCTTTGGACTTTAATTTTCTGCTTGATTTAGTCATTTTCTTTCATAGTGGAGACTACAGTGAAATTTTGGCAATGCTTTTGCCCTCAGCTATTAAACAATGCTCAAAACATTAAAAAAAAAACAATTACAGCCTCTATGTATATATGTGGGGCTCTGACAACATGATTAGTTAATAAACAAGATTTTTCAAAGTCTCTCATTGCAGGTATTTTCCTCTAGCTCCCTGACTTGGGGGAGCTGGGTGATTCCAAGTATGCTAATACTAGCATTGAGAATTCTACATTCACGAAGGAAACCCTGATTCAATCTGTTTTCAGCCTGGCTCTCCGAGAACTACTGCTCAACCGGTCCAAGTCTCTCTAACTCTTCTGAGTTCACTGGACAAATGATGGATGTGAAATATTTTCTTCACCAGCAATTTCCAAGAATACTTCATGATCTCTTAGTCTCTGCTGTTTCCTTATTCTACTGCGGTACATGTAAAAGTATATTTTCATATTATTTTGGAGTCATTTCAAGGAGAAAGGATAAATGATTAGGTTCAATTAATCATGTTTCTCTGAAAGTTCAGAGAATTATTTATGCCAGCACCTCGTTTCTTATTGGGTGAGAATTGAAATGACAGAATTAAGATTAAAAAAGTACTGGATCCCTGGCCCAGTTTTCACTATCTATCTATGTCATTGTTTTCCTGCCACTTTATCTTTCTGCATTTTCATCCATTTCTTTCTATTCTGCGCAGCAAATGTAATGTTTGGGGTTCCAAATTATAAGTAGCGGTTTTGACAAAATGTCATGTCCTGTTGTGACAAATGCAGTTTTGCTGCCCTTGCCTGGATTTGCTGCCTCAGAGATTCATTGTACCTCAGTACTACAGAGGACTGACCCTTTACTATTCATCCAGTAAATTTATGTTGAGAACTATTTTATTGGCCAAGCAATTTTACTCTTAAGAGAACTGAAATGAAAGTCTATCATCATATGGATAGAAAAATCAAAGGCACCATGTCTATATTATCAGTAATATATAAAAAATAATATATTGAAAATGGTATGGTTAACTTTGAAAATAGCAACACGTTAAGTAAAAGAAGCCAGTAAAAAAAAAAAAAGAAATACTAGATATTATGTGATCCAACTGATATGACATTTCTAAGATAAGTTCAGCAAAATCTATCAACAGAAAGTAGATTAGTGATTGCTTATTGTTGGGGAGGGGTAGGCGAGGATACATAAACATGAGTGCTAATGAACATGAGATTTCTTTTTAGGGTGTCAAATGTCCTAAAAGTAATTATGGTGATGGGCACACACTATGATAATATAATGAAAACGTGTAATTTTATACTTCTAATTGATAAAGGGTATAACATATAAGTTATGTCTCAAAACACTGTGAAAAAAGTCATCAAGGACAGTATAGAAGAAAGGTGTGCATTTTTACAACATGGACTTCATGAGTTTTTAATATCTCCATGGCTCTTTATCCTTTCTTTTCTTTTATTGGAGAGAGAGAAAGAGAGAGAGAGAGAACATGAAGTTAGGTGGGTAAGGAGAGGAGAGGATCTAGGAGTGGTAGTCGGGGAAGAGGAAACAGTATGATCAAACTTTACTGTATGGGATTCTCAGAGAAGAAAATTTAAAGGGAAAAAAGCACCAAGAATACAAAACAAAGGGACACTGATGAGAAAGCAGGCATAGCCTAAACTCTGGTGCAGGGACATTCACGGAAATAATAGTAACTTCTGTGGAAAAAATACGAAATATCATAGGAAATATATACCATAATGATGACACAGATGGAAAATAGACTGGATGCAGCCCAAGCTATTAAATTAAATTCTAAGTAGAGACTAGAAGCTACGAGCTATGTCGTATGATGAGAGCAGGATAATATCAGGAAATGATGTCGAATCTCACATGAAAATCTCTGTAGTAGGAAAGACCTAAGCTTGTTCCAGGAGTTGAAATTTCATCAGAGTGACTAGAATTCAAGGATGAAGGAAGAATAGGAGGGAAAGAGGGACCAAGTCAATGAGTAGCAAGTGCTCAGGTTGCATGTAGTTCAAGAATTTTGTAATTATGTGGGGTCTTGTATTATTAGGAGTTTAGTCAAGCACATTATGAGAATAATGGGAAATTACTTATGGGTTTTCAGGATAATTATAGCATTATTCAGTTTATACTTTAAGATAATTTTCATCTCTGGAAGATGGTGGGTCTGGCCAGTGATTTTAATTTCTGTTGTAAAACAGTCTGTTCATATTTTAACAGGAATGTCAACCTCAGGGAGATTGTAACATTCTTGTCATTTTAAGAAGTGTTTTAACTGATGTCAGTATTAATTCATAAAATAGAAATTGAACATGTTCACAACAAGTAAGTCTTTTCTATGAACTTTGTCAATAATACAATAAAATGCAAAAACATGTTGGCTGAAGCACTGTCTGTAATTCCTAAATATTTCAAGCAAATCTGGAAGCCATAATGGATAAGTAGTTGTTGACTTTGTATGTGGTTAGTTTTATGGACTTCATCTTTGTTTTTACACTTACACAAGTCTTGAAAATAAAATAAGGCCTATGAAAATAAGATTGCTAAGACATAAGTTCAAAGCATGCACATTTGGTTTAAGGGAGTGGGCAATGATTAGGCTAAAAAGAATACTATGACAATATTAACTAGCTAACAAGAATGGGTCATGAAATCCATTTTTCTTCAACCAAAGTCATATTATAAATATCAGAAAAATATTAAACTCACAATTAATGTGTACATTTGTTTTTACATGAACATAATATTATATGCATATCTTTTAATAGTTTTTGTATAATTTGAATAGTTTGTATTAAATATGCGCCATAGAGACACAGAAAAAAAAGAGGAAAGGCAAGGAAGGGCACTGTGAGAGTTTGCTATATCTCATGGATGCCGTGACTTTTTTTTCTGGAAAACCAGTCATTAGCATCCATTAAAAATCCCCATATACATCTGGCCAGCAAAAATTAGACTCAGTGAAACAAACAAAAAAAAAAAGGGAGACAGAAAGTGGGGGGAGTTGGGAAGGTGATATGTTGAGTGGAATATGGAAGGGTTGGAAAACAGAAAAGAATGGTTAATATGATCACATTTCATTGTATATGTGTATGAAATTCTCAAAAATAAAGAAAATTATAATTTAAAAATAGCTCCTACAAAACAAAGGTATTTCTAAAAGAAAATTACTTAGCTTATATAATTTTTTTTCTAGTGAATGAAGATTTTTACCTCAGTACTACTGTCCTGCATCTTCTAAAATATGGTCCCTGCACAATTCATTGTCTGGTACAAATTTACAAAGAATAAGAGCAAAAATTTTGTCAGCAGCCCTGAAAATATTCCATGTTCTTCATGAAGCCCTACTTCATGTACTTTCAATGCATTAATGCATATAGTTTATGCTAATACTATACTTACAAGACACTATACTAATATCCATTGCTATGCTATGAGATTAATTACCTGAGAAACATAGAAAGCCCACCCTGAATGGGAAGGTGATCCCATGAAACTTATATCAAAGACAGTTTGTTGGTGTCACTCTCGCAGTGTGTTTCAGATTCATTGAGTACAAATATGCTGAACTATAGATCCTATTTAAGCTGTGTCCCACTGGTGATGATATCTTGGTTGGTGGTTTTGGATCAAGCAGCTGAATTCAGCACAGTCAACTGAACACATAATGAAATTAATAAATAAAATGCCTTTGTAATATATGTAAATTGTGTTAGCCAAATAAAATAAGTTTGCAGAGAATAAGTATAATTGGTATAGTACACATGCCTACTTTTTCTCAATTTATAGCAAGTTCTCAAAAGTAGTCTTAAATTAAAATGTATTCAGCAAAAATGAAAATTATCTTATACTTGAATTACTTAAACTAAAATATTTATATCTCCACAATATTAATTACATACCATGTAATATTCAAACATTAACTGAAACTTGAAGTCATAAAAAATGTAATTCAATAAACTTTTAACTTAAAATCCTTTAAATAGTTTTTAATTGGCCTTACCACTGCTATAATCATTATGAAAAACTTAATGAAATCTAAAGATATGAAAAGATTCACCTAACATAAAAATGACTCTTCATGGTATCTTCCTGCTTCATTGGTATGAGAAAACAAACACATTGCTGAGAGAATACAGAGTGCATATTGCTTAAAGCTATACTGAGAGTAAGTTAATTAGACCTTAAACCCCAGAAGGTTGAATTATTTTCCTATGAGAAGCTCCTGCAAACAAATTGTCTCTGTCTGATGAACTGAGGAATAAGGTTGAAGCCTCCCTCCCCTAATGAGCATGTTGGCATTAACCTCTGACATCAGCAATCATGTGCACCTTGACGTAGACAAGAAGGGCTGAGGTCGTGATATCTTCAGAAAGTGACTCTTTATCTTGATTCCAGAATATTTGAGCATTTAAATATTCTGCTTTGTACACAGTTTCTCACATTGACCATGAAAGGCAGAAGTCAAAATAAAACTCTCCTCCAGGCCCCACAATAAAGGGCACAATGTCAGCTGGCATCTCCATAGAACAGAGGCATTTTGTTTAAAAGAGCCATTGTATAAGCACTAAACAACAAAGTAACATAAGAATCCTTAAAATAGGAAACATGGTAACAAGTTTTTTCCAAGCTAAGTTGCTCTCATAATGAAATCATTTATCTTGGTAGAGGATAGTTTAGTGTTAATTTGGCCAGCATGTTCATGGCCCAAGGTTTGACCCTTAGCAATACAGAAACACAACACACACACACACACACACACACACACACACACACACACAGAGAGAGAGAGAGAGAGAGGATACATACACAAAACTTATAATTTTAAAAAGTACCTGCCAGTATTTTCCCAGTCTTGATGATCAAATATCACAGAAAAAAAATACTGTATTAATAACACAGTATTAACAGTGTTAATAATGCTGGCTCTTCTTTGTTCCCTGAAAGTTCCCATCATCATCCTTTCCTGAGGAAGAAGGGAAGCACAGAACCTCTGCCCTAATTACACTCAAGGTGGGAGACTACTAAGTGCCAGACACACAAGTAGCACACTTGGACTGTTGTGAGTAAGAGGCAGTAACTAGTTGTCTGGAAGTGTCAGCAGGAGCACAGCCCTCACCCTAGCCCAGTGGTCCTCAACCTTTCTAAGCTGTGACCTTTTAATATAGCTCCTCATGTTGAGATGACCTCCAACCATAAAACTATTTTCCTTGGTACTTCAACCAGTAATTTTGCTACTCTTATGAATTATAATGTAAATATGTTTGGAAGTAGGTTTGCCAAGGAAGTTGCAACCCACAGGTTGCCTTGGAAGGATCAGAAAAATGCTCCTGCATTAGATGTCATCCTGAGATGGCCACCAGAATATTAGGCACAATGTCAAAACCATGACATGTCCTGGAGAAAGGCCCATGCTACACTCATCAATGTGGGGATAAGCAACAAACACAAAGTGAACTCTCCTGCCTCACATATAATTATGAAAGTTACAATCAAAGAATCCACTGTGTTTCTTGACTCTCCTGGATCAGTCGTCTTTCATGGAAATATATTCTTACGTATTACTTTCTCTGTTGGTAGACTAATAAAGCTAAAGTTTGACATTTTAGTAATTTCAGCAAAGCACTTCTCTTAAATTATCTTCCTTGGGAAAAGACTGCGAAGAGCAGAGACATAAAAATTTCTAGCACCCATGAAGTTTGTTTGAACATTGTTTTCACTGTAGAGAAAAAAAAGTTACTGAAATTTTGTTCTGGTTTTGGTTGTGGATTTAACAGCTATATTATCTTGGCATGTCATAGATTTTATAAATGCTTATATTGGGTAATGTGAATATACAAAATACTAATTAAATAATGTGTTCTGAGCCTAAATAAGTACAGGGTGACCTCCTTAGCTTGTCATTTTAAGAAACAAAGGTGTACTGTAACTCGACGCTTCAATTTTTTCAGGTATCTTCTACCTTAAGATTTAAATAATAATGATTATTTAAATAGTTGCTTTCAGTTTGTCCGTTCCTTCAAGGGAAATCAAGTCCCTCAAACTACACTGGAGTTTGCCAGTGTATACGCTCACTTCATCATCATGACTCATTTCTGTAATGCACAGGATGAAACTGAATCAATCACCACTGGGCTTCACTTCCCACCTTTGCTCGGTGTTTGGTTTGTTTCACCAGATCTTTTTGGGGAAATATGTAGAATCCCTTAGTTTCATTGATCCACAGATTGGACCTACAATTCTAATTCATGAAAAGTCACTTTAGAAAGAAAGAAATGGGGGGGGGTGTAATCATTTAATACATGGTACTGTTTTGTAAACCACCATCATTCTCCTATTGCTGAATATGTAAAAGTGTCATTTGAAATCATTTAATTAAATATTATATATATAAAATAAAAAAGTTTGGTACTTTTTTGACTATTATCACTAAGTGTCATAGATTTTTTTAGTATGACTTTCATTTTCGTTATTAAGACTGTTGACCGTTTTCTTGCAAAGGTTTTCTTTTAAAATTAGAGTATCATTTACACTGTATTTCCATGGAGGACTCAAAAAGAGACGATATTCAAACCTGATTCCCATTTTTAAAATTCTAACGAGTGCAACAACCCTAATTTGCCTTCGATAGAGCAAGACAATCTACGAGTTTGCCTCTCCAAGTATCTTCCTCACGGATGAAGCATGTTTGATTACTTGAGAGGCTCGTTTAGCCTGATCATTCTTTCAATCAAACTCAGTGGTGTGCAGACAATAAAGTGCATTAGCTAGTATAAGTCCTTCAATAGGGTTTTCCTATGGGGTTTTGAAAATAAGCATTTTAAAATTAAAACTTTCCTAAAATCCATCTACTCTGTGCACAAGGGAGAGACACTGTTGATTTTTGAGAGGATAAATATGGACAGTTGTCACCCCAAGCTTTGTTGGACTACCTCACTTAACTTGATTCAGAACTGTGGACAGCTCCCTTCTCTGCCTGCAGTTAATGGCAATTCTGTTACTTTCTAAATATCATCCGAAGTAATGTTTTTCGTTGCTGTTTGCTTGTTGTTTACCAAGGAGCCTACATGCTCAGTGTGCACATAGACTCCTTCGTTGTTGCCGCTGTTGTTGTTTTCCTAGTTCGAACGAATTAAATAAACAAACAAGTGAATATCACCCTGAGTTACTAGCTAGGAATTTTTAGAAGGGAGCTCTGCCTGTGTTCAGGAGCGTGTCACACTAATAAGAGGATCTACTTCACGACCTTCATTTGTCAATCCCTAAACATGCTTATTAACCGAATGAATACTCGGGCTACAAATAAGATCAGGGAACTCATATTAATTTTCTCTTGCCGACAGCTCTGCCGCCCTTCCTCCCAGGCCGGGAAACTGGAAAGACATTTCTGAAATGGATTTGTAGTCAAGGTCAAGAGCGGATGTCGCTCTATTTCAGGAAGGGGGCTCTAAAACGCCCCCCCCCCGTCACTGTATCGGGAACTCGAGGCTTCCTGTCACGCTCCTGCCCAGAGACTGGGCAGTGCCCGCTCCTCTGAAACCTCAAGTCACAGACTACCCAAGCGCAAGTGCCCTTCCTGTGCCTGGCAGGCACTAATCTGAAGAAACTCAGTGGTGACAAGAGTCCCTAGAAGCCTAAGAACAACAGATTAACATTCCCAGGGGCGAGAGTGGCAGGAACAGCTAGGACCTGTGAGTCATTGTCTCCAGTTTCCTCATCTCCGGAATCCCAGAAGCACCTTTTTTTTTTTTTTTTTTTTTTTTTTTTCCTTTGAGGAGCAGCGCTAGCAAGGATGTCTACCTCGTCCTAACTCTCCCATTAATGAAGTAAAAGTTTCCCTAGTACAACTTAGCAACCACCCGTCCAGGGGTCACTGTGGGCTTCTTCCTTCCTCATCTGTCCCCAAAGTTCACCAGGCAAAGGAGAAGAGCCTACCTAGTGTTCCCGGGAGAAGAAACTCCCCACCCCAAACCTTTCCTCGGGGGGTGGAAACTAGTTGAAGAGTAAAGTCTGGACAGTCTGAGCAGGAGCCGCTGGCAGCGCCGCCCCTACTGCCCTGAACCCCACTCGAGTCCCCCCGGAGCGCCCACCTCCCGGGGCCAGGGTAGGATGCCGCCGGAGGGTGCGCCAGGGGGGAGCAGGGTGGGGCGGCTCCAGGGATCCCTCACCTGAAGTCACTGTACGGGTGGATAATCCAGAAGCCTGCAGTTTTAACCCTTTCCTGCTCCTTCTCCACCGCCTTCTGGCTCCCGAACATGCGGAGGGAGAATTTATTGACCCCCGGCTGCAGCATGGAGGTGAACTGCCTCTGCATGAAGCCGTACTGCCGCCGGGGTCCCTCGGCGTCCTCGAAGCCTCCCGCCTGCTCCTCTGCTCCGCCGCCGTCCACCTTGAAGCACACGGAGTTGCCGTGCTCCTTCCCGGCCGCGCCGCCCCCCGGCGGGGTCCCCAGGCGCTTGTCGGCCGCCGCCGGCCCCGTCGCGGGCGCCTTGGAGGGGAAGCCGCTGTGGCCATCGTCGCGGCTGTGGGACGCGGAGTTGGGCTTGCCACCGCCTTCCATGCCTGGAGGAAGCGGCCGGCGACGGCGCGGGCTCCAGACTCGCCGTGGGGGACCGGAGGCCGAGGGGCAGGGGCCCGGAGCCAGCCGCCCGCGAGCCCGGCTGCCCGTCGCGACGGCGGCAACGG
>CAJQZJ010032332.1:2864672-2903893 GCA_907164525.1 Lophiomys imhausi
GGAAGGAAGGAAGGAAGGAAGGAAGGAAGGAAGGAAGGAAGGAAGGACTAAAATCACGAGGAACACCGGATGGTAATAAATCTCCATCACTAAAGCAGGTGAAGGAAAACAAAGTTGGTTTTGAGTACAGCCTGTCATTACTGCATCCTCTCATGTGTGTGCCAGAGAATAAAAGAAAGAATCATTTTACTGTGGTTTTTAAGACAGGAAAAGGGGGGATTATTAAGAACCTTTGGATAATATAACATTGAAAAAGAGGGGGTTCCTTTCACTGGTCCACAGTGATTCATATGTCCGTTAGGTGCTTGCTGAATAACGTTGACCCAGTTGAAGTGGTCCCATGAGAAGATTATAAGGCAGCTGAGAGATCCCTGTTGCCTGCTTAATGTTGCAGCCATCATGATGTAGCACAAAGACGTGTAGTAGCACACATTGTTCACATGTGTACTGGCACAAAAAAAAAAAAAGCATGGTGTTACTACTGGCATGAACGCATAGAACATACCTGTATGTATTTTCATAACTACACTAGAAAACAATTTGTATTTAGTACACTCTTCTGTTAGTCATTGTTAAATGATGCCAAAATATACTCATATATGTGCTTGCTACAAACATAGCACTGGACAAATTTGATGACATAGTGGCTCCTGTTCCTCAGAGTAGTGAACACTGGAAGGACATTTTTTTCAATCGTTACTGGCTCTTCAGAGTATATACTGTTCAGGCTTTATACAATTAATACCTCCATAAATTATGTTTTGACATATTATTGGTAGACCCCTTAGAACCCTGACATTCACAGTTCAAAGAGTTCCAAGTGTTTTTCTTGTTGTTGTTGCATACCCTTAGGGTCAGAATTGGTCCAGAGTTTTCCAGTTTTTCAGATGGTAAATTTTCTTAGGATAAACTTAAAAGAGTTCAGTAGATCTACCACAGCCACAGCTAGTAGTATTTCAAACACATTATGAAATGAGCTCAGAACTTTACTGTAATGCTTAGAAAAATCTGAGCAGATGGCCATAGAGAACTTATATTTCTTCCTGTAGCATTTTAGAGATGATATATCTAACATCTTGCTGTCCAGAGCAGCATACTGCTTCCACGGCTGGAACAAATCCTTGGCATGGAAGGTTAGGGATGCCTAACACTCTCAATCCTCCACTGGGAATGGGAAGAAACAGACAAAGAGGTTACCTAGCAGCTAGTAAACACACAGAGCTCTAGCCAGAGTCCATGCTGGAACCTGTGAGATGCCAAAGATGTGATAATAAATAACATGTCTTCCATGTTGCTCTCAAATTTGATCCTGAAAACAAGTTGAATGGACAAGTTGTATATGTGGAACCATCCAACATTTCACAAAGAGTATGAAAACAGTAAGTCATAAAGCATGTATCAGAGTAAAAACATCAGTAAATTCTAGGCTGTAAAACCTGTATGTGACATTGTATACTAAATATAAGGGCAGCACATTGGGAAATATTTGAACCATGATATGTGCTGAGTTGGGAAAACATTTCAAAACAAATAACACAAAAATTCCATTTATTTTCAAAGTTCATTCAACCTCTATAAAAATTAATAAAGATGCACTTCTTTCATTTTTGCAAAGATATTGCATTTGTGAGGCTTTGTCAGTTGACAAATAATGCACAAGAAATCAACAATTTTAATTTTGTGGTCCCTTTCCCTCAGTTTAAAGTACCCGTGTTTGCACTGTGAGCCTGTGATTGATGATGGAGGAATCTCTCCAACCACAGCAGGAACACTTCAGTAGCCTCCTGGCCCGTACAATAAGCTATACGGGTAGGAGGAGCCAAGTGTAGCCTGGAAAGTCTCCTCTACAATCAAACTTTAAATTCAGAGTGTTGCATCCCTTGTCGAGTCAAGAGAATCTGTGTCACTGTTAAAACCCAATAATGTGAGGTTCCTGATTTCTGAGAGTCAGGCACCTAATTTCACTGTCTGCTTCCTGGGGGGCAGCAGAAGGATGTATCTCAGAAAACAGCAGGAGACTATGGTGAACTTAGGCAGGTGCGCTGAAGCACACTTGGCTGATGTTCCTGCTGTGCTCTGCCAGCTGGAGTAAATCAGTTGCCTCGGGCACATGGCATGCAACAGGTAGCCTAGTTAATATTTTCATATTATGCTCTATTGTTTCAAAGTCACAAAAACTAAGTAACGTGTTACAATGTATCACATTGATCACCCACTTTCCTGTGTTCTGAAATAATCATTATGCAGAAGTGTTGAGTCTTCACATGCATTGTGAACTAAAATTATTCATAAATCACCTTTATTAATGTGTTTATTTGTTCAAAAGAATCCTACTATCATACTTTTAATTTGAAACTTTAACTACTTAACTTATTTAATGTTGCCTTCAATTAAATTAATTTTCTGGATATCAAATAATCAACCATGCTTTTAGATAAAGTGACCTATCTTTCCAATTGCCATATATCCCAATTCTCTTACAAAATGTTTTTTTTTTCCCAGTGAGACAAAATGTGTGTCAAGCACTCGTTGCATACTTTTAATTAGATTCAGTACAAAAGTAGGAACAGCTGAGTCAGACATATTATCTTGAGAGTCTGATTTAAACTTTCATGAAATCATAGTGTGCTAGATGAAGTCTTGTGTCCTAACTCAACAGGAATTATAGTGGTATTTGTCTTTTCAAGTGGCAATATTCATCTAGCAAAAAAGGAAGGCAGACTTCCAAGTGCCAGTGGTTGCCAGACACCCAAAGTGCACTTGTGAGGGGTACTTCCTGCCCAGTGTTTGCTGATGAATTTGGAACTGATATTCTGCCTTATTCAATGCAAATTTATCTGCTGGAAAGATCACTTTAAAATAACATTAATTTTCAAGCAAAGAAAATAAAAGGAAGTGTGTGGAAGCAAATGGAAAAAAATTTGGGAGAAAAGGAGGAAGGTTTGTTTTCCTTTTTTTTTTTTTTTTTTTTGGTTTTTCGAGACAGGGTTTCTCTGTGTAGCCCTGGCTGTCCTGGACTCACTTTGTAGACCAGGCTGGCCTCGAACGCACAGAGATCCGCCTGCCTCTGCCTCCCGAGTGCTGGGATTAAAAGCGTGTGCCACCAATGCCCAGCTTAAGATTTGTTTTAAGTCACTTTTCACTCTTTAATTTCACCTCAACGTAAATGAACAATTTTAGACAATATAGAAGTTAAAACTAGGAATGTACTAAGTAACTTTCAAAATGCTATTTTTCTTTAGCTTGTGTCCAGTTAAAATAAAAAGCTATTAATGACAAATAATGACTGACTCATGACAATTTCTTCATTCATTAACAAGGATCTAGGCAAGGAATGCCAAATTCTTACCAAAATAATAATAATAATAGTAATAATAATAATAAAATACTCCTTATATCCATGTCTTTGGACATTGCTAATGATCATGTTCCACTGAGTCCATTTGAGGCCTCACATATCGTTTTTTAAACTGCTATCTTGGAAGGGCGGCAGGTGTTTCTTTGGTAAACAAGATAGTGTCAGTTTGTCCTTCTTCAGCTGAAACAATGAATGCAGGATAGAAGCCTCAATTTCACCTATACTCTTATCCCCTCACTGTCTCCAACAAATCTATCATGAATATAGGAAATATTAAGATGCATATGAAAAAGAAAGAGGATTTTCATGAAGACGGTTTGGGTCTTCTGAAATGTCTGTTTCAAATTTTTTAAGAAATTAGGCCATGTTTGTACATATGCTCCTACACATACATATTATACATGTATAAGGGAATAATGAGAAAGAGACCATGAATTTGGACAAGAGCAAGGAGATGTGTACCGAAAGTTTGGGGGGAAGTAATAGATGGGGAAACTATGCAATTACATTTTAATCTAAAAAAAAAGGAATTAAAAAAGGTCAGACTACTTTATATTAAATGACTACACTTTCCATACCACTACACCTATTTCATAAGCACTATTTTTGTCTCTTATGTTACATTTATTTGAAAACTGCTTTAGGTGCCTTGAAGTTTCTCTAACAATAAGATAGGAAGTAGGCTCTTTGATATCATAATTTTGTATTTATAAAACTACTTTCTATGGAGAAATCTATAGTTGCTAGAGTGTCTGGTGTCCCTGGCACTTCTTAAAGAAATGCCACCATTAAAATTGACAAGAATTCTCTTTGTATTTAATATTTCAAACATGGAGTAACTATACTCTGGAAAGTATAACACACTGGAAAGATAGTAGATGAGAAAACAATAGTGTAGTCTTTTCAGGCGTTACATGCCAGCAATGACAATCCTGTGCATGATGTAAAATATATTACATGCTTTAATGGCAATCTGCATTTATTTGATTAATTAATTAACTATCCTTTTTTTGAGATAAAGTGTCAGTGTGCTGCTTTGCCTGGCTGTCTTGGAATTCACACAAATGCACTGCCTTTTGCCTCTGCCTGGCAAAGACTGGGATCAAAAGTGTGCCACCACACTCAGCGACACCACTCCTGGGCATATACCCCAAATATACGGCACCAAATCACAAGAACATCATCTCAACTATGTTCATGGAAACTTTATTCGTAATAGCCAGAAATTAAAAATATCCCAAATGCCATTCAACAGAGGAATGGATAAAGAAATTGTGGTAGATCTACACAATGGAAACAACTTTGCTATCAGATAAAAGGATATCATGAAATTTGCAGATAAATGGGTGGAACCAGAAAGATCATCTTGAGTTAGGTAACACAGACCCAAAAGGACACTTATATGTACTCACTCATAAGCGGATATTAGCCAATAAGGATGTATAGGTATATATAAGATCTAGACAGACACCTAACATAACAGCCATCCGAGAAGCTTTATCCAACAGATAATGGAAACAGATGTAGAGATCCACAGCCAAACATTAGGTGAAAATCTAGGAGTGTTGAGGAAGAGTAAAGGGAAGGTTTAAGGGAGCTGAGGGGATCAAGCACACCACAAGAAGACCCACATAGCCAATTAACTCGGACACAAGGTTGCTCATAGAGGCTGAACCACCAACCAAAGAACTTGCATGAGCGGATTCTAGGCGCACTATACATATAAAGCTCATGGGCTGTTTGGTCCTTAAGTGGATCCTCTAACAATTGGAACAGGGTCTATCTCAGACTTAGATGATGTTGCCTCCCTCTGGAGCTCATTTTCCTAGGAGAGCTGCCTTGTCTTGCCTCAGTGGAAGAAGAGGCAGTTAGTCCTGATGTGATATGATGCCAGAGTGGGTTGGTTCTGGGGTGGAGGGAGGGATATGGAGGAAATGGGTGGGAGGGTGGGACTGGGAGGAGAAGAGGGAGAGGGATGGTGATTAGAATGTAAAATAAACAATTAAATTTTAAAAAGGTGTGCAGCTACACCTGACCCAAATACCAAATATCTGAAAGCAAGAAAATATTTGGAATGTGATAACTGACTCTTACTTATACATGGAACTCATTTATTTTCATTCTAGCTCATAATACAGGCAGACTGGTGTTTAAAATTTTTCATGTGCTGAAAGTCCACTAATCAAGGTATTAGTTTATAATTTAGGAAAAATTAGACTATGATATGATACAAAAATCACTAAGTAAGAAAGGCGTCTATATGGTGAGCTCAAAAGACACTGAGGAGTTGTAGTCCTGTCTTCAAGGCTCACTTCAGTGACTTCATCCCATTCTCTTAGTCACTGCAGCTTGAGGTTTACCAGCTCTCCGTCCTGGGGGAAAATGTCCTGAGAATGAAAGTTAAGCATGTTAATGATAAATAAGTTTTAAAATATTTGAGCATGAGAAAGGTGGTGCGAACACTTCGTCTTCTTTTTTTATTATAATGGTAGTTGATGTTGTTTATCACTTTACTTTCCCCATGCTTTTTCTGAAGCCCGAAATCTCTCTCTGTCACTACTGCAAATTAAGAACACTGCTCTTTGTCTGCTCTCCCACGACACATTCTTGCTTTCTCTCCTCCTTCCCCGAACACTTTCAAACAACTGCTCCCTTGTGTTCTATGTACTTCTTCTAAGCCAAATTTAGTAGAATTTCATAAATGTCAACAAAGCATGGGAGTGCTGGCAACCTCAAGACAATGGCTATGTTCTGCATTTTTGTACAATTAGGCTTTTACAATGTTAAACATATAAACCTTTCTCCCTTTGCGGTATTATATGAAGTGCCTAGTAATGAATAGTCCATTTGAAATCAGTGTATATTAAATTCTTTTCCCAGTTTACAACTACGGAGTTTGATTATTTGTCCTCATCTGTAAAATTGGAGAGATGATGTATATCCTATAGGACGGTGGAAACTGTTCACTGAGAATGTGTTTAAGGCCCATAAATACTGGATGTATCACAAATAGTTACTCAGTAAATAAGAAATCATTTTTAGAGTCTCATCTACCTTCTCCTAAATGACTATGCACTTCTTAATATTTCCATTTCTTTTAAATAGAGTTATACATAATGATTCCATAGTGATCAGAATAGATCAGGAATATAATGTTCAACTTTTTACAGGTGTTTATAGGTTGCTTTGTATAAGTATGTTTGTGCTATGGATATCATGGTAAATACAGTGTATATACAAAAGCGTTGAAATTAAAAGTGACTTTTCATATGGAAAATAAAATTATATCCTGAAATATGCACAGTGATATGGCAATGTTATCTTTGGGTCAGGCACAGCTTGCCGCTGCTGTGACTTTTTGTATATTTCATATTTTTCTACTGTCCTTGGTTAAGATTGTTTTTTAAAGAAATATACACACAGATACATGCATATGCACACACACACACACACACACACACACACACACTCATACCCCTTATCTATACTCCTTTTTCTCTTATTTCAAGATGTCAAAATTGCAGGAAAGCATCTGCACAAATTGGTCTACAAAGCCTGATATATCCTAATATTTAATGTAAATCCAATGATACTCCACTTTCTTGGAAAACAGATGCAATTGTGCAGTTTTTCCTATCCATCAGAATACTGATGTTAGTCAAGATTTCTCCAAAAAAAATCCATAGAACATTATCCCACTGCAGTTGCTGCTTTAGCCTTGAATGGTATCCAACAATGTTTGCAGTCTTTTGGAGTTGCTCCTGCCAGTATAATAGTGCCCTATTCCAGTCATCAAATTAAGATTTTGTGTGGCACTGTAGATGATTGGGCAATATTGTAATGTAGCTTTGAATGAGTGATTGATAACCATTATCCTAAGCATCCATTGCTATCATTTTTTAAAGAGCACCCAGTGATATTCCCTAAGGTTACTTCAGCAGTACCACTTCAAGGGTCACCAAATGTGTTTACTGATGGCTCAAAGACAGGCTGCGGAGCCTATTTGATAGAAAGACAAGAGCCCGTGCTATGCCAATTTCAACCAGGCTCCCTCCAAATAGTAGAGTTGAAAATAGTAATTGAGGTGTTTAAAAGATGTCAATTTGCATTCAATTTGATCTCAGATTCAGTCTATGTGGTCAACGCAGTGAAAGTATTAGAATTAGCAGGTCCTATTAAGAATAGTAGTACTGTATGTGCCTTATTAAGAGAGTTACAAGTTTTAATTTGGCAAAGAAAAAGGTGTTTTTATATTCAACATATCAGAGCACATACAGGATTACCTGGACCATTAAGTGAGGGTAATGATAAAGTTGATCAATGGACTAGGATGGAATGCATTTTTTGGAGCTCATTCCTGGACCAAGCCAGACAGTTTCACCAATTATTTCATGTAAATGCAAGAACTCTACAGCAGAAATTCCATTTGTCTAGAGCAGATGATAGACAAGTGGTTTTGGACTGTCCTCAGTGTGTGATTCATCATCATCCTCCCAGTGTGGGAGTGAACCCTAGAGGGTTGATGCCACTCAAAATCTTGCAAATGGACGTTACCCATATTTCAGAGTTTTGAACCTTAAACTATATTCATGTATCTGTGGATACATGCTCAGGTATCATATATGCTACACCTATGAGTGGAGAAAAAGCTCCCAATGTCATAGGGCATTGCTTAGAAGCCTGGACTGCATGGGGAAAACCACAACAGCTGAAAACGGACAATGGACCAGCCTATATGGCTCAGTCCTTTGTCTCCTTCTGCAACCAGATGGAGGTACAGCTTAAACACGGATTACCATATAATCCTCAAGGACAAGGAATTGTGGAGCGTGCTCATCGTGCCTTGAAAGAATGTTTGCAAAAACAGAAAGGGGGAATAGGCCAAGGCCGTATCCCCAAGGAGAGAATGTCTTTAGCCTTATTTACTTTAAATTTTTTAAATTTGGATGCTCAAGGCTGCTCAGCAGCGGACAGACATCAGGATTCCCATGGTCCACCTAAAGGCATGGTGAAGTGGAAGGATATTTTGATAGGCTCTTGGCGAGGGCCTGACCCCGTGCTAACATGGGAAAGAGGATCTGTTTGTGGTTTTCCTCAGGATCAACAAGATCCAGTGTGGGTGCCTGAACGCCTTGTGAGGAAGATTCGTCACGAAGATGTTCCTGGGGATCCTGGTGATAGTAGCAGTGATGATGTCAGGAATGACTGAGCCGAGATGGGGGATCCTGTCGATATTTCCAAAGCCGATGCCGGTCAGACATGATGCAACTGTTTCCATGCTTATTTAGCAGTAATAGAAGCTTAGGCTTACCTTACCTTCCCTTTGATGATCAGAAAAGCCCTATAGAGGGTAATAGAAATGTCAGCTTGAAGGGTAGTCTGTGCCTTTTAATGAGCTTCAATAGGTCAGATGATACAGAGTGCATTAAATTGTCTCGGCAGTCGGTGGACTTTGTATCAAAGATTCCTCCTTGGAATGGTACACACGGTTTTAATATCTCAGTTAACGGTTCTCGCCTTGAAGGATGGTGGCCCACACGAGTCTCTGACTGGGACCCCCCCAGACAGCCACGCTGGGCACCTTTTTGTAGAGGATCTGCAGGAGAGGAAGGACCTTTTCCCTGGACTGGATGTCAGGAACGTAGAGCAGTTTGGGTTCAGGGTAGATATTTTTCCTTTAGTCCCTCAATTAGTCATGTAGTAAATGAAAATTGTTCAGGATTGCTCAATTTATCTACTATGGATAGAGATCAGACTGCATTGGGTATGCAATGGACTGCCACCAATCCTTTTGATTTATGGCTTTTGTGTGGGGTAAATGGAAGTTGCATGGACTTGGGACCTGTCATTATGCTTGGAGGAGGATCTTATCAAAAGGGCAATTTTTCTTTGGGGAACTATTCTGTGGGGGTCGGAGATTCTAGTGGTGACTGTGGCTGGGGAAATGTGACATTTCTTCTGTCCAGGAATAAGACTTTTTCAGCCTCGCCAGTGTGTCTCTGGCCTCCTTTT
This sequence comes from Lophiomys imhausi, assembly GCA_907164525.1. Taxonomy (NCBI): domain Eukaryota; kingdom Metazoa; phylum Chordata; class Mammalia; order Rodentia; family Muridae; genus Lophiomys; species Lophiomys imhausi. The sequence goes on from CAJQZJ010032332.1 coordinate 2,874,043, forward strand.
CTGTGGATTGTAAGTAATGGGAGTGCATCCTTGGGTGAAGAAAAGTTAATATGCACTCCAGACACATGCTTTTATGCCCTGTGCTGGAATGCCACAGCCTTTCCTGTGGCTGTGGTGACTAGAATGCCTCGATATATACCAGTTCCTGTAGAGGCCCCTAATACCATGATGCTATTCAGGCTTAAAAGAGATTTTGGCATCACTGCAGCTATTGTTACCGCCATCACTGTTGCTGCTGTGGGGGCTACTGCCTCAGCTATTGCCTTGTCTAGTTCTATGCAGACTGCCAATGCCCTGAATAACATCTCAGCCTATGTAGCACAGGCATTGGATACTCAGACCTCTATGAATTCTCATCTCAAAGGAGGCCTTATGATAGTTAATCAATGCATAGATTTAATACAAGAACAGATTGATTCTCTTTGGCAACTAGCACAGTTGGGGTATAAGTGGAAAATGCAGGGTTTGTGTGTTACTTCGGTGCGGTATCAAAATTTAACAAAGGCTGCTAATCTGTCTAAGCAATTGTCAGAGCTCCTCTTACAGGATTGGTCAGCTGAATTTGAAAATAAGATGAGAGAGCTGAGAGCGACAATCGTCCACATCAACTCCACTCGGGTGGATCTGAGCCTGGCTAATGGTTTGACTTCCTGGATACAGGTGGCTATGGATCATCTTAAGGAGTGGGCGGGCGTAGGCTCTTTGGCGATACTGATGATACTAGCCTCTCTGGTTTGCCTATGGTGCATCTACAAGATGAGAGCCACACAGAAGCGTAATGCAGCCATGATTATACAGGCCCTTGTCGCCATTGAGGCGGGTCAGTCCCCTCAGGCATGGCTCACTGCCATGAAGCCTTAAATCTTCACTGAGCATAGTCCCTGCCCACTGAGGTATTCGTTCCATGGATAGTAGGGTCTGGCAAGTCAATGATGGAGTAGACGGATGAGTCTCGGCCACCTAAGACAGGGCAGTCCCGAGCGGGGAGGCTGACCCAGAGACGGGTAAGAGTTTGAGCACTGCTCTCCTACAGGCTCAGGCCCGCCATGAGATCCCCAGATATGGGGATTACGAAGCCTTTCCAGGGACTTCTACCAACATTTTTAAAAACAAAAAAGGAGGAACTGTAGAGAGCTGTGACATGCCACGCCCTAAAGATGGCGCCGGTTTCCGCCTTCCACCAGCCCTATGGTGAGCGCTCTCGGTGGTAAACAAGTCCATATTTGGCTAAGACCGCTGATCTTGCTTGCTTCCGCATACGTGGGCCTCTAAGATAGCACCACGTGGCTTTACTTGATTCCTGTTCATATAGTATTTAGCCTGTGGGTTGGGTCTACCCCATTATTTGGAAGACTGTTTTCAAGGGACCTGAATAAACTGCTTGAGAAGAGCTTTTGCGAGTTGCGTCGTTCTTGCTGGTCGAGGTCGACGCGACACTAGCCCATCCTTGTGGTGTGGACCACACCTAGCCCATCCTTGGGTCACATTTAGCACTAATGAGTTGTCATTACCTCTTCCCCTGAGACGGTGTCAGAAGAAGCCTAATGAAAAGTCATAAATTGTATCATAACCACATTTTGACAAGAATGCTACAGTAAACATCAGGACACAAAATTTGTGAGAAAAATGATAGGCTTAATCAAAAAATTCAAGGAGTTTAAAGAAGAAATGAATGCAGAGCTCAGTGAACCTAAAGATGATATTAGTAAATACCTGAGTGATATCCAAGGAAACATAATGCTGAGATAAATTGTGAAGACAACACAGAATTTGAAAACTGAATTCAGTTAAGAGTTAAAAAATATTAGAGAGAGACCATTTTCATTGAGTCTGATAATATTTTTATCTTTCTTGATTTCCTTTTGACCCTTCAATTGTTCAGCAATTAATTGCTTAATCTCCATGCAATTACAGATTAACTAGAATTTTGTTTGCTATTGACTTTACGTTTCATTGCATAATGATGAGAAAGGAAATTTCAGATTATTTTAAGTTTTTGTATTTGGTAGATTTTGTTTTGTTTCTCAGCAGGTGGCTCATTGTAGAGAAGCTTCCATTATGTTGGTGAATACAAGATATGTTCTTTGGCATTTGGGCAGAATATTCTGCAAATACCTATTAGGTCCTTTTGTGTAAAATGATTTTCAATTCTGGGGTTTCTCTATTGTTTTTGGTCCAGATGACCTATCTGCTGTAGAAAGAGGGATATTGATAATTTCTACTACTATTTGGTTTGTGTTAATCTGTGTTTTCAATTCCATTGTTAGACTTTTTTATGAAATTGGGTCTACTGGAGTTTGGTGCATGTATATTTATTTTCAGGTATTTTCCTGACTGATCCCTTGATAGAATGAACTATTCTTTTTTTCTCTTATGATTAGTTTTAGTTTGAAATCTATTTTATCAGTTATTAGGATGGTAATACCTCAATACCTCGTTTTTCTTGATCTCAATCCTTGTAATAACTATTCCCTTCTTTCACCTTAAGTCAGTGCCTATCTTCAAAAGCTGAGCTTCTTGTACAAGACAGATAGACGGATTTTGTTTATTCATCCATTTGGCTAACACGTGTCTTTTGATTGAAGAATTGAAGTCTTTAATATTTAATGTTAATATTGAGGGGCTGCAGAAAGATACACATGGGATGTGTTCACTTATAACTCGATTTTAACCATATAATACAGGATAGCTATCAGAGATAATCAACAGATCCAGAGGAACACAAACATGATACTTCTATCTAGTGGAACTGCCATGTAGGCCTCCATTGCAAGGGGAAGCTCTTAGCCCTCATATGTCCAATGATGGAGGTTGATATGTGAAAGCACCCCACACTGGAGGAGTAGGATATGTGGGGGGGTGAAAAGGGGGAGCTGGGAGGGGTAGAGAGAGGGGACTGTGATGGAGATGTAACTTAAAGTAATAAGTAAACAAAAAATATTGAGAGGTTATATGTCTTGATTAAAAGTCATTTGTGTTGTTGATTTTTGTTGTGTTTTAAGACAAAGAACAGAAAAATCACTTAAAAGTCAAAAGAGAAAAAGTATTTGAAGCAAATGCTAAATTACTTTATTCAGGCAGTTGGTATAAAAGGAAAGGATGAATTAATGGGAATTAGCCAATATATTCTGAAGGACAGAACACAGCAGAGCTTAGGTCTGAGTAGGTCATGTAGTAGTGATAATGACCTTCTCAGAAAAGGAAGAATATCCACACAAAGAAATTGCAGAGCCTTCTGAGTATTAAAATTACACTGGCGCAAACACACACATACACACACACACAAACACACACACACACACACACACACACTGCAATCCCAGAATCACTTTTTTATTTAAATCTTTCTAAAAGAATAGAAAATTAAGAATATAATATTGAAAACGTATATCGTTTTAGTGGGAAAGTTTTATTCTGTAAACCTTAGTAACTGTTAGATAATCTAAATCTTTTTTAATGTTTAATTATTACTTTCCATTACATCTCCATCACAGTCCCCTCCAGCCTTCCTAGCCCCACCCTCTTCCCCTTCTCTCAGAACTCAAAATTCATTTTTTTAAATAATTAGGCCACAATTATGAAAATTATAAGGTACAACATGCTTTCCCAATGTCCAGTCCATATATATTTGGCAACTGATATTCATATTCTGTTATTTATCTATCTCTATGACTTCAAAGTTCTATACCTAATTCAATTTCCATCCTAGTTTGCATTACCAACTTAAAATAGCTTCTTAGATCTAAAACATCCTTTGAATTACTAGACAACTTAAACTTTAACTGCATTCCAAGGTTTCTTAATTTAAGATATTTTGATATTGAGACATGTCAGCTCCTGACAGCACCCCCTATTCCACTCCACATAGATGATGAGCATCGAAGAATCTCCATTTGGAGATGGTTGCATTAGTGACAATCGTGTCACTGGGCACGAAAAATCCCTTGCTTCAACTGTAGACAGAATGCTGTCCAAAGAACAAAACATGGAAGCAGGCAAGTCAACAGCCTAGCTCTCCCAAGATAGGGTAGGCAAGTCCTTCATAATGCCTGCTTTACAATTAATGTCTGTCAGAGATAGGGGGCCAACAGGCTGAAGATAGATGCTCTAATGTATGGAGAGAAACTGGGGACTGCCCAGGCAGCCAGTTTTCTGTCATTTCTTAGTTTTGGAAGCTGCTGGCTCTGTGCTTCCTTTATAATCATGTGTATTTATCCTTGTCAGGTCTCTAAGGTGGTTGAAGACTAGATAATTATAGTCCCATAGTTAAATTTTATGTTATCTAGAAATCTAAATCTTTTAATGTAAAGCCCGAGGACACAATGGCATTACTCAAATTAAAACCAACCAGAAAGTCTCATCTCATTCTAACATACCAGATATTCAAACCAACATTTAGTATATGAAAAAGATTTATGATCTTGTAACCCCAAAGCAGCTTTAAAGTCAAGACCCATGAGCAACAGTTTAATTGAAACTGAACCTTGGAAAATGATAAAAGAATGGTGGAAGTATATGTGGAATGAGGGAAATAGGAGAATTTGCAGTTTGAGACAAAGTCATGTGGAGGAACATTTTATTCTGATTTGAGAAGGTTCCTTATTAAAAATGAGAAAACTGTACTTTAATATCACCATACAAATCTTTTTAATAAATAGATAAGGATTTTTAAATGCTGTTCTGTTGTTCTAAATTCCAAAGTACTCTGCCTCTTTAATTGCATTAAAAAAGCAACCTTACCAGTCCTAGAAGAGATACTAGCCACAATCAGTATATCACTATTGCCAAATTCTCAAAACCAGAATCATGGTCAGAAGTATCATTGGAAATTCAAAATTCAAAATATTGTTTTGGTAACTCACTGTGTTTACTAGATCTTGCTAAGGATGATGTAAGAATTTCAAAGACCTTTAGAATATGAATTGATCAACTTTGTATAGAGGCAAATAAGTGCCAGCTATCTTTAGAAATCAAAATGTGGTTGTGAGCTCAGTTCTGACTCCCTTTTTATTTGTCTTAACCCCAATTATTATAAATGAAAATTATTTATTCTATTCTTCATATGGGACAATAAGTAGAAGTTATTTTTTGAAGCATGTTGGATCTTGCTAACTTCCTCTATCACCACATTTGTATTGCTTCCTACATTTAAAGCTTAAAAATATAATATTTTATTTCTTCAAGTTATATCTCAATCAAAATCCCCTCCCTACTCCCCCTTCCTGTCCCACCCTCCCACCCTCTTCCCCCTCAACCCTCATCCTCTTCCCTTTTTTTTAAGTTTAAGGTATACCTTTTCCCCCCAACAGCTTTCCCTTTCAGTCAAACAAATGGTTTTCTCTTATAACAATACAAAACAAAAGAAATAAATAGGTCACAATTATGAGAGTTATATAGCTTAGCATACATTCCCAATGTCCAGTCCATATGCATTTGGTAACTGACTTTAACATTCTACTATCTAACCATCTCCATGAGTTTAAAGTCCTATATCTAACTCAGCTTTCATATTAACTTGCATCACAATTTTTAAAACATCTTCTTAGATCCAAAACACCCTCTTGATTCCTAAACAACTCAAAATTTAACTATGAGACTCTACCTATCTATTCTTCAACCACCTCAGAGACCTGAGAGGGATAAATATATCTGATTATATAGGAAGTGCAGGGTTCACAGCTTCCAAAACTAAGAAATAACATACCATTGGCTGCCTGGACAGTTCCTATTTTCTCTCCATACATTACAGCATCAATCTTCAGCCGTTTGGCCCCGTGTCTCTGACAGTCATTGATTGTGGAGCAGGAATTATGAAGGACTTGCCTACCCTGTCTTGGCAGAGCTAGGCTGTCAACTTACCTGCTTCTAAGTTTTTGTCCTTTTTGGACAGAAGGCTGTCTACAGTTGAAGCAAGGGGTTTTTCTTGCCAAGAGATAGGCTTGCCACTAATTCAACCATCTCCCACTGGGGATTCTTCAATTCTCATCTTCTACTTGGAGTAGAATAGGGGTTGCTGTCAGGAGCTGACATGTCTCAATATCAAAAAAATCTTAAGTTAAGAAAACATCTTTTAATGCCATATTCTGTAGCTCTCTTGAGGTTTTTGAAGACATCCTATCTATCTCTTATATTTAGATAAGCAAATGTTACTTGTCTCTTAACAACTTGATTTCTGATTAGCTTAAAAAATAGCTGTGATAGACTGTCATAGAACCTAACAAAATGACAAGCTTGCATGACTATTAGTTTGCATTTCTTAATTATCCTAAACAGTTTATGACAGTTGGTAGCAAATGGCCAAAACTTCACATTGCATTTTTAAGCATTAGTAAGTACAATACCTTTAAAAAGTGTTACCCTTAATTTTTTTTCAACATACAAATATCAATACCAATGTGGCCAAATGTAATCTTAATTTTGTATCAATATACAAAGATCAATACCAATGTGGCCAAATGTAATCATAATTTTGTATCAATATACAAAGATCAATACCGATGTAGCCTAATACAATCTTAATTTTGCATTAATATACAAAGATCAATACCAATTTAGACAAATATAATAGTAATTTTGTATCAATATACAAAGGTATAAGGGCATATTCAATAATCTGTACTTTTTTCTTGATCTTTCCTATATTATCTATGTCCCATTTTTTCTCAAGTCTGTTCATTCCTGCATAGGAGAGAAAGAAGGATACAGAAAAGAAAAGAGAGAAGTCCCTGTGTCTAACCTCCAAAACCCATTTGACAAGACCATTTAACAGCTTGTAGTCTTTTCCCCTAAATAAAAAGATTTTCTATTATCCATCAAATGACCAAAAGGGGAGGGGGGGAAACACCCTCCCCACCTTCTAGGGGTGGGACTTCACTCTCTTAAAATGATTTCCTACTTATTTGGGATGTAGTAAACCTGTTTGGGGACCAAATAAGAATGGAAAAATGGTTAAAAATGTTAATAGAATCATTTGATGTTCAGTCCTTTTTTGCTCAGCTATTTAAATGTCCTAAGAAGTTTGTAGACAGAAGCTGAACTTCAGGGCTTTACTGGAGTTCTGGCTGGAGCAGTCTTTGGAGCTGAACAATCTTAGCAATTTTGAGTTGTTGTGGTTGTAGACTTTTGAGGAAACAGCTATTGAGGAAATCTGCAAGGCTTCATTGTCTGGGCTACTTATCTTCTTTGGTGTCTGATCTGTTTTCTTCTGAGGTTTCTGTTGTACAGTTGTCCCTGGATTTCTTGGATGGATGCTTTATATCTCCTGGAAAGATAAGAACAGAGCCCTGCCCTAATCCTAATTCTGGACAATACCTTTTTTTTTTGGGGGGGGGGGTCAGGTAATATTTTTCCTGGAGCAAATTTGTTTTTTTGACAATATATAAAGTATTATCTTTCAATTCGGATTAAAGAAGAAATTATTTTGATATTTTGGAGCTAAACAAACCTTTACTGTATATATTTTGAGATCTCAAAGGACAATTTGTTTGAATTTCAACATGCCTTTTTTAAGTAGTTTTTAAATTAAATCCAATGTGCCTGTCTCTTCATTCTAAGTATTGGGATCAAAGACATGTGGTTCCCAACTGATGGGATTAAAGATGTGCTCCACTGCCCCTGAATCAAAGTTTTTCTCTATTTAGAGCTTGTTTTGTGTCAGTCTGACCTTGAGCTCTGAGATCTGCCTGTTTCTGTCTCTAGTGTGTTGGGATTAAGGGTGTGTTCTTCTCAAATGATGGGATTTGTTGTGCACCATCACCACCCTGTTTCTTGTAACTCTAGAATTTATAAGACAACTAACTGTATAGTGATCCTCCTGTCTCTGCTGGAGTTAAAGGCATGGGCTAACACCACACGTTTCATGTATTTTACCTTAGCTCCAAGTTTTTTCAACTCTTGGAGGTTCAGAAAACCAGGTTGCACAGCAGTAACCTTTAATTTATTTACAGTATTTTAAACCTGTTACCTGCTTTTTAATGCCAAACCATGAAAATATCCTATAAATCTACAAAAAAAAAAAAACTTTTAAGCTTCTATCAAGTTTGTATAATCTATGTGGCCACCTGCAGTCTAACATTCTAATCTGAAATTAAGGCCATTTTCAGTTCATGCCAGTAAGGCAAGTATACCTTTGGTAAATTATAGTTTGAAAATTTTATATATTGTATTTTATTATATTTTTAAGCTTATTAACTCTTTTCTTTTAAAAATATTATTTACTTCTAGAACATTCAAAAGAAAACCACAAGGACATTGCCTCAACAATGTTCATAGCAGCTTTATTTGTAATAGCCAGAAACTGGAAGCAACCCAGATGTCCTTCAACTGAAGAATGGATAAAAAAAAAAAAACAAAACTGTGGTACATTTACACAATGGAATACTACACAGCTATCAGAAATGAGGAAATCATGCAATTCGAAACCAAATGGATGGAGCTAGAAAAGCTCATCCTAAGTGACCTGGCGTAGTCCCAGAAAGATAAACATTGCATGTATTCCCTTATAAATGGATATTAACCATAGGTCACAGGATAACTATCCTACAACCCACACACCCAAATAGATAGGAACCTAGCATATCTATCCTAAGAAAAAATTTTCCCACCAGTGAGTCATGGAATCTGCTGCAGGTTAGTGGAACACCATACCCTAGATGGTGTGCCTTATCAAGTTCCAACACAAGTGAAAGCTCTTGGCCCTCACATGATGCAAGATATGAGGGAGTATGATATGTGAGGACCCACCTCATCTGAGAAGGAGAGTACCAAGTAGAGGAACAAGGAGGGAGGGACGGAGGAAAGGAGGGGAGAAGTGGGGAGGAGGGAGGAAACTATGTTGTAAAAATATTATTTTTAAAATCTGATATGCAGAATATAATCCTTGTTTGGGATAATTTGACCATGCAAGATCAGAAATATTATTAGCTCCCTTCCAAACTGTCCACCCCTAGCCATTGACCCCTTTGAGCATTCAGCAGGTCAGAGCTTGTGACTTGTAACAAGTAATGCAGTGACACTCAAGCTGTGTGAGCTGGGATGGGTATAGGAAAAAATAAAATAAGATCCTTGCCTTTTTAATTATATGTATTAGCCTTTTACCACCGGAACCCCTACTAAGAGAGGATAACAAACTGAATAAGCACATAAACTACACAGATCTGCAGGAGCTGCCAAAGTTGTCCCAGATTCTAGCAGCTAGACTCCCTCTGCCCTAGTATAATGCTAGTATTGACAGCCTGGACATCTTCTGTGTATGAAAAGTCAAGGTTAAGGCCAGAGGAAGTGACTGAACTGTCAGCCTAGCATTATAAACCAGGGAAGCATATCCCAAAAATGATAAGGAAGTCTTCGTAATTGCCAGAAATGTTGGGAAGAAGTTGTAGGTCATGACATTAATGGAAATCTATGAGATCACCTCATCCTTAGTGCTCTCACAGGAAAGAAAAAAAACAAAAAATCACTACTCAATAAAAGGCCCACATTTTAAGGACTAACTTCCTCCCACCTATACTTTTTAAATGAATTTACTCTTTAAAAGTATTACAACCTTTTTTTAATTTTTAATGCAGCTTATATCTACAGGATGTATTTATGGATAATAACTCCATATGCTGGCTAGAAGCGAGTCAATACATGTTTTCATGGAACTATAAAATCCAGGGTAAAGCCATAATATATTAAGAAGGGAGGAAATGAAAAACAGACCCTTTCAAAATGAGGATGTGATGAAAAAAATATAGAATGGATTTGTGCAAATAATTAGTAAATGGGGGGTTAAAACTAGATTTTCTGATGAAAAGGCATTATTCTATGTATTAGTTGCCTTTTAGCTATTGTACTACATCACCATGATCAAAGGCAACTTACAGAAGAAAGAGTTTCTTTAGACTTACAGTTCCAGAGGTTGAATCCATTGTTGAAGAAAGGCATAGAAGCAGGCACCAGATATGGCTGTGGGAACAGGAAGCTGAGTATCCATGACTGGAAGTACAGGCGTGAAACAGAGAAAGTATACAGGAAATGGGTGAGATTAAAACACTCAAAGCCAATCCCCACTTACAAACTTCCCCCACACAGCTCCTCAAAACTCCATACCCTAAGTGTTTCATACCTGGGGTTATGGGAGACATTTCCCATTAATAGGTTAACTAGGTGCTTAAATGCCTGGGGTAGTGGGAGACATTTCCCAATCAAATAACCATGTTCTACACCATGGCTCCTATATTCTTATACCCATACTATAATGCAAAGTACATTTAATTGAATATCAGATTTTTTTTCAAATCTCATTCATTTATTTTATTTTTTAAAATTTATTTATTTATTACTTCAGGTTACGTCTTCATCACAGTGTCCTCTTTCCACCCCTCCCAGTCCTGCCCTCCCATGCTCTACCCCCTATCCCTTCCATCCTACTCCTCTGGTGTGGAGTGTCCCTTCATTTCAGTCCCCTGCCCCAGTTCAGCAGTCATATGAGGGCCAAGAGGCTCCTAATACACTCGGGGCCTACAAAGCAGCACAACTAGGAAAAAGTGTCTCATTGACAGAAAAAAAAGTCTATGTCCATGTTCCCTTTGGGTCATTGGTTGTAGTATAGATATAATGTACTATACAGCTAAAATCCAACTATAAGTGAATAGATGCCATGTGCATTCTTCTGAGTCTGGGTTAGCTCATTCAGGATGTGCTTCTCTAGTTCCATCCATTTGGCTGCAAATTGCATGATTTTGTTGTTTCTGATGGCTGAGTAGTATTCCATTGTGTAGATGTACCACAGTTTTTTTATCCATTCCTCAGTTGAGGGACATCTGGGTTGTTTCCAGTTTCTAACTGTTACAAATAAGGCTGCTAAGAACATAGATGAGGAAACTTCCTTGTGATTCCGTGAGGAGTCATTTGGATGTATACTCAGAAGTGGTATGGCTGGGTCCCGAGGCAGAGCTATTCCAAGTTTTCTGAGATATCGCCTGACTGACCTCCATAGTGGTTGCACAAGCCTGCACTCCCATCAGCAATAGAGGAATGTTCCACTTTCTCCACACCCTCGCCAACATGTGCTGTCATATGAGCTTTTGATCTTAGCCATTCTAACAGGTGTGAGACAGAATCTCAGAGTCGTCTTGAGTTGCAGTTCTCTGATGATTAAGGATGCTGAGCATTTCTTCAAGTATCCCTCAGTCATTAAGAATTCTTCCTTTGTGAATTCTCTGTTTACCTCTGTCTCCCATTTTTTTTATTGGATTATTTGGTTTCTTGGCATTTAGTTTCTTAAGTTCTTTGTAAATTTTGGATATTAGCCCTCTGTCACATGTGGGGTTGATGAAGATTTTTTTCCCAATCTCTAGGCTGCCATCTGCAGTCTTTCACAGTATCAACAATGTTTTAAACCCAAAGTCTCTTTTAAAACTCAAAGCAATCAAAAGGAAGCTCTTAGCCCTCATGTGGCTTGACATGTGAGGGGTCTCCCTCACCCAAGGAGAAGGAGAGGAGACAGAGGGGGAAGAGGGTGGGAGGAAGGGACCAGGAAAGAAGGAGAGAGGTGGCTGTAATCAAGATGTAACTTGAATAAATAAATTAATGTAAAAAACACCCTCAAGCCAGTCTATTAAATGTAACACGGTAAAATCAAACAGAAAATTACATCCTCCCAACATATATTCTAATGTATAAATAGACACATTACAAATACAAAGAGGCGGCTGATCCAAGATGGTGGCGGCCGACGCGGACTTATTTTGATTTCGGGGTCAACAATCACAAGGCGGCAAGTGTTCCAGGACACTGGAAAAAGGGCAAGACCCCTTCTAAATCTCAAGCAGCTACACAGGGACCACAGAAGATGCCTGGGCAGGACGCCCCTTCCAAATCTCGGACACGTTAGGAAGCCTCTGGACTTGGGAATCAGGATAACCCATCCCCCAAAAAGGAGAAATCCCCGGTAAATTCCAATATAATACGCAGCCAGCAATTCAGAAACCACGCAGAGATAATCCCCACCCTGCTGGGCACTCCCAGGTCTCACACAGACATCCAATCCAATTATCTAGCAAAGGCTGAGACCCTTGGAAGTAAGCGGGAAGATCCCCTGCAAAGTGCCTTCGGACCACAGATCACAGTCTGTGACATCACTGGCCAGTTTCCAAGCAGCGGGAGCAGCAAGGCTACTGCAGCTGAACTGCAGACTTACCCGCTACAGGAACCAACCCCAGGAAAACTGCGAGATATTTGAAATGGTTGTATATCGGTCTTACGTACTAGTACAGGCCCTTCTGGCAGGGAATCAGAGCATACTTGTAAACAGCTCCACCACCTGAATTAATTAGGTCCCCACCTGGGAGGCAGGACTGAATGACTCACCTTATAGGGGTGGAATAAGGCAACTCGAATCCTACACCACAGTGCCCCCTTTGGACCCAAGTCCAGAAGACAGCAAATTCCACATGGCCAGAGGCCAGAGACAAAAACAAAACAAAACAAAACAAAACAAAACAAAACAGAGCGAAGTGTCTCCAACAAAAGAAAGCAACGCTATCCGTCCAGACTGAACCACCTCACCACAACTGAAACACATGAAAATGATGACAATTCTACAGTATGGAAAGTGATAAAGTCTAAAGTCCTTTCAAGAAAAACTTAAAACTATGAAGGAATTCAAAGAAGCAACAATCTTACAAGTCAAAACAACAGATAACATCATTAAAGAGCTCCAAGCCAAGGTGACCCAGCTTGAACAGGAAAAGGATAAAGCAATGAAAGATCTCCAGACAAAAACAAGCAAACTGGAGAAGGAAATGTACAAAATGAACACTATCATTCAAGACATGAAAATAGAAAAGGAAACAATAAAGAAAACACAGTCAGATTTAAAGGGGAAATGGAGAATCAAGAGTAGAGAACAGGACTACAGATGTGAGTATGAAAAATAGAATGCAAGAGATGGAAGACAGGTTCTCAGGCATGGAAGATTCAATGGAAGAAATCAGTACAACATCCAAAGAAAATGAGAAAGCTAAAAAATCTCTCACCCACAACATCCAAGAAATCAAGGACTCAATGAAAAGACGGAACCTAAGAATTATAGGCATAGAGGAAAGAGAAGACCCCCGACTCCATGGTCCAGGAAATATTTTCAACAAAATCATAGAAGAAAACATCCCAAACCTACAGAAAGAGATGCCAGTAAAAATCCAAGAGGCTTACAGAACACCAAACAGATTAGATCAGAAAAGAAACTCCTCTCGCCACATAATAATAGAAACTCCAAATGTAGAGAACAAAGAACAGATATTAAAAGCTGTAAGAGAAAAAGGCCAAGTCACATACAATGGCAGACACATCAAAATTACACCTGACTTCACCTCAGAAACTTTAAAAGCTAGAAGGGCCTGGACAGATGTCCTACAAGCCCTGAGAGAACATAGGTGCCCAGCCAGACTACTATATCCAGCAAAACTCTCTATCAACATAGAAGGAGAAAACAAGATATTCTATGACAAAATCAAATTCAAACAATATCTCCTCACAAACCCATCACTACAGAAGATCCTAGAAGTAAAATTCCAACCCAGAGAAGATAACTACACCCAAGAAAACAGAGGAAATAGAAACCTCCACAGCAACTAAACAAAAGAGAAACACAAGACAGCCAGGTATACCAAAATAATGGGAAATAACAACCCCTGGTCAATAATATCCATCAACATCAATGGACTCAACTCGCCAATAAAAAGACACAGACTTACAGAATGGATCCCTAAACAAGACCCATCTTTTTGCTGTATACAAGAAACACACCTCACTATTGAAGATAAACACTACCTCAGAGTAAAGGGCTGGGAAAAGGTTTTCCAAGCAAATGGACCCAGGAAACAAGCTGGAGTAGCCCCCTTATATCAAACAAAATAGACTTCCAATTGAAGTTAATAAAAAAAGACAGAGAAGGGCATTACATACTCATTAAAGTAAATATCCACCAAGAGGTCATCTCAATATTGAACATCTATGCCCCAAATACAAAGGCACCTACATTTATAAAAGAAAAACTTCTAAAACTTAAATCGCACATTGATCCAAACACTTTAATAGTGGGAGACTTCAACACCCCACTCACAACTATGGACAGATCATCAAGGCAGAACCCAAACAGAGAAATAATGAGTCTAACAGAGATCATGAACCAAATGGACCTAACAGATATCTACAGAACGTTTTACCCAAACACAAAAGAATACACCTTCTTCTCAGCACCTCACAGAACCGTCTCCAAAATCGAGCATATAGTTGGACACAAAGAAAGCTCAACAGATACAAGAAAATTGAAATAACCCCTTGTATCTTATCAGACCACCATGGAATAAAGCTGGACTTCAATAGCAAAAGAATCAACAGAGAGTCTACACTCACATGGAAATTAACAACTCTTTATTAGAGGAACACTGGGTCAGGGAAGAAATAAAGAAGGAAATCAAAGACTTCTTAAAATCCAACAAAAATGAAGACACAACATACCCAAACCTATGGGACACAATGAAAGCTGTGCTACGAGGAAAGTTCATAGCACTAAGTGCCTTCAAAAAGAAAATTGTGACAGCTCATATTAGCGAATTAACAGCTAAACTGGGTGAATTGGAAAAAAAAGAAGCAAACACTCCGAAGAGGAGCAAAAGGCAGGAGATCATCAAACTTAGGGCTGAAATCAACAACTTAGAAACAAAAAGAACTATACAAAGAATCAATGAAACCAAGAGTTGGTCCTTCGAGAAAATCAACAAAATAGACAGACCCTTAGCCAAATTAACTAAAGGACAGAGGGAGAAAACACAAATCAACAAAATCAGAAATTAAAATGGAGAAATAACAACAGACATTGAGGAAATCCAGAGAATATTTGGACCTACTTTAAATATCTATACTCTACCAAACTTGAAAACTTAAGTGAAATGGACAATTTTCTTGATAGATTCCACCTACTGAAGCTAAATCAAGATCAGATAAACAGATGAAACAGCCCTATAACCCATAAGGAAATAGAAACAGTCATTTAAAATCTCCCAACCAAAAAAAAACCCAGGGCCAGATGGCTTTAGAACGGAATTCTACTGGACCTTCAAAGAGGAGCTCACACCAATACTTTTCAAACTCTTTCACAAAATAGAATCTGAAAGAACATTGCCAAACTCATTCTACGAGGCCACAATCACCCTGATTCCTAAACCACACAAAGACCCAACAAAGAAAGAGAGACCAATCTCCCTCATGAACATAGATGCAAAAATACTTAATAAAATGCTAGCAAACCGAATTCAAGAACACATCAAAAGTATCATACAACATGATCAAGTAGGCTTCATCCCAGGGATGCAGGGATGGTTCAACATACGAAAGTCTATCAACGTCATCCACCATATAAACAAGATGAAAGAAAAAAAAAACCACATGATAATCTCGCTAGACACATAAAAAGCATTTGACAATATCCAAAATCTGCAAAGAACTCAAGAAATTAAATGCCAAGAAACCAAATAATCCAATTAAAAAAGGAGGGACAGAGCTAAATAGAGAATTCACAAAGGAGGAATCACTAATGGCTGAGAGACACTTGAAGAAATGCTCAACATCCTTAATCATCAGAGAAATGTAACTCAAGACGTCTCTGAGTTTCCATCTCACACCTGTCAGAATGGCTAAGATCAAAAACTCAAATGACAGCACATGCTGGCAAGGGTGTAGAGAAAGGGGTACCCTACTCCATTGCTGGTGGGAATGCAGGCTTGTGCAACCACTATGGAGGTCAGTCTGGCGATATCTTAAAAAATTTGGTATAGCTCTGCCTCAGGACCCAGCCATACCACATCTGGGTATACACCCAAATGCCTCTTCATGGAATCATAAGGAAGTTTCCTCATCTATGTTTATAGCAGCAGTATTTGTAATAGCTAGAAACTGGAAACAACACAGATGTTTCACAACCGAAGAATGGGTCAAAAAACTGTGGTACATCTACACAATGGAATATTATTCAGCTATCAGGAACAATGAAATTATGCAATTTGCAGCCAAATGGATGGGACTAGAAAAGCTCATCCTGAGTGAACTAACCCAGACTCAGAAGGACACATATGGCATCTATTCACTTATAGTAGGATTTTAGCTATAGTAGTAGAAGGTATTGATATTACAGCTAACACACCAAAGGGAACTTGGACATAGACTTCTTATTTTTAATTTTTATTCTTTATTTTTTTATATATTAGTTATATTTTTTCTAATTTTTAGTCTTTTTATCTATTTTATGCTTATTTGTTTTTTTTTGTTTTTTTTTTGTTTTTTTTAGTAGTTCTCTCTCCCAGGCAACGAGACACTTTTCACTGATGGTACTGCTTCGTAGATCCCCAATGAATGAAGAGGCTCTTGGCCCTCATACAATCTCTCAAATGAGATGAGGGACTGTTATATAAGGACACCCCACCCCAGAGAAATGGGATGGAAGGGTTAGGAGGTAAAGAAAAAAAAATGAAATGTGATGTTTCGGCCTTTTAGTACTAATTGACATAAACTGTTTAGGGTAATTAAGAAATGCAAACTAATGGTTATGCAAGCCTGTCATTCTGTTAGGTACTATGACAGCCTATTATAGTTACTTGCTAAGCTAATCAGAAATAAACCGGCAAGAGACAAGCAACATCTGCTTACCCTAATATAAGAGATAGATAGGGTCTCTTTAAAAACCTCAAGAGATCTGCAGAATATGGCATTCAAAGATGTTTTCGTAACTTTAGATTTTTTTATATCAAGACATACCAACTCCTGACAGCACCCCCGATTCTCCTCCAAGTAGAAGATGAGCATTGAAGAATCTCCAGTGGGAGATGATTGAATTAGTCACAAGCCTATCTCTTGGTAGGAAAAGCCCCTTGCTCCAACTGTAGACAGAATTCTGTCCAAAAAGGACAAAACCTGGAAGCAGGTAAGTCGACAGCCTAGCTCTGCCAAGACAGGGTAGGTAAGTCCTTCATAACCCCTGCTCTACAATCAATGTCTGTCAGGGAAATGGGGCCAAATGACTGAAGATCGATGCTGTAATGTATGGAGAGAAAATGGGAACTGTCCAGGCAGCCACAGGTACGTCATTTCTTAGTTTAGGAAGCAGCAGGCCCTGTACTTCCTATAAAATCAGATATATTTATCCCTCTCAGTTCTCTGAGGTGGTTGAAGAACAGATAGCTAGAGTCTCATAATTAAATTTTGAGTTGTTTAGGAGTCAAGAGAGTGTTATACATCTAAGAAGATACTTTTAAAATTGTGTTGCAATTAGTATGAATGGTGAGTCAGATATAGAACTTTAAACTCATGGAGATGTTTAGATAGTTGAATGTTAAAGTCAGGTACCAGATACATATGGACTGGTCATTGGGAATGTACGTTAAGCCATATAACCCTCATAACTGTGGCCTAATTACCTCTGTTGTACTCTATTGTATTTATTATTATAAGAGAAGAGCCATTTGTTGGACTGAAAGGGGAAACTGTAGGGGGAAATAAGATATACCTTAAACTTAAAATAAAAAAAAAGGGAAGAGGATGGGGGGTTGAGGGTGGGAGGGTGGGACTGGAGGGGGAATAAGAAGGGGACTGCGATTGAGATGTAACTTGAAGAAATAAAAAATAAAGGAAAAAAAAGAAAAAAAGCCATATAACCCTCTTAACTGTGGCCTAATTACCTCTGTTGTACTATATTGTATTTGTTATTATAAGAGAAAGAGCCATTTGTTGGACTGAAAGGGGAAACTGTAGGGGGAAATAAGATATACCTTAAACTTTAAAGAAAAAAAAATGGAAGAGGATGGGGAGTTAAGGTTGGGAGGGTGGGACTGGAGGGGGAATAGGGAGGCGACTGCGATTGAGATGTAACTTGAAGAAATAAAAAATAAAGGAAAAAAAGAAATTAAAAAAAAACCAAGTACAAGAGGTGAATGGGAACATATTAAGGAAATACTGTTCAAAAGAAGGACTAAATCTCAACAAGGAAGATACCAAATCCTTTATCTCATTATCTGGTGTCAAGAGGATTACATTGTTTCACCATTCCAGTTTTGCTGTTTGCAACACATCCCTTTCTTCTGTCTGTCTCTCTCATCTCTCTCTCTATCTTTCTATCATTTGAATTCTCAGAATGGTTTGTATGTAGCCACTCTTAGGAGATAGACCACAGTTTTGGCATAACTAATATCTTCGGTTCTCTACTTCATTGTTCAATTCCACAGCTCTACTCATTGAACTCTCTTAACCGTTTTCTCTCTCAGAAGTTCACTGATCCTTGAACTCTTTAATTCTTCTTGCCACTAAAGCCAGCACCATGTGGAAAACACCTCCAAATTTAGCTATCACGTTTTGATGGAGCCTCAATGTCTTGAATAACATTAGCAGTTTTTTGTTTGTTTGTTTTGTTTGTTGTTGTTGTTTTTAATTTGTTTGTTTGGTTTGTTCTTGCTGCTTTCAGGAGCTGAAAACTCTTTAGGATCACTTTCACTATTTAGATGATTAGACGAGTGAAGTCTTTCCCTGAGGTTATCCTGTCTTTTATTCCAGTGCAGAACAGAGATCTCCTTACCAATTGCAGCCTGCCTTTCAACAAGGAATTTGAGTATATAATTACATTTAGTTATGTCTTTCTCCCCAAACTACACGTTTTGTATTTGCTTGTGCCCTTCTTTCCCACACCACTGTAAACTTGTATAAGGACTGCCAATAACCATACCATGAATCCAATATTAGTTCATTATATTTTAATTTAGCCTTAGGCAAGTTCTCAACACAGAGGCAGAATGCGCACAGATTCTTTTCCAAAATATCACAGGAATGGCCTTGAGCTCATTGGTTTTAGAATTCTTTCTGCCTTCTGAATCTGCTTGAGGCAGTACTCTACAGTTCATTTTGTTTTTACCACTACTGCCTTCTAGGCTCTGGTTACAGATACAGTTGCATTTGTAGCCCAAAGTTACAAAGTTATCCACGTTCCTCCAAATGATACCCTAATACTCTACTAGAGAACTCCAACAGCTGATAAACACTTTCAACAAAGTGGCTGATACAACATTAACTCAAAAAAGTCAGTAGCCCTTTATACAAATGATAAATGGGCCAAAAAAGAAATTAGGGAAACAACTCCCTTCACAATAACCACAAACATTATAAAACACCTTGGCATAACACTAAGAAAGCATGTGACAGACCTGTTTAACAAGAACTTCAAATTCTGAAGAAAGAAATTGAAGAAGGTATCAGAAGATGAAAAGATTTCCCATGTTCAAGGATTGGTAGGATTAACATAGTAAAAAGGGTCATCTTACCAAAAGCAATCTAAAGATTCCATGCAATTCTCATCAAAATTCTGACACAAATCTTTAGTGATTTGAAAGAACAATTCTCAATTTTATATGGCAAAATAAAAAACCCGAGATAGCAAAAACAGTCCTTTACAATAGAAGAATTACTGGAAGTATCACCATCCCTGACTTCAAGCTGTACTACAAAGCAATAGTAACAAAATCTGCATAGTATTGGCATTAAAAAAAGACAGGTTTGTAGGGGTTAGATAAATTAGATTTAGAAAATATATAGGGGTTTCTGATACTGTCTCTTAATTCAGGGCATGAAGAGCATTATCAGCATGAAGTCAGGAAAAACAGGAAAGACTTAATAGACTGAAAATCAAGGTTGAAGTCAGGAAAACAGGAAAGACTTAATGGACTTGAAGAAACAAAGTATCTGGCCTGACATTGTTTTCAACTGCTAAGTGGGCGGAGTCCAAATTAAGCTGAAACAGAGTTCCTCCTATCTAAGGACAGTGCATGGAGCCCAGAAAGAGAAGAGGCCCCTGATGCTAGAGAGCTCCAAGAGTCCTGCTGAAAAAAGGGCTGGCCATTAATGGCCAGCTCTCTCCCTGAAGCAGAAAGAAGCTGGTGAGCAAAGAAAGCCTGAGCAAGACACCAAAAGGCCAAAGACTGGACCCTGTGGCTCAGCTTTTGCCTGGAGGGGTTTGATCTGTCCGAACAGTGGCCTAGGGGAAACTGTGCCTGGCTTTAAGGACTGAGGCAGAGCAGCTGAGTTCCTGATTCAAAAGAAGTAAGTTGGCCTCCAGACTGCTGGGGTCTGCCACAGAGAAGAAAGCATGAAGCCTTATTTAAGGTGAGACTGAAATAACCAACTTACCCTGACGAACCTGCATCTGAGAGATACAGAAAAAGGACTGCTAAGTGCGTTAAAGAATCTACAACAAGCCGGGCGGTGGTGGCGCACGCCTTTAATCCCAGCACTCGGGAGGCAGAGGCAGGTGGATCTTTGTGAGTTCGAGGCCAGCCTGGTCTACAAAGTGAGTCCAGGACAGCCAGGGTTACACAGAGAAACCCTGTCTCGAAAAAACGAAAACAAAAAAACAAAAAAACAAAAAAAAAAAAACAAAGAATCTACAACAAAGACTGTGTTCCTGACGACTGAGGACCTGCCCCAGAGACTGTATCATTCTAAAAGGTTATGAAAGTAGTTGTTATAATTATCAATAGGTTTAGTGGATAGGTTAAAGGGGTTGTAGGAATTTATAGGATTAATAGTTAAGAAATTGTTGGTGTTTATTATAAGTGAATTTAGTAATAAATAAGTGATAAATAATAATTTAAAAGTTCAGTTACACAGGTTGACCAATGGAATCAAATTGAAGACTCAGAAATAAACCCACACACCTATGGACACTTGATATTTGACAAAAATGTCAAAATCATACAATGGAAAAAAGAACACATCTTCAAAAAGTGGTCCTGGTCTACCTGGATGTCTACATGTACAAGAATGCAAATAGATCCATATTTATCATTCTGCAATAAACTCAACTCAAAATGGATCAAAGACCTCAATACAAAACTGGATACACTAAATCTATTAGAAGAGAACGTAGGGAGAAATCTTGATTTCATTGGCACAGAAGATAACTTCCTGAACAAAACACTAATATCTCAGGTACTAAGATCAACAATTAATAAATGGGATCTCGTGAAAATGAAAAGCTTTTGTAAGGCCAAGGACACTGTCAATAAAACAAAATGGTACAGAGCTAAACTGAAAATTCACTACAGAGAAGACAGAGAAGCACTTAAAGAAATGCTCAATATTCTTAGTCGTAAGGAAAACACAAATCAAAATGAATATGAGATTCCATCTTACAGCCATCAGAATGGTTAAGATCAAAAACTCAAGTGACTGCACACACTGGCAATGATGCGGAGAAAGGAGAACATTTTTTCATTGCTGGTACAACTTGTACAACCACTTTGGTAATTGGTCTGGTACTTTCTAAGAAATTTGGTAATAGCTCTACCTCAAGACCCAGCTATACCGCTCCTGGGCATATACCCCAAATGTGCGTGAACAAATCACAAGCACATTTCCTCAATTATGTTCATAGAAGCTTTATTTGTAATAGCCAGAAACTGGAAACCACCCAGATGTCTCCCAACTAAGGAATGGATTTAAAAAAAAATTGTGGTACATCTACACAATGGAATACTATTCTGCTATCAGAAACACGAATATTATGAAATTTGCAGATAAATGGATGGAACCAGAAAAGATCATCATGAGTGAGGTAACACAGACGCCAAAAGACACACATGATATTTACTCACTCAAAAGTGGATATTAGCTAATACGTACAGGATAACCATGCTACAATCTACAGACCCAAAGAAACTAAGCAACAAAGAGAGATTAAAGTATGATGCTAAATCCCTCTAAGCAGGGAAAATAAAGTAGACATTGGAAGTATATGGAGAAAGGATCTGGACAGGAACCCAACATTACTGCCATCCAAGAAGCTTTACCCAATACATAATGAAAATAGATGCAGAGTCCCACAGCCAAACATTAGATGAAATTCTGGGAGTCTTGAAGAAGAGTTAGAGGAAGGTCAGAGGGAGCTGGTGGGGTCAAGGACTTCACAAGGAAAAGCACATAGCCAATGAACTCAGACACAGAGGGCTCATAGAGCTGAACCATCAACCAAAGAACTTGCATAGACTAATCCTATGCTCACTACATGTTTGAAGCTAGTGGGCTGCTCAGTAAAGTGGATCCCCTAACAATTGGAACGGGGTCTATCTCTGATTTGGAAGCTGTTTCTTCATCTAGAGCTCATTTTCCTAGCAGAGTTGCCTTGTCTTGCCTCAGCTGAAGAGGAGGATCTTAATCCTGATGCAATTTGATGTGCCAGAGTGGGTGGGTACTGGGGAGGAGAGAATGGGGAAAGTGGCTAGGAAGGTGGGACTTGGAGGAGAGGAGAGAGGGGGATGGTAATTGGAATGCAAAATAAACAAATAAATATTTTTTAAGAAAAAAACAAACAAAAAGATACAAGCATAATAACACGGCCAGGTTCTTCACAGCAGCAGACCAGTATCTAGCCACAACTTGTGTGTTTTAGTTATTTTTCTGCTTCTGTGTATTCTGGTTGTTGTTTTTGTTTTGTTTTGTTTATTTTTGATGCTTGTTTATTTGTTTGTTGGTTTGTTTGGTTTGGTCAGCCTGACAAAAGCTAGAGTTATCTTCAAAAAGTCAACTCAATTAATAAAAGGCTTCCATCAGATTGCCTGTTGGCAAATCTGTAGGACATTTTTAAAATTAATGATTGATCGACAGGAGATCTGGCCCAGAATGGATCACAAGAGCAGGAGAGCTGTTCCTGCCCCTCACATGCTACAGCACTTGGGAGAAAAGGCCCTGCACCTTCCATAGAACTGGGTCATGAAAGTGAGGGTCCAGATACAGGACTTTGAGTTGGCTCACCCCAAAATCTACCCCATGGATGAACTACTGGAGTGCAAGAGGTCAGTTCCACAAACCAGGACTGCAGGATCTCCATGACACAGAACAGTTACAGCATATCTGAGAGGAGTTCCAGTGAGGTTCCAGTACTGATGGAGTAGTAGAAACCAGGGGCCTCGTACCAGACCAAGGAGTCATTATAATGAACATTTGCAAGTAGAATGTGTGGACAAAGGGGAATGTTGTGGAACATATTGAGATAAACTGCAGCTTCCAAAATGAGCTGTTATTTTTTTATGCTGGACAGATTGAAAGGGTGAAGGATGGGTCTGGGGGGAGGTGGGAGATGGGAGGGAACAGGGTGCATGATGTGCAATTCACAAAATAAAATTCTTTTCAATAAAAAAAGTTAATGATTGATGTAGCAGAGCCAAGCCTTCTCTGGGCAGTGCCAGCTCGGGCCAGGTTGTCTTGAGTTCTACAAGAATGTGGGCTTATCAAGACAGGGAGAGTAAGAAGGCAGTAAGAAGCATTTCTCCTGGCTTCTGCTTCAGTTTCTTCCTCTTGGTCTTGCCTTGAGTTCCTGTTCTGACTTCCATTCTAGATGGACTGTGAGATTAAATAAACCCTTTCCTTTCCAAGTTGCTTTTGGTCATGATTTTTTATCACAGCAATAGGAATCTAGATAAGACAAAAATAGATACTGGGTTTTGTAGGAAATTGATGCGACAAACCTGACCATGTTATTTTGGGAGGATTGTGAAAATGTTTTGACCCTTGGGCTGGAAATGCCACTGTTTCAAAGCTCAGTGATATATTGTGGGAACTTAGAAGGTAATGCCAAGGACAGTGCAGACAATGGTGGGTTGGCTTAGGATGTTTGAGAGAGAAGTAAAAGTTCTACAAGAGACATTCTTGTTCTATTCTGCATTAAAATTCTGCGGGTCTGGTCATCTGTGACTGAAAGAGCTGTGCTGAAGAGAACCATTCCAGATGAGAAAATCTCATTTAAGCAATGTATGTATATGCACAGACTTAGATTAAATTACTGGTATTTTTAGGAAGTTAGATAATACTGTGATTTTTTTCTCAAACATCCTTGGTATTATTTTTACCATCCTTTGTCCTTTTTCTGTACTTATTAGCCCCCTCACCTAACCCCAATTTTCCAACATCACCTTCAGTTCACTTATCTGCTATTTCTCTCACAGTTCCCCACCCCCTACTTCCATTATGGCTCCGTTTTAGTTTCTTTATTTTTGCAATTACTTCAAGTTATATAGTAACATCTAAGGATTTTGAACTGTGAACCTCAATGAGAGAAAACATAAGATGTTTGTCTTTCTGGTTCTGGATTACCTCACTCAATATATTTTGTACTTACATCCATTTAATTGCAAATTTCATTTTTTCTTTACAGCTGAATAGTATGACACAGTGTATATGTAATACATTTTCATTGTCAATCCAATAGCTAAGGGATATTTATGTTCTCCACAGCTAAGGAAAAAAATCGATGACATGAAGAGGAAGCCCACAGAATGGGAGACAACCTTTGCCAGCTAGACATCTGATTAATATCCAGAATATACAAAGAACTCAAAACACAATGATTTGCAAAAACAAATAAAGCATTCAGAAGATGGACTTGGAATCTAAATAGAGTTCTCAGAAGAAAAAAACAAAAAAAAAGATTGATTATGAAATATCTCCAAAAATGCTCATTGCCTCTAGCAGTTAAGAAAATGTAAGCCCAGACAATTTCAATTTTTTATCACTCCAGACACAATGGCAAAGAACAGCACAACTTACAACAGGTGCTGATAGGGAATACAAACAAAGTAGGGGCTCATTCACTGCTAAATGAACATAAAACTGTTGAGCTAAAAATAAATCTGATATATAACCCAGTTTTGGGGCCTTTCATGGCACACTTGTGCATGACTTAAGTATCTAAGATTCCAAATTCTTGGGAGCTACCAAATTGAGACCTGTGAGAATATCTCTTTGTGTATTGTCTCATACCAGTGAAAAGCAATGATGTAGATTATTTCTGAAAGCATGCAAATCAGAAATAGGATTTATCAAGAGTTATTAAAGGAAAATGGGAAATTGAGGAAAATTTAGAAATTAAGAAAAATATTAAGAAATGCCTGCATGTAGAAGAGGATTCCTAAGAGAGGGAAAAAAGCATAGAACTCTATTGTCTAGAATATTTTGAGGGAGGAAATTGGACAAAGGTTGAAATTATATCATTGTTGTGGTTCATTAATTCTCTGATCTCTCATGGATTGAGGCATTAGAGAACCCACAAGCAGTGGACATTGTCCAACCAGGAAGATGATCATACACTATTGATGTGTTGCCCATCCAGTGATGGGTAGTTGAAATCCTTCTTTGTTGGTCTCTGACTTGTGTTTTTTGTTTTTTTTTTTTTTTTAACTGTTATTCTTGACTGCCTGTTAGCTGTTGATCACTGTTACTGACTGGTTTGCTACTTTGAAATTGCAGATATCTCAGGGGCAGTTATACACCTAGATCTCCTTGTTCTCAAATTTACATGACCAACATGTAGTTTTACAACTCAGAGAGTCAGTTTTATAACAGCCATGAAGATACAGTTGCAGTTCTTTATGGTTCCTTCATATTTAGCTTTGTGTCTAAGGGCTTGTCTGAGATGGTCTATTAGGTGGACAGTTTTTGTTAGAAGTCATCTTTACTTGAAATTTCATTTGTTGCAATTTGATATATTAGAAACAAGTCCATGGGCAAGAGAAAGCCCTTGCTTCAACTATAGACTAATATGTATAAATATTATGTATAAGACAATGCTAAAAATATTTTAGATATGCTTTAGGATTGAAAATAGTGTATTGATGAAATTGAGAGTCGAGGATTTCACTGTGGAAGAATGCTGTCCAAAAAGGAAAACACTTGGAAGCAGGTAAGTTGACAGCCTAGATCTGCCAAGACAGGGTAGGAAAGTCCTTCATAATTCATGCTTTAGAATTAATGTCTGTCGGAGATATTGGACCAAAAGGCTGAAGATAGGCGCTCCAATGTAATGAGAGAAATTGGGGACTGTCCAGGCAGCCAGTTGTCTGTCATCTTTTAGTTTTGGAAGCTGCTGGCTCTGTACTTTCTGTTTATTCAGATATACTTATCCTTCTCAGGTCTCCAATGTGGTTGAGGACTAGGTAGTTATAGTCTCTCAGTTAAATTTTAAGTTGTTTAGGAAATAAAAGGAAGTTCTATGTCTAAGAAGATGTTTTTAAGTTGGTAATGTAAGTTAGGATGGAAACTGAGTTAGGTGTAGAACTGTAAACACATCTAGATAGATAATAGAAAATTAATGCCAGTTGCCAAATATGTTTGGACTGGACTTTGGGAATGTAGGTTATACCTTATAATTTTCATAATTGTGGTCTAATTGTTCTTACTGTTTTGTATTGTATTTATTGTTGTAAGAAAAAGAGCCTTTTATTGAACTAAAAGGGGGAGCTATTGGGGGGAAAAGGATACACCTTAAATTAAAAAAAAAAAAGCAGATAGGAGGATGAGGAAGAAGAGGATACGAGGGTGCGACCGGGAAGGGGGCAAGGGAGGTGACTATGATTGAGATGTAATCTGAAAAAATAAATAAGGGTTGGAAAGAAAATAAATAAAGTATGTCACTCTAGACACTGTTTAATTAAGGAAAAGAATATTTGAAATGCTTGCTGTGCTTTACACATGTTCATCAAAGGCTCTTGGAAGAGACAACAGCCACCCTGCCATCATAGGCCCTCCTCTTATTTATCATCATAGGCCCTAGCTTCTTCCCTCTTACTCAGTTATTGGTCCACTTCTAGTGTTACTCAGGGGTCTAAATATTGTCATGTTAACCCTTAATCTTCCTTTTTAGCCCCAGCCTCTATTCTACATTTGTAAACTACACATGATTTTCATCATGGGTCTTTTCCTTTAGTACCTACAGAGAGCTAGCTCATGTATCACTACAGCTAAATTAGAGTTAAAATCCAAATAATGTCAAGAACTAATTGACTAATATGTATAAATGTTATGTATAGGACAATGCTGAAGTTTAAATATGCTGTAGGATTCAAAACAGTGTATTGATGAAATTGAGAGTCAGGGTCCTCACTGTGGAAGAAAGCACACACAAATATGAGCAAATTTTTCCATAATAGAGTATAGATGAATGGAGAAAGGCAGGAAAACAAATCTAAGAGGATGAGGATTAGAAGCATAAGTATCTGTGCTAACACTAAACTTCTGAAATATATGTAGCTGGATATATGAGTGTATATTTACACATTAACATGCATGTAGATATGCAGGTACATATTAGTAAACCTGTGTATATTTTTCTTAAATATTCTCACTAAAATTACTTGATATAATTATGATAGGAAAAAGTGAAGAAAACTTCACTGATTCAATTATACCTTTAATATCATTTGTTATCAAAGTTATGGAGGGTTATTTAGAGAGACAATTAGTTCCTGTGCTACAAGATAAACTGGGAACACCTTGCTACACCAGATGTTAGAAAGCATACACATTACATATACATATATATCATATGCCATGCCTTCATATATACATATATACACATAAATATACATAATATGAGTGCACAGTAACACAGGCATCAGTTATCTCTCAGAATATTTGTATAGCTTAAGAGTCATATTTGTCAATACAAGTTATGAAAAAGTAAAATCAATTCTAGTATCTGGAAGGAAAACATCCAAGTAGGCGGAAGCTGCTTTCACTGGGAGAGAAAAGGAAATGAAAAGGTTTAGTGTTAAATATGGCCAAACTTTAATGTGTGTGAAATTTTCAAAAAACTAAAAAATACATCCAACTTCTCAAAAGCCACAACACAAGCAAAAAGTGAAGAAGGGAAATATTTAAAGAATAGAAACAAAATATTAAAAACTCCATCTAAAATTTTACACTCTGCGAAATTACACTTTTCTGGGCAGAAATCATAGTATCTACTGCCTGATATTTCATCTTGAATCTAAGGTTCTTTTGGCTCTCAACTGAATCCAACAGAGAACTTCAAATAATCAGTCAATTAACAGTGAAGAGCTCGTACAAAATGTAAGTTCTATATCAAATTGCTTTAGAATAGATCCACGAAAGAACTGAGCTTCTGTCCACCCTCAAGAGTCACTTGAGGAACAACATAACACTAGTCATCTCTCATTTGGAAGGCAGTTCTGATAATCTAATCTCTTTGTGGGATTTATAATTGATTTAGAAGAACATTCGATAATATATTGCATAGACTTATATTAAAATAGTTTGATATATTTGCTAATGTTAATTGTCATAGCTGGAAACACTGATGTAGCCAGAGACAAAATATGTGTCCTGTAAAATACACCATATTTTATCTGAAAATTAAAACTCTATGTCAGTGAAAATTAACATGGAATCATAAGAGTGTTCCAATACCAGTTCCTTTTTAATAACTCATGAGAGTAATAAAGTGCTAATTTTCTGTAATATAATTAATACTATATCATGGCTACATGTATTTCTAAATGCTAACTGCAGTATTTGTTAAAAGATTTTCTGAAAAATTTAAACACATACACAAAATCATATACATGTATATC
This sequence comes from Lophiomys imhausi, assembly GCA_907164525.1. Taxonomy (NCBI): domain Eukaryota; kingdom Metazoa; phylum Chordata; class Mammalia; order Rodentia; family Muridae; genus Lophiomys; species Lophiomys imhausi. The sequence goes on from CAJQZJ010032332.1 coordinate 2,902,485, forward strand.
TAAAGTACAAACATACACAAATATAAATAATATTTTATTAGATCTATTTATTGAGAGTAAAAACAATATATTACTGAGGCTTTCTTTGTAATGCCATATTTGTCTCTTAAAAGAATTTATTTCTAAAAACTGACATTACTTAATCATATTTTAAATTGCATTGTATTGATTTAAATTCTTATTAATATATCTTTATATTCAATAATGTCTTCTTTAGTCATTAGTGGTGACATACACCTGAAATCCCTACATCCGGGTGAACAAACCAGGAACATTGCAAGACTATTTACTTAGATCTTACAGTTAAAAACAGTATCTTCCTGATCCTTAAAGCTCTCTGTGGAAGTCCATAGGATCCATGAGTGTGAGTCTTGCAAGCATATTATTTTTTTTACTGTCTGCATTCAACTTTTCAACATACCCAAAGTTCACATGTGTATTAACATGCCATCCTTAAATGAAAGTGTAATGTGTTTAGGCATACATATTGTTTTATCATTTAATTCATTATGTATCTGTTATCATAATTTTCTTACTTTTCAGTTGATCTCCTCACACAGTTCCATCCAAACACATTCAATTATGGTACATAGCATGATCCACCCTGTGCTCCCACAGTAATATATATATATACATATATATATATGTATATATATAATTGTGTTCCATGAAAATGTGGGTGGTACCCATAGTCTGACTGTCTAAATAGTATGTTTTATCCATAAACAAACTCTTGTTATCCATTTATGATTAAACTTAGACTTACTTAAGGAGGGTTATTTATGAGATGAGGGAATGTAAAATATGCACCATTTAACAAGCCTTTCAGATATAAATTGGACAAGTACATTATTTATGATAACCAGTGTTTCTGAACTATTTTTCATTCTAGTGAAGCTATTATTGTGAAACTTGACCTCTGTCCTAATAATGATAGGGATAGTGTCACTCCTGAAACAATTAAACAGATTGGCCTCACAGTGAGATGTGTTAAGTGGTGGGTCTAAAGGCTAGAGCGAGGCCATGAACCACTGAAATGAAGAATTATTTTCTAGATAAAAACACTTGACCTGCTTTCAGACATGGGGCAACAACAGTCTATGCTCCAGACCTCAATCTTGGAAGGACTCCATAAATTACAAATATCAACACACAATTATGTTCTGTTCTGTTCTGTTCTGTTTGAGGCCCATAAGTAGGCTTTGGAAACTAAATAGTAATTTGAACTATGAAAATCACAGGATGTGGAAGAGAATAGAAGAATAAAACAGAGTCACTAAGGTGAGAGTAAGTGTGTTTTGTCATTGGGCTTAGGGGTGGAAAGAAAATTGTCTGAAAATTTTACTTTAAAAATTTTTTAAAGTATCAATATACAAAGATCAATACCGATGTAGCCCTATACAATCTTA
>CAJQZJ010032332.1:2904293-2924633 GCA_907164525.1 Lophiomys imhausi
ATCAAAGACATGTGGTTTCCAACTGATGGGATTAAAGATGTGCTCCTATACCCCTGGATCAAAGTTTTTCTCTGTTTAGAGTTTGTTTTGTATCAGGTGGCCTTGAGCTCTGAGATCTGCCTGTTTCTGTCTCTAGTGTGTTGGGATTAAGGGTGTATTCTTCCCCAATGATGTGACTAAGGGTGTGCACCATCACCACCCTGTTTCTTGTAACTCTACAATTTATAAGACAACTAACTCTATAGTGATCCTCCTGTCTCTACTGGAGGTAAAGGCATGGGCTAACACCATGCATTATTTTACCTTAGCTCTAAGTTTTTTCAACTCTTGGAGGTTTGTAAAACCAGGTTGAACAGCTGTCACCTTTAATTTATTTACAGTGTTTTAAACCTGTTACCTGCTTTTTAATGCCAAACCATGGAAATAGCCTATACCTCTACAAAAAAAAAAACCAAAAAACAAAAAAAAACTTTTAAGCTGCTATCAAGTTTGTGTAATCTCTGTAGCCACCTGCAGTCTAACATTTAGCCACAATGGTATGGACCCTAGTATATTAATGTAAAATTAAGATTGTATTGGGCTACATCGGTACTGATCTTTGTATATTGATACAAAATTAAGATTATATTTGGCCACATTGGTATTGATCTTTGTATATTGATACAAAATTAAGGGTAACGCTTCTTAAAGGTACTGTTTGTAGTAATACTTAAAAATGAAATGTCAAGTTTTGACCTCTCGCTACCAACCGACATAAACTGTTTAGGATAATTAAGAAACGGAAACTAATAGTCATGAAAACGTGTCATTTTGTTAGTTACTATGACAGTCTATCACAGTTATTTTCTAAGCTACTCAGAAATCAAGTTGCTAAGAGACAAGCAATATTTGCTTATCTAAATATAAGAGATAGATAGGGCATCTTCAAAAACCTCAAGAGATCTGCAGAATATGGCATTCAAAGATGTTTTCTTAACTTAAGATTTTTTTGATATCGAGACACGTCAGCTCCTGACAGCACCCCCTATATTACTCCAAGTAGAAGATGAGCATTGAAGAATCTCCAGTGGGAGATGATTAAATTGGTGGTAAGCCATTCTCTTGGCAAGAAAAACCACTTGCTTCAACTGTAGACAGACTTCTGTCCAAAAAGGACAAAACTTGGAAGCAGGTAAGTCGACAGCCTAGCTCTGCCAAGACAGGGTAGGTAAGTCCTTCATAATTCCTGCTCTACAACCAATGTCTGTCAGAGAAATGGGGCCAAATGGCTGAAGATTGATGCTGTAATGTATGGAGAGAAAATGGGAATTGTCCAGGCAGCCACTGGTATGTCATTTTTTAGTTTTGGAAGCTGCAGGCCCTGCACTTCCTATATAATCAGATATATTTATCCCTCTCAGGTCTATGAGGTGGTTGAAGAATAGATACCTAGAGTCTCAAAGTTAAATTTTGAGTTGTTTAGGAATCAAGAGGGTGTTCTGGATCTAAGAAGATATTTTTAAAATTATGAGGCAAGTTAGTATGAAAGCTGAGTTAGATATAGAACTTTAAACTCATGGAGATGGTTAGATAGTAGAATGTTAAAGTCAGGTGCCAAATACATATGGACTGGACATTGGGAATATATGCTAAGCCATATATCTCTTATAATCGTGGCCTATTTATTTCTGTTGTTTTGTATTGTATTTATAGTTATAAGAAAAAGAACCATTATTTGGACTGAAAGGGAGAGCTGTTGGGGGGAAAAATAAATACCTTAAACTAAAAAAAAAAAAAAAAAAAGAAGGGAAGAGGATGGTGGGGCTGAGGGGGAGGAGGGTGGAAGGGTGGGACTGGAGTGGGGAGTAGGGAGGGGATTGTGATTGAGATGTAACTTGAAGAAATAAAAAATAAATTATTAAAAAAAAAACAAAAAAAAAATTTTTAAAGTACTTGTCTGAAAAACAAAATTCGGAAAGAGTGCCTATTTTGGCTCAAGTTTCACATCTTTGAATGTGGCTGGTGTATCAGAAATTGTATGGAGCTCCAAGTTCATGGAATCCCAGGAGAGAAATATATTAAAGACAGAGGTCGGGAAGTAACACTTTGTGACTCTTAGGTCAGACACTATCACATATTCAGCCTAGTGTGGTGGCAAGTTGAAAAGCTAAGCAGACTGGGGAAATTACTAGTGCTTCAGTCTCTAGATACATTTGAGGAGCTGATGAGGAGCTATTCTGTGTTGTGGGAATCACTTTTTTACAATTTGCATATGTGTGGTACCTTGCATTCTATGCTGCAAAAGTCAGAGAAAGCCATACAATTTGAGAGCATTGCTCTTACCCCTGTCACCTCAATCTGAGGAGCCATCTATCTCAAAGGTGGATTTGTATCCAGGAGAACATATTAATGCATGCTGCACATTGGGTGGGTTGTTGTCCACAAAGAATCTTTGGTAATGTGTGATTGCAGAACAACTAGAGAAGGTGCCATGAAGCTAAAGTAAGTCTCAAAAATGTTTATGAACTTTCATAATAAACAATGTCCTCCTGGAAATTGACATTCCTCATTTAGAAGTCAAGAAGACCCAGTGGTTTTTTTCTTATTGATGATTTTACTCAAACTTAACACAGTGTTCTTGGAAATAAATGATTAAAAGACCACATTACCAGGCTTGCAGTATATAAACTACAGTGTGCATCCTAGATCACTTTCAATGAACAAGGGACAAAACAAAGGCCAGGATAACAGGGAGAGAAAGGACTCCATCAAAGCATCAAAGGCAAACCCCTGCAGTGGGGGAGAATGTGTTTTCACTTTGAGGCAGTGAACATTGGTGGAAGAAGTGAGAAATTAGATCACAGAGGGGACCAGAACCTGCTCTACAGTTTTCTTCAGATATCATAACAGCTGCGGGTTTTGTCGAAAGCCGAATGAGCACAAATGCAAGGGTGACAGCAGGGGATGATGTACTGTGATCCGTGAAGATGAAGAGATGCTGGTGACCTTTCCTGTGGCAGAAACTGGAGGGAGTAGGAGGACAACAGTAAGGCCAATTAAAATACAACACATTAAAGGCAGCCTAAAGTCCCAATGTTCTTTCTGCATACTTCACTTCCTCAGGAGACAGCATGTCAATGAAAAAGCAATAGATCTTAGTTCTCTCTAAATGATTCTGTCTCTTTGATGTTTCCATTTATTTAGAAATTTTATAGGAGAATAGGAGCTATTATTCATTTCACCTTTCTTTCATTCTCCTTTTTCTTGTTGGGGAAGCATGTTAAGATTGCATAAAGAGAAAATATTTTCTGTTGTTATCCTGATCATTAGTATAAAATAAATTCATCTGAACACAATTAGGTGGACAGTGTTAACAACAGATTATTAATTTTCCTAAATAGCTTATTGTAGGACATTGTACACTGTTAAACAAAAACTATTATGACTACATGACTACAACAGCTGAATATATATCATTATAATACATAACAACATGAAATACATGTAACAAAGAACTATAAAAAGTGGATATTGAGTCTGGGCATGATAGTGCATGTCTTTAATCCCAGGACTCAAGAGGCAATGGCAGGCAGATCTCTATAAGTTCAAGGTCATCCTGATCTACAGAATGAGTTCCCAGATTCTCAAGGCTACACAGATAAACCTTATCTTGACCCCCCCCCAAAAAAAGAGAGTGGATTTTGAAAGGAACTTTGAAAGTTACACTCTAAGTACATAGGGGCATATGTCTACATTGGACACACCACCAAAATTGTGAAGACTTAATTCTAAAAGAACCAAAATTTAGCAGTCAAACTAATTCATTATGTCTATAATGATCTATTGTAGCCATTCCCAGAAGGGAGTTTCTATGCATGACTTTCAGGACATTGAAAATTAAATCCAGAATAGAAGATAGAAACAGGACTGAAACCTGGAAAAGACTAAGCTAGTAAGACTACAAAAGTATTTGGTAATCATATAAATCAGTTATGTGAGAATTCACAAGTAAACATAGAGAAGAACAGCTTACAGTCTGTTCTACCTCATTGGTCCTATAATCCAAAATATCAGTTGTTGGTTGTGTTTCTCATAACAGTATATATGTCTTCATATTGATATCATAATGCATAATTTTTCTAACTTCTTATCCATACACAGCCTTATGACCTCATCTGTACAGTGTCTACATCTCTATAATAAAGTCTATGTTTAAATATATGAAACCACCTCTGTATAGATGTGTCTATAATCTTCATTTATCTCCCTGTCTATATTTGTGGAACACTTACTGAAATACTTTGTCTGTTATTTAGATGCATTAGAATGTATGCAGCACACTTTATGTGTAGCTTCCTGAGGACAAGGATGGAGACTATCCAATTCCTTAATATAGAGGATTTACTTGTACTGTCATCTCTCCTTCCTTCATTGACTTGGAAACAAATAGATTTGTAATGGATATCCGATTTTAACAGTAGCCCAAATATATCTGAAAAAAATAGTGCTCAAAAATACACAAAATAACTGAAAGTCTCCACTATCATATGCAGAAACTAAATGTAGTTTTGAATACACTAACATGCTGTTTGAATCAGGCAAGGAGTGGAAAGTTATCTAGCTTGATCATCATAGTCTCTTCATTTCCAGTTCATTTTTAAAAGTCACTCTTGAACTAATAAGCTTGATTTTCACACAGAAAACCTTATTTTTCCTCAAAGATTTCCCACTGAAGGAAGTAGGGAAAATCTTACACTGATCCAAGGAAAGGTTAACCTGTTCAGTTATTTTCAGAGGTCATACTTCACTAATATCCTCAGGTCCACGCTCTTCTTAACTTTATCCTCAAGATATTCTGTTCATATCCTAATTTATCATACCAAGAAATATATATCAAAAAATACTTAAATTCTGTATCAGGAAGCCAACAGCTGTTTATGGGGGGTTGCAAAAGAATGTAAAATTTTTAATTATTGAAAAAATATAAATTGTTTCACACTTCATTAAAAAATAGGAAATATAACAAGTACTCTTAGATCTAATAACATGGGATATTTATTAAATTTAGATAGTATGGACTCAACTAATATTGATAGGATGTTTTTACTTGCATATATTTCCTTTTAAAAGTAATACTGACCATTCCTTATGAATTATGGAAAGAGTTCTTCACTGATTGATTCCACTAGCTCATATGAATAAAGACCAGCCCTTCTCTGACCTACTAGTTATATTACTCAAGCCAGGTGTTGTTCTCATCTGGCGATGCTTCCAACAGGGCTCTCAGCTTTTCTTGGGGCACTGCTGTGCTTTTGAAAGCTAGCTTATCATTTTTAACCTGGGGCAGATAAATTCGTCTTCATGATAGTTATAAAGGTAAAAGTATAGGAGAAACCAATGTGTTAACTTCCAGTTTTCACTAAGTATCCTCAATTTAATATTATGAATACTTTCCAATCATCCTACCAGTAAGTCATTATGGCAAAGTGTTCTCATATCTGAATGGAGTATTCCCATTTCCACAATCTGTTATTGGAGGAACTCAGCTTATGGTTTATCAGTTTCTTTTATTTATTTATTTAGTTAGTTATTTCTTTATACAGAATGCTGTTTCCATGAACTGAAAAGCTAAATAAAATAAGTAAAGAAAATCAGCTTATTTGAGGGGCTTTTACTAACTGAAAACTTGAGTACAAGTGTTTCTAACATTCTGAGTAACAAATTGCTAAGGCTGTGAGTGTATTCTGCCATCCAAACTTCTCAAAATAATCTTCCTTCGATCAGCCTTACGCCAACAGCCATGGGAGCTTCCTTCAAGCTAGCATCCATACTGGGAGATTGGCTGTACTTCAATGTTCCAAGATGGAAGAGGCTGCCAAATTATCTCAAGCAAAGAATGCTTTGTAGGTGAAACGGATGAGACAACTCATAAACCAGCTGTGGCGTGGGTGGAAAAGCCACGCTTCACCATTAAGCATTAGGTTGGACTTTGTGGGCTCTGAGCTGCCCCTAAATTTGGAGTGGAAGCATGATGGTAGGGTTCTTCTCTCCCAGCTTTTATCAGAGGGCACCAGGGACTCTTCATTCGGTTTTCTATTCACTTACAAGCAGTTATTACACCTCCTGCTTCCTAGAAAAAGAGAAACAGCCAGAGGAAGCTTATGCCTAGGCAGGCAGCCTTTGACTTTTAAAATATTATCACTTTTTAAAATCTATTTGGTTGAAACTTCTACAGCTGTTGTCAACTTTTTCAAACAAACCATAAAAACTCAATCTAAAACAGATCTGAATTAAAGCAAAAAGAACCTAATCCCTGGTTCCAGACATGAGAGGATTCTTGGTTTGTTTATGTGTTTTCAAGTTTGTTTGGTTTCTTGCTTATTTGTTTTGTAATTTTTTAGAACTTAGCTGTCCCTTTATGAACAGTAAAAGAACTCAGCAGCAAAGTGGCAAGGAAAAGTTCTAGACAGTTCTCTGCTGCTCTCTTCTGTCATTTCCTCCTTGTCACTCCCTCCCACAGTCAAATCCATTATCTCAGTTGACTTCATTGATGCAAAAAAGTTAATGTGATTTTTGTCTTCCTTGTCTAAATTCATTTCATAGCTGTTCTTTCCTTGAATGGAAATGCTCTTCTCAAACTTTTCAGTTTCATTTCTTTTTAAAATCATTAGTTTGTCTGCCTCGGTGAAACAGCTTGTCTCTACAAAGCTAATCATCACTCTCTTTAGTAGACTTCTTTGGAAACAAAGATGTTTAATGCTCTTTTGATTACTAATGAACACATCTCTGTAATTTATGTTGTCTCCTTGTGATGGATTGGCCCATCTTCTCCTAAAAGGCAGCCTTGTGGCTAATTTATTATTTTTGTCCCATAATCCAGAAATACAAGGTATTTTTCAAATAATAATAATTCTATATTGTTATAAAACCCTCTCAGGTACACTAAGAATTGTTTTACAGCCTATCATTTAGAGAGTATTGTTTTATTCTTCACTAGAAATTATTGGTGTCATTTGCAAGATGTTAGAAAGAGAAAAATTGTTATAGTGATAAATAAAATTCATTTGGAAATTGTAATTTTTACATACTTTTATACATACTTTATTACTGGATTCTATAAAATTTGTTTAGAATAGTTAGTCTACCATATAACTCTAAATAGAAAAGTTCATAAGTTATGGTATTATTTATGAATTATTAGAAACAATGGTGTTAGATAACATTTTATTTGATGGATTTATAAAGTAGATTTTTTTTCTCACATGATACATCCTGATTATGGTTGCCCCTCCCTTTACTCCTCTTAATTCCCCCAATCTCCTCTCCCATCTATGTCTGTTCCCTTTCTGTTTCTCATTAGAAAACAACAGGATTCTAAAGGATAATATTTCATTATTTTTTGCTGTCGAGTCCTTTTAGGTGTGCTTTCTTATTTTTGCTGTAGAGTTTTCAGGTGTGCTGATAAGTCATTAGTATGAGATCATCCCTATTTTTTTGTAGGCACTCAATGCTAAGAAATTAGTTCTTAGAATCGACTTTATATTGCCCCATGTTTGTATATGCTGTGTGTTCTTTTTCATTCTTTTCTAGAAAGTCTTTGATTTCTGTCTTTTTCCATTTTTCATTCAGTAGTGAGTTGTTCAGTTTCTGTGAGTTTATAAGCTTTCTTTGTTTCTTTAAGTTTCTAAACTTTCTATAAGTTTTCTTTTGTTTCTGCTGTCATTGATATCCAGTTTTAATCTGAAATGGTCAGATAGGATGCAAGTGTTATTTCAATTTTCTTGTATCTGTTGAGCCTTGCTTTGTGTTGGAATATGTGTTCAATTTGGGGCAAATTCTATGAGGTGCTGAGAAGAAGTATATTCTTTTTTTTTGTTTTAGTGAAGTGTTCTGTAAATATCTGTTATTTACATTTGATTTATAATATCAGTTAGATGAGTGTTTCTTTGTTTAGTTATTGCCTGAATGGCCTGTCTACTGATAAGAGTGTGATATTAAGGTATTCCAATATCATTGTGTGAAAGTCAATATGTGATTTAAGCTGTTGAAGTGTTTTTTTTTTCTTTTTCCCAAAAATGTCATTGAGTTTATTCTGTGTTGGCCATCTACTGCTGGGAATAGGGCAGGGACACAAAGGGAGAGCTGTTGGGGGGAAAAAAGAAATACCTTAAACAAAAAAAAAAAAAAAAGAAGGGAAGGGGATGGGGAGGTTGAAGGGGAGGAGGGTGGAAGGGTGGGACTGGAGGGGGGAGTAGGGAGGGGATTGTGATTGAGATATAACTTGAAGAAATAAAAAATAAATTATTAAAAAAAAGTGTTTTGTATACCCTGTGAGACTCCATTGGAGAAAACTAAATTTTCATTTGTGAGTGGTTATCAATTGGAGATAGCCACTGGTTTAGGGATGTAGGCTTGTGTTCACTTCCACTCTCAGCACTGGGACCCTATCAGTTCCAGACCTGAGCGGGCGTGGAGTGGTACCACAGTCTCTGTGAGTTCATATGTGCACTGGTCCTATTGTACTTAGCAGGCTTTGCTTCCATGGTGCTTTTCATTCCCAACAGGTCATACAATCTTTCCATCTCCCCTTCTGTATAGTTCCCTGAGCCTGAAAGGGAGAGATTTGATGGAGAGATCCCATATAGGACCAAATGTTCCAAAGTCTCTCACTTTCTATACATTGCTCAGCTGTGTGCCCTTATGTTTTGTAAATAGATGTTCAGCATTGTGATACCATCTTGGTGGATTTTTCCTTTGATGAATTTGCAGGGTCCTTCTCTACCTCTTTTGATTAGTTTTGGTTTAAATCTGTTTTGTCAGATATAAAATGACTACAACACATTGCTTCTTAGAATGATTTGATTGTGCTGGGCGGTGGTGGCGCACGCCTTTAATCCCAGCACTTGGGAGGCAGAGGCAGGCGGATCTCTGTGAGTTCGAGGCCAGCCTGGTCTACAAAGAGAGTCCAGAACAGCCAGAGATACACAGAGAAACCCTGTCTCGAAAAACCAAAAAAAAAAAGAATGATTTGATTGTGATACCTATTTCTATCCTTTTACCCTAACTTGATATCTGTCCTCAATGTCAAGGTGTGTTTTTTAGATGTAGCAGAAAGATGAATCCTATTTTCACATCCATTCTGTTAGTCTACGTCTTAACTGGCTAGTTGAGACCACTGATATTGAGAGATATATATGAGCAGTGTTTGTTCTTTCCTGTTATTTTGTTGTTGTTGTTCCTGGTGGTAGTGGTGTGTGTGTGTGTGTGTGTGTGTGTGTGTGTGTGTGTGTGTGCGTGTGTGTGTGCTTCCCCTCTTTTGACTTGCTTGTCTGGGATTATTCATTCACTGTGCATTCTTGGATGTAGTTAACCCTTTAGGTTGGAGTTTTCCTTCTAGCACCTTCCGTAGGGCTCAATTTTAGATGCACATTCCTTAAATTTAGTTTTATGATGCAATGTCTTATTTTCTTCATTTTGCTGAGTATACTAGACTTGTCTGGCATCTGTGATCATTTGGAGTCTTTAGCACATCTTTCCAGGCTCTTCTAGCTTTAGAGTTCCACTGAGAAGTCAGGGGTGAATCTAATAGGTTTTGATGAACAACCCTGGTTCCATCTTAGGCTTAAAAGCCATCAGCAGTAAAGACAAACTAGACTCATTCTGCCTCCGATTAAACCCCTATTTCTCAAGGATTTGGCTATATTCCATCTGTAACCTCATCTAAAAATGGCTCTGCACTGCCTGTTCCAGGAAAGAGCCATGTCTTTTTTGAAACCATATCTTTGTTTCAAAAAGTTATGATAGCCATCTTGTAATCCTACCTTTGTTTCTAAAGCTTGTTATGACTGCCTGTTATTATAACTACTTTGTTATGATCACCTTGCAATCATGTCTGTTTCAGGTGGTTATGACTAGTTTCTTATGTTTATGTTCTACTCTTATAACTCCACTTATTTTGTTCATCAAATCCTCCATTTGGAAATTCCCTACCCTTTAGATTTAAAAATCTTGCCTTTGTCACATCCAAGGCTGATCTCCTGAATCCTGCTACTAGAAGGAGACAGCCTGTGCACATTAATAAAGAGATTAATTTAATTCATTGTTTGTTTTAATTAATTTGGGAATGATTATTTGGGTCAGTGGTCTTTTTCCTCATATCTTTGTGAATAACAGTCTGTCTTAATGTATTACATGGTCTCTTTTGTCCTCTCTTGCAGCTTTTAATATTCTTTCTTTGTTCAGTATTTTAGTGATATCTTTATTACATAGAATATAATATCATAAAGAATATAATATTATATATTATATTCCTTTCTCATCCAGTCTATTTGGTGTTCTCTACACTTCTTTTACTTGATAAGCATCTTTAGCTAAGGGATTTTTTTCTCCTATAATTTTGTTGAAAATATTTCTTGTGCTTTTGAACTTTTTGCTGACAAGTACTAGACCTCAATATGGGGGACTTGTATAGTATTGGAAAAGAATATTGTGTATATGTAATGTTTCGAATGCTCTTTGAGCCCAATGTTAATACCCTCCAAAAATTCTGTAAAGAGATGCTTTCAAGATTTCAGTCCACTGAGCAATAAGTTGACTCAAAACTCCCTTGTACTCCTTCCTGGTCCCTACCCAAAATTAGTCCTCTGATCATGCTGTGTTTTATTTTGATGCTTGCTCCCAGCCTCATCCAATTTTTAAAATAAACTCTGATTCGGTATCAAACTATCCCCAGCATAGACAATGAGGATCACACTGACACCTCTCCATTATAATATAAAACAGGGGAGGATATTGGGCCCCACTATTAAGGTTGTAGCGTGCCATGTCCAGAAAACACTGAACTGGACACTAAATGGTGGGCTAACTGCTTCATCAGGACTCCCTGCTCTCTGTCTGATCTGGGGAACCCGAACCCCATACTCTCTGAGTATAGGAGTCGTGGGCAGAATTACAAGTTTAACTTCCTTTCTTCTGATAAGAACCTGTTCAGAGCATCTGGGAATCCTGGAATGCCTCTAACTATATCTGGAGTGTGACCTTTGACACAGTTCCCTGCTAACATTCTTAACTCTGCTAGAATAATTGAGTACTGTGTTCCCTTTCATATGATAAGGCCATGCTACCAAATGCAAGTGAAGCATCCCTGGCACCACTAGCTCAGCCAATGATTTATGTTCAACCTGAAAACCCTACATCAATTTCCCAAGTTCTATATAACCTTCGTTCACCCTAATAAAAATTGATTTCCCTCTCTGCAGCACTTCCAAGTTTGTTAATCCAGTGTACTTCAGCCATCTGAAACCTATTCCCACCTGCACTGTGGCCAAAAGTCACAAGGAAAAGAGGAGACCCACAGCACCGCACAAGGTATGATGCTACCTCCTACAGTACTCTTTTTGTTCAGAATTGGTTTGGCTACCCTTGGTCTGTTGTGCCTTCATATAAATTTTGGGTTGTTTATTTTATGTCTGTGAAGAAACACTTTTTTTTTACTTTTTAATTTTTTCTAATTTGAAATAGAATTACATCATTTTCCATCCTCCATTTTCTCCCTGAAGCCCTTCTCAACTGCCTTCTTTTGAACCACTTCCGTGTCCTCTTATTTTCAAGTTGGTCGTCTCTTTTTTATTATTTTTACATTTATGTGTGTGTGTGTGTGTGTGTGTGTGTGTGTGTGTGTATTGCATTGACTCTATAAATTACTTTTGATAGGATGATTATTGTCTTAGTTATTGCTGTGATGAAACACCATGACCAGAGTAACTTGGGGAGCAAAAGATTAACGTAGCTTATACTTACACAATATAGTTCATCATCAAAGGACGTCAGGAGAGGGACTCAAGCAAGGCAGAAACCTGGAGCCAGGAGCTGATGCAGAAGCCATGGGGGTGGTGGTAATGTTTAATGGCTTGCTCATCCTGATTTCTTATAGAGCCCAGGACCAGCATACCATGGATGGCACTACCCACAATGGGCTGGGCCCTCCTCCTTCAATCACTAATTAGGAAAATGCCCTATAGCCAGATCTTATGAGGCATTGTCTCGATTAAAGCTCCCTCCTTTCAGATGATTCTAGCTTGTGTCAAGTTGATATAAAACTATTTTCACAAGATTAATTCTTTGAATACATGTATTGAAATATTTTTGGAAAACTGCTTGGAATATTTTTCTATCTTCTGGTATCTTCCTATATTCCAAGTAAAAAAACCAAAGAATGAAAAGTAAAATACAAAGAATACATATGATACGAAAAAAAAATGTGAGGGGAGACAGTGGGAGTTAAAATTTAAGTACAGGTGGGAAAGGAGGAGGACAGGGACATAGGTGGTGGATTAACCAAAACTAAGGCTGTTTGAAAAAGTATTACAAAACCCGGTTCTTTTGAATGTTAATTAAAATAATGTAAAAGAAGTGTGAGCAGAGCCATCCGGCGTGGGTGAAAATTGGTGTTCCCAGAAGATATGAGTTATTAAATAAAATTTCAGGGCCGGGCACAGAATAATTCCCTGAGAGCTATTTGTCAGGGTTTCTCCACAAATCCAAAATAATACAGACTACTTCCATTACTCTTGGTTTCTCACCATACCAGGATGGTAACAGCCTACTGTTGAAGACATCATTCACTTTGAGAGTAGGATGTTGAAAATCTCAACATGGAACTGACCACAAAATACTCTCTCTAAAGGGAAGAAATTGTAGTACAAAAAGGGTGCTGTGTGAAAATTCCTCAATGAGCTCACCTATTGCTAGACCCTACATATTACAGCAATGACCAGCAAGATGAGAGGTCCCCACTGGTACAGCAGAGGCCAGAAACCAAATGCTTTATTTCAATGGATTTGAGACCTGTTCAATTACAGGTTAGATTTTATGCTTGTTATTCTAGTCAAAATTCATGACTGGGAAAGTCTCAGCCCCAGGGGAAGATGTTACTCATATTTTATTAAATGTTAATGTCAAACTGGCTTCTAAATATTGATATTTATAACCATCAATTTCTGCTTCTCTCAGTCTTGACCAGAGAAGCTTTTTATCTCTGTGGGTAGTGGTTAATGCAGACTCATAGTATTCAAAGTTCTGAGAATAAAGACAATGAATGAATGGTCATAGATAGGACTATTTCTCACAAGGCAAGATTCCTTGCTATCATTGGCCCACAATGAAGGAACTGAGAATATCAGAGCACTCCAGGATTTAAAATCTATTTCTATAGATCTAAAAATAAACTAACTGCAGTGAATATTTCTATTGTTTGAAAATATGACTTCATTAACTTTAATGATTTCTAAAATTATGTTTGCTGGTGAATATAGCATTTAAATTACCTTGATCCAAAGGGAGAAAAGAGTTCTTAAATTTTTTCATGGCATAATAGTTATCAAAATATTCACAGTATGATTATGAATCTTATAGCCTGCAGCTCACCTGCTTTGAACGATTTCTAAGCCAGAATAAGTATTGAATTTGACTGTTTCTGAGTTTCATGCACTAATGATTAAATTCTTTATAGCGTGAAATCCTTTACAGAATGGAAACGACTAATAGGCCCATTCTATCTGTTAGATATGGTTTATGACTCTCTAATGTGTACATCCACAAACACTACTTCGAAACAAAGAATGAGCTCTAACGCCGTATCTTATTCAAACAAAACCCCCTTTTCTAGTTGAATTGGCAATTTTCTGGCTCTAAGTGCTATAGCTGTTATGCCCAGGATAGTTGCTTTATGGTGTTTCTCCGCTGTGTTTTGTACAATCACTGGGAGTTTAAGCCAAGGGTAGCACAGAAAAGTTTTGTCTTGGGACCAAATGGTCATAGCAGTTTCAGTCACAGCTAATACACCTCTAGCATGGTCAGTGGTCCCAATATGCTGCTGAAGTTGTTACATTAAAGTCAGGCTGGCTCTTTATGCTTACCTGTATGTAAATGTATGTAAACGTTTTTAACAGACAAGAGTAAAGTCTGACTGTAAAGTGAACAACAACTAAGGAATTAAAAACAAATACATAGGGGGCTGAGGAGATGCACTTAGGACACAAGCACAAGGACCCCAATTCAGATCCCCAAGAGCCCACATAAATGCAGGGTGGGTGGGGAGGACCATCTGCAACTCAGTTACAGCCTTGTAAGAAGAAGTATGGGATCAGCAGGACACTTGCCCAGCTCTGAGCTTGGATGAGAATGTTTCCCCAGTCAGCAAAGAGGGAAAGAAATAGAGAATGAATCTCAGCTTTATTCCTCCACATGCACACGAGTCCGCATACTTGTACCCATCTACATGCAAAAAAAAAAAAAACCACATGCATTAATTCCATGTGTTCATGGAAAACAGAAACAGAAAAAAATAATCAAATATATATACCCTCATACATAGACACATTTATGTCTATATAAATATACACACTATAAACTACATAAATTTAATTATTTGACATCCTTAGGGTGTTATGATATCTGAAGCATGAAGGGGGAAGTTGGTATATAGAAAATCCCTTTTTCTCTCAAATTAATTTATTTTACTGCTTATGCTTCCTGACTCACTCATGTTTTCCCATTGTACCATGTAAACATCTCAATTTATTAGGAGAAATTTTTGTACAACACACATTTCTTTAACACCCTTTCTATATCCTAACAGATTTGTTCCCAGAATAGATACCTCTTTAAAGTGTGAGAGAAAGGCTCATTGTAGCATGCATGGTTTCATAGCCAAATATTTAAGTTGGAAGAAAAATTATCAGGTATTTTGCATTATCCATGATAACATGTAAAAGGCCAAAATGATACCATTTCAGCAGTCTCATTTTGTTGAGAACACACAATAACCGGCACCACTTCATTATATACCATTGCACAAGAGACACTTGAATTAACTCATACAGTTTTCAACATCAAACGGATTGATGAAATATCAGTCTTTTCATTCCAGAAATTATTATGTTGGGGGTGGTGAGTGAGGATTGAGAAGATTTATTAATTGTCCCAAAAGTAACTAGTGTAAGAACCCAGGTGACTTGTGTCATTTTGTTATACAGTTGTACTGAAGGTAGCACAGTTCCTGGGAAAGACCCATCGCTTTTCTTTTCAGCGGCAGGGTTTTTCTTTCCTTTACATTTGGTTCCCGGGCTATTCAAAGAGTCACTTTGGGCTATACAATGGAACATCCACGGATGTGGAATTAAAATGTGTTGTTTCATCCTACTAGTGTATTTATAATATTCAATAATAGTTTTAACTTTATTTATAGTTATTGTCTATTTCAGTCATGGGATATAACCTTTAAGAGTCTTTTTCTTGTTTGTAGCAGCTTGTAATGTTTTATTTGTTCAGAGAATCTGAATGGAGATAACTAAATGAAAATCAAGGTTTTCCCCAAAGTGAACAGTTAACCAGTCTTTACATGGCCACAAATCCTTTCCAAGAACATTTTAACATATTTGTCAGTTTGATATTTACTGATCCATGTTGCATGACAAAAGTCTCAGAGACTATAAGATGAAATATTTCCTTTATTTGGAAATGTTTGTTCTCTTTTTTACCTATGCATCAATGGTAGACCATTATATCTACTTAAAACTATTTATACTAGAGATCTTATTCTCATTAGACCCTATTCTCATTACCAACACAAACTCATCATGTAAATACCTATGATCATTTGCATATTCTCTATAGTAAGATGCCTTTCCTGCCAAAAAAAAAATTAAGACAACAAAATGAGTTGAACTTATATTAAAATAAATACATTTAATGGGAACAGAAATCCATCAAATTTACAGAGCATTATCAAATTCTAGAGAAGCTATAATTTTAACTGCAAGTTTTTAAAAATAAGAACCTGAAATATTCACCCAATGTAAATGAAAGCCTTTCTACAATATTATAGACAAAAATCTTACCATTCTAAATAAAAGGGAATAGATGAGCAAAAATTAAAATAAAAACTGGCTAAAAGAAAGCACAGGATAAAATCTGGATGATATTGAGCACGTGAGGTTAAAGGACAACAAGGGCTCCCATGTCATGCCAGTGAAAATATAATATAGTGTAATCATTTTAGATAACCAAATCTAAAACATTGATATTTTACATGTATTTTAATATAGTTTATTGCATATTATAATGCGAAACATATGTTAGTAAATATGTTAAGTAACTTTCAAAAATCATATATTTACTGTATGATGTTTATCTCAAGAGACAAGAAAATAAATGTCTTTGCTAAGCCTTCTGTGTGAACATTCAAAGCAATCTTATTTATAATAACTCAAAACAGATAGCAATCCAAATATTGACCAACAGATGAAGGGTTAAAAAGATTTGCAATAGAACTAGATATTGAGGTATTACTCAGGAGCACAAAGAAATTTGCTATTTGCGCAACCTTGCATGAGATAATTTCATACTAGGAAGTACATACATTGGATTGCATCATTTCAATAAAGTTTAGAAAATGGAAAATAACTTTACCATATTATAGAGCATAAACAAAATCTCCTTACTGGTAGATGGCCAGGGGTCACAACAAAAGTAAAATAAAGAGATATGTTAGAACTTTGAAGAGTAACAGTTGTGTTAACTACTTATAGAGAAATTTAATCATTGATGTATATATGAATGTTTAATTTTTTACTTATATATGTACACTTTATTGCATATGCATTATATCTCAACAAAACCGTAGAAGAAATTTTAGAAGACTAGAAGAGTGTGTTTTACAAAGAAATAAAGCATTAAAAATGATAAATACACATTGTCCATCACACTACCAAAAAAAAATTAGACAGGTTTCTGGTTGCTCAACCCAGATGCCACCCACAGTGGACCTGTCAGCCCTTGTAGTTGAAGAAAAGAAAATTACAAATTATTTAAGCAATTTCTAGTTGTTTTTTAAGCTTCATGTAGTAGTGACTGATAAAAATGTTAAGATAAAGTGGATGAAACTCACCTTAGAAATGATAAAATAGAATCAATTAGTTTAATAAATATGGGCTGCTAAAGAAAAGCAAATTGGAAAGCAAGTATATCAGAGTGCTACAAGAAGAAGACAAATGATGACAAGACCCAGGGGGATTAATACTTATATTCAGAGGCAGTTCAGTCTCCAGCAATTGGAGCTATTTGAGTTCAGGAGAGATGAATGGAAAATAAGGAGGTACAGTTGAAGTAGTTACAAACAGCAGGACACAGAAGAACAGAAGACTTCATGTTAAATTGGGGTCACAGGTAGGTGAACTCAACTATTATCCAGAAGGTAGTCATTTTGGCAGAATTCTGTCTCAGCACTCTGACCTTAAAAACACCACTAATAGCAAAGTTGAATATGTCAGATTGAGGACACAGTAGAGTGTGAGAATGCTGTTTTATATATTTTCCTATATTTGGTATGGCTAAATCCCTGGATCAAAAACAAAGTAACTGAATGAATACAAGTAGTTGAGTTAGATCTATACTGTTAATTATCAGAACATATTGTAGGTGCCACCTTATTCTTTGGGAGAATCAAAATTAATTTGGGGGATTTTAGAAAAGTTCAAAGAAATAATCATAAAATAAAGTATGCTATCCTGTGACCTTCTCAATGACTTAATTGTGGCAATAATATCTCTTTAAGTTTAGTTTCAGTTTGATAAAAGAATGATCTTTCTCTAGATTTCAATAAAATTTCTACTTTCTCTTAAATTTCAAACTATCTCAGACAAACTATGTTAGCTGATATAACAGCTAACGTCTTTGCTTTAAACACAAATGTGCTGACCAAGGTAACTTATTCTTTCTTTCTTTCTTTGTCCATATCCATAATGAACTATCTACATTGATTTTTTAATTTTGTTTCCTTTTAAAAGGGATCACATTTTAAGTCAAACACTCAAGAAGCAGTCTGACTACTCAGAGTTTAATGATTTTTCCAACCATACTTAACAGCATTTTAAAAGCAACTCACTTTCATCATTTCTGTGAAGTAGTCTAAGTAGTCCTATGTTTAAGAATGCTATTTATTTATTTTGTTTATCACTCATTATTTTGTATAACATTTGCTTAAAATTTTTGATTGCATAAAAAGCACCACCAGCAAAGAGTTTGGGGACTCATTCACACATACACACACAAACACACACACACACACACACACACACACAGAACACATACACACCACACACAGACACAACCCAATGCACAACACACACACACACACACACACACACACACACACACACACACACACACACACACACACACACACACACACACACACACACTTCACCCTAATTCTAGTGACAACTCAGTATATCTTGGGGTCATGCAGCAATATTGAATGCTCTTCTTGGGTTTGGGGAATTACCACATTAAGTAATGAAGTAGAAACTAGACATTTTCTTGATCCGTTCCCTTTACAGTTAAGAAGTAACACATAAAAAACATCAAAAAAAGAAATTAAAATGGTAAATGACCTAGATGATCTAGATAGTGTCTGTCACTAAACAATAGCTATAGAATTTGATTTTTGATGAGAGTAGTGGGGGAGATTTCCTGCATTGAAGCTGCAGTTACGATTTTGTTATCAAGTTACCAGTTACTAACGATGATTGTCAATAGCTTCAACTTCCTGACTTCAGACTCCAAATAACGCCACTCTTCAATCTTAGCATCTGGTTTGATGCCTTAACATACTCTTTTCAGAAAGGGAAGGTCCCACCAGAAATATGTGCTCCTATAGCATATTTTAGCAACTCACAATGCCATTTCCTTGGCTACTTTGGGCTTTTTGTTTTGTTTTGTTTTCAGAATCTGCTTAAGATTCTTACTTTGTCACCCCCTAAAGGTGCATCACTGTTACAGGTATCCCTAGGCTAGGTCTCAATATGAGAACTGGGTGGATACACAATGTTCACTAGAACCCATTTGTGTGCACTGGAGTCAGGAGTAAAATGCAAACAAAGATCATCTCAGAGGACTGTGTCTGTTTCATTGCTTTACTCTCCAAATGTTAGGCTAGTTCCACATCCAAGCCTGTTTCAGCTTGCCTGGAAGTCACGAGAAACAGTCTTTTCCTGTTTGCAGTAGATAGACGGTGATCTGTTAACAGAAAACTAACAACCTGAGCAGTACTCTGCAGAAGCAACTTATAGGGGAGAGGCTCCACAGGTGAATGGAGGGTGAACGCTTTCTTATCAATGTACCAGAAATGTCAGTGTGTTTTCTACAAAAATTGAGAGAGTCTATCCTAATCAGTGAGTAATTTATATCCTGGTTAGGCAAGAGAGCTGCTATATTACGGTGGTTATCTGTTTGGCTGTCAGTCGCTTTGGATGGTGTCTTAGGTGTGAGCATAAGAGCTACATTGAGAAGTTCTCATAATCTCACAGACAAATTTGTGAGGTGAGATGACAAATCTTGGGGGTGGGGTGGGGTGGAGACACGTGCAGTCACCAAGCCCTCTATTGTTCTGTCTTAACAGGCTCCAAATCACTATAGATGATACAGCAGAAACTAGCAACCTGAAGTCTCCTCTTAAATATAGATTCATTAGAGTAAAAAAGTTCACATGCTACAAAAACAAAAGCAAGAAAAACAAATTACAAGTATAGTTTACATTTAATGTTCAAAACACATAATTTTTCTGTGTTTTCTCAGAAGCCAAGTGAATAGCAAGGAAAGATGCCATTTTTGACACTAAAATTCTTCAATTGTGGCTAGTGTAAGATATTCTTCATCAAGCAATCTAAAAAAAATTTTTAATATATTTACTCTTTTTCCTTTTTCTTTCTAATTTTCTAGATGGTGATTTGTGTTGGCTATTATATAAAAATTCCTAAGATTTAATATTAAGAATCCATTTTTACTAATATTTAATTTAAGAATATACATGGTAAATATGAATGACTTATGTTTAAGTAATTAATATTAACCTTAACTGATGAAATTTATGGTGTATGGTTTTGCATTTTTTCATCTGATTATATATGTTCTTACTCAATTGTAGCTGATTATTAAAAAGTAAAGTTTCCTAGAATTCAACATTAGGAACCTGGGAAATGGTTTAGTGGGTAGGGCCCTCGATGTGCAAGAATCAGAATCTGAGTTTGGATCTCTAAGATCCACATAAAATCCTGGTTATGACTCTGTATGCTTATAACACCAGCCCTGGGATAGGATATAGGGGTGAGAGAGGAGTGGACAGAAGGTAAAGGTGGGGAGGGCACAGAAACACGAAAACCCTATGACTTTCAGAGACAACCAGGCTCTCTGAAAAACAGCCAGTTCGAGCTTCAGCTAGAGATTCTGCCTCAAGGAAAATGTATTCCTATGGTCTACACACACACACACACACACACACACACACACACACACACACACACA
>CAJQZJ010032332.1:2930281-2968544 GCA_907164525.1 Lophiomys imhausi
ATTCAAGAAATGAAAATGGAAGTGGAAACAATAAAGAAAACACAGTCAGAGTTAATAATGGAAATGGAGAATCAAGGGAAGAGAATAGGAACTATGGATTTGAGTACCAAAAATAGGATTCAAGAGATGGAAGACGGGATCTCAGGCATGAAAGATTCAATGGAAGAAATCAATACAACATCCAAAGAAAATGAGAAAGCTAAAAAATCTCTTACCCACAATATCCAAGAAATCAAGGACTCAATGAAAAGACGGAACCTAAGAATTATAGGCATAGATGAAAGAGAAGACTCCCGACTCCATGGTCCAGGAAATACCTTCAAAAAAATCATAGAAGAAAATTTCCCAAACCTAAAGAAAGAAATGCCAGTAAAAATCCAAGAGGCTTACAGAACACCGAACAGATTAGATCAGAAAAGAAACTCCTCTCGCCACATAATATTAGAAACTCCAAATGTAGAGAATGAAGAAAGGATATTAAAAGCTGTAAGAGAAAAAGGCCAAGTCACATACAATGGCAAACCCATCAGAATCACACCTGACTTCACCTCAGAAAATTTAAAAGCTAGAAGGGCCTGGACAGATGTCCTACAAGCCCTGAGAGAACATAGGTGCCCAGCCAGACTACTATACCCAGCAAAACTCTCTATCAACATAGATGGAGAAAACAAGACATTCCATGACAAAATCAAATTCAAATAATATCTCCCCACAAACCCAGCCCTACGGAAGATCCTAGAATGAAAATTACAACACAGAGAAGATAACTACACCCAAGAAAACAGAGGAAATAGAAACCTCCACAGCAACTAAACAAAAAGAAACACTAGACAACCAGCTATACCAAAATAATGGGAAATACCAACCCCTGGTCACTAATATCCATCAACATCAATGGACTCAACTCACCAATAAAAAGACACAGACTTACAGACTGGATCCATAAACAAGACCCATCTTTTTGCTATATACAAGAAACACATCTCACTATTGAAGATAAACACTATCTCAGAGTAAAGGGCTTGGAAAAGATTTTCCAAGCAAATGGACCCAGGAAACAAGCTGGAGTAGCCACCCTCATATCTAACAAAATAGACTTCCAATTGAAGTTAATAAAAAAGAGAGAGAAGGGCATTACATACTCTTTAAGGAAATATCCACCAAGAGGACATCTCAATATTGAACATCTATGCCCCAAATACAAAGGCACCAACATTTATAAAAGAAACGCTTCTAAAACTTAAATCGCACATCGATCCACACACTTTAATAGTGGGACACTTCAACACCCCACTCACAACTATGGACAGATCATCAAGACAGAAGCCAAACAGAGAAATAATGAGTCTAACAGAGATCATGAACCAAATGGACCTAACAGATATCTACAGAACATTTCACCCAAACACAAAAGAATACAACTTCTTCTCAGCACCTCATGGAACCTTCTCCAATATCGACCATATAGTTGGACACAAAGATAGCCTCAACAGATAAAAGAAAATTGAAATAACCCCTTGTATCTTATCAGACCACCATGGAATAAGGCTGGACTTCAAGAGCAAAAGAATCAACAGAAAGTCTACACTCACATGGAAATTGATCAACTCTTTCTTAGAGGACCACTGGGTCAGGGAAGAAATAAAGAAGGAAATCTAAGACTTCTTAAAATCCAACAAAAAGAAGACACAATATACCCAAACCTATGGGACACAATGAAAGCTGTGCTATGAGGAAAGTTCATAGCAGTAAGTGTCTTCAAAAAGAAAATTGTGACAGTACATATTAGCGAATTAACAGCTAAACTGGGTGAATTGGAAAAAAAAAAGAAGCAAACACTCCCAAGAGGAGCAGAAGGCAGGAGATCATCAAACTTAGGGCTGAAATCAACAACTTAGAAACAAGAAGAACTATACAAAGAATCAATGAAAACAAGAGTTGGTTCTTTGAGAAAATAAACAAAATAGACAGACCTTTAGCCAAGTTAACTAAAAGACAGAGGGAGAAAACACAAATCAACAAAATCAGAAATGAAAAGGGAGAAATAACAACAGACATTGAGGAAAACCAGGGAATATTTGGATCCTACTTTAAAAATCTATACTCCACCAAATTTGAAAACTTAAGTGAAATGGACAATTTTCTTGAATGATTCCACCTACCAAAGCTAAATCAAGATCATATAAACAGATTAAACAGCCCTATAACCCCTAAGGAAATAGAAACAGTCATTAAAAATCTCCCAACCAAAAAAAGCCCAGGGCCAGATGGCTTTAGCATGGAATTCTACCGGACCTTCATAGTGGAGCTAACACCAATACTTTCCAAACTCTTTCACAAAATAGAATCTGAAAGAACATTGCCAAACTCATTCTATGAGGCCACAGTCACCCTGATTCCTAAACCACACAAAGACCCAACAAAGAAAGAGAACTTCAGACCAATCTCCCTCATGAACATAGATGCAAAAATACTTAATAAAATATTAGCAAATCGAATCCAAGAACACATCAAAAATATCATACAACATGATCAAGTAGGCTTCATCCCAGGAATGCAGGGATGGTTCAACATACGAAAGTCTATCAGCATCATTCACCATATAAACAAGATGATTGAAAAAAACCACATGATAATCTCGCTAGATGCAGAAAAAGCATTTGACAAAATCCAACACCCCTTCATGCTAAGAGTTCTGGAGAGAACGGACATACAAGGAACGGACATACCTAGAAATAATAAAGGCAATATACAGCAGGCCAGTGGCCAACATCAAATTAAATGGAGAGAAACTTGAAGCAATTCCTCTAAATTCAGGGACAAGACAAGGATGTCCACTTTTGGAAAGAGCTATTCTCGATTTCATATGGAACTACAAAAAACCCAGAATAGCTAAATCAATCCTGTACAATAAAAAAAAAAAACATCTGAAGGTATCACCATCCCAGATTTCAAGCTATACTACAAAGCAGTAGCAATAAAAATAGCATGGTGCTGGCATAGAAACAGACCAGTTGATCAATGAGTTCGAATTGAAGACCCAGAAGTAAACCCACACACCTATGGTCACCTAATTTTTTTTACAAAGAAGCCAAAATGTTCTGATTCTACACAGACAGAGTGGGAAAATCCTTCTTATTCCTGATGCACAATTTAGTCTATGAGATATGCTTGGCCAGAGGCAGAAGAAGATGATTCTCCAACAGTATTTGGGACTGTCTAGGCAGCCAACTGTCATTTTTCTTTTTGGAAGCTGCTCTCCTGTGCTTCCTACTCACTCAGATAATAACTTTATCCCTTCTTATGTCTTTGATGGTTGAAGACAATAGATACAAATTTTCAATTGCACTTGAGTTGTTTAGGATTTAAGAGGATATTTTCAAGTCTAAATAAAATCTTTGGGTTTATAAATATAGGAGATGATAGAAAATATTCAGGCTCAGAACTTTAGACACATCAAGATAGATAAATGATTTTTTTCTTCAAGATTCCCTGACACAAATAGGCTAAACTGTGTGTGCAACTTTTATATATGGTTTTCTTGATTGTTTCATACTTGTTCTTACTGTTTTTACTATATGAGTTTTAAAAATTAGTCTTTTTATTAGAACAAAGGAGGGAATTGATTGGGTGATGCTATCCATTCTAAATATTAATTAACCTGCCCCCAGAAGCCTGTTTGCTGTACACCAAATGAAACTTTGCTACCTTTCTCTATTGACTTTGTGTTAAATAAATACTGAGGCCTGAGATTGGGCAAAGACAGAGGTAGGCAGGACTAAGGTGCTTGGACTTCTGAAGTAGAGATGTTGATGGGTAGAAGAAGCCTCAAGAAAGAAGAAGAAGCCAAGAATAGGAAGGAGGACATATGCCATGGGATAGAGAAAAGAACATTATTCCATGTGGTCTGGGACATCGGCATAGCAGTGGGAATAAAAGCCAAAGGGATGTGTGTATATATGGTGTCATATTTCATGAATAGAATAATGAGCATGTTTAGATGGGCTAAGATTGTACAATCCAGGAAAAGGCCTATTAAAATCCTTCAGTCATCCCTGTGTACTCATTTATAATGCCATGTTAAGGATTAACACTGCCCGGGCGTTGGTGGCGCACGCCTTTAATCCCAGCACTTGGGAGGCAGAGGTAGGCGGATCTCTGTGAGTTCTAGGCCAGCCTGGTCTACAATGTGAGTCTAGGACAGCCAGAGCTGTTATATAGAGAAACCCTGTCTCTAAAAACCAAAAAAAAAAAGGATTAACACTGCCTATCCAATTAAATATAATATAAATACTATAAATAATTTAATTAATTATTTCTACATGGATGGGTAAGAGAGGGAGTAGAGGATGGGAGGGTGGTACCATGTGTGGAGGAGGGAGGAGGGTGTGATGGAGATGTACTTGAATAAATAAATAAATAAATGTATAATAAAAACAAAAAAAAGAAATTATTGTTAAAAAGCAACAGTACAGGGACTCTCTCTAAGCACAATGTTCAGTAAACCAGAGCCTCCATCCAAAGAGCCACAGACAGGAAGTAAACTTTCATGTGTGTTTTGGCTTAAGAATAGGTGATTAAGTCTAGAGTCCTTCCTGCTGAGTGACAAGGGGTAAGGAACTCAGGGTTGGTGCAGGACTTTTTCAGGACCTGAGTTCTGGTGATGTCACAGAGTTCCCTTTATGAAGTTTTATGAGACACAGACTTACATTTATCACATATTTCTCTTTTAATTCTCATTTCAATTACTATTAAATTAAAATCACTATGGTGGGATTAGTATTCAAATTGTGAAAAATATTAGTAAAGGCAACAGGAGTTAATTATGCAACTTTTCTCATTTATTAATTGCTTATTGTGTGTTTGTTAAATATATATATATATTATAGACATAAAAATGAAACTCTTGGAAAGATTTGATTTCTGTTTTAGGAGACTGGAAATGGCTGTACAAAGGAAATAGTATTTGAATTAAACATTAAACTGAGTGAGACTTTATCAAGCAAGAATCATAAATGGTATTACAGACAAAAGGAAGATTGTAACAAAACACTGAATATTCAGTATATTTGAATCATAGAGGAACTTGTACAGATTTGGATTTTATTAGATATAACTTAGAAGGCTTTTAAAAATATTTTAAGTGAAAATATAGCATGAAATAAGTTATAAAAAATATAGTACACATTCATGTAACCAAATTCATCTTTGCTCTGTTCTTTCCAAAGACAGGAGAGAAAAAGAAGTTGGTTGTTTCTGTAATGTTCAAAGTGAGGAACTTCATGCCACCACATGTGAGCAGACATGGAAAAAGACAGGAATGATATGTTACTGAGGAATCAGCATCCATATGATTGATTGAATGTAGATGGACAACAAAACCCTCTCTCACCATTTGTTTTCTTAAAAGATTTATTGTTCATACCACAGAAACACAATAGTTATACTACACTTGAGGTTTATATAACATTTTTACAGTAATTGAGAAAAATTCCTTTCAAATATTAGGGAAAAAATTGGCATTTTAATTTTACTGATTGACATTTGTAAAAATTAAAACTCATCAGATTTGTAAGAGAAAAGTCCTGAGGCCTGAGCATTATAATAGTGACTTATGGTATTCATTGTAACCACATTGCTCCCAGGATTAACTAGAAGTGATTAATTTGGTAGGAAGGATTATACTATCATTGTAAACAAAATAAAATACATGTTTCTCAAGAATATGTAAGGACTGGACATTGGGCATGTAGGTTATACCTTATAATTTTCATAATTGAGGCCTAATTGTTCTTATTGTTTTGTATTGTATTTATACTGTTGTAAGAAAAAGAGCCTTTATTGGACTAAAAGGGGGGAGCTTTTTGGCAGGAAAGATACACCTTAAATAAAAAAAAAAGTAGATGGGGGGTGAGGTGGAAGACGGTAGGCGGGGATAGGAACAGGACGGGAAGGGGAGAGGGGGCTATGATTGGGATTTAATTTGAAGAAATAAATAAATATTAAAAATATTAAATTCTATAAAATGTAATCATTATTATTATAAAAAAGAATGTGAAATCATAAAATCCATTATTTGTATATTTACTGTGTATTTAACATATAGTATTTCATGTTAACTGGGTTAACATACAGTATTTTAAAGATATAAACCAAGATTGGAGGCTGTCAATTGCTATACATGATTGGAAGATACAGTTAAGGACACAAAAGGGGTGTCTCAATTAAAAATTCACATTTCATAACTGTATTTGTAAGGAAATTGAGAAGTGTACACTGTCCATTTTAGAACATTCACCTGTGTCCTTCTTCACAGGTGAAGAAGGCAAAGTCGTTTCTCAAGAAATGTATGTTTTTTTTTTTCATATAGACATATAGACTAAGAGATTTGATATACTTTTCTCTGAATATAAGGGAAAACAAAATTAGTTTTTAATTTTGTCAATTACATTGTGTGTGTGTGTTCACACATGTGAACAAGTATGTGTGCATGCCTGACTTTTGATAAATCCTGGAATTTTTTAATACAAAAATGAATAATTTACCTATGGTACAAATTTAAATTTTTAAATTTTTTCATTAACCAACTATGTTCATACAGATCCCTTTGCAAGTGGGCTAGGAACAGTGTTGTCATGGACTCTGTTGCCTGTTAGTGGGACACCTTATCCTACGTGGGCTGCCATGTTGGCCCCAGTGCAAAAGAAAGATCTTAGGCCTCATGAGACTCATTAACTGAGGGGGTTTGATATCTGGGCCCCCTCACCTGAAAAGAAAGGAAGGAGGGAGAAGAGGAGGAAGGTGGGAGGGTGGAACCAGGAGGGGATGAAGAAGGGAGCTATGATCGAGATGTAAATACATAATGTAAAGTAAAACCTTCTCATTTTATTATATTAAATTGAATTATCAAAAACATTATTCTCACATACTAAAAAGTGAGTAATCTGCCTAAAGCGATCATGAAATAGTCTCTCGGAAAAACTGTTTCATCTGAACTTTGAAAGATTCCTAAACTCCACATGAGTCATTTAATGAGGAAATAGTATGTAAAGTAATCATAGAATTGTGATATGCCAGAAAGAGTAGAAGTAAAAATTAGTGTATTTATAGGCCGATCCTGAAACAAGGTTGGAGGACAGGATGGAGAGAAAGTGTACTGGAGAATTGGGCAGTGTTGAAAATGGACCTTTCTCTAAGAATTGAACATTTCTAAAAAACAATAGAAATGTCAATCTCACTGACACTATTGAAGTAGAGAAATAAGCTCTTCATATTTACTGTTAGAAAAGAAGTCCCCTGAGGCATGTGGATAGATATCCAAGGCAGAAACTAGATGAAAATTCATCAGTTAGACTTGTACAATAAAGCAACGATATTACGTAGCTTGTTCACCCTACATGAGACAGAGTATTGGTGTTCTATTTGACATGTCCTTCATTCTGTAACCTCAAATATGCTCAGAATATTTTTGTAAGCGAGTAGTGTATTCCATGCATGTATGCCTACTAGTATTAGCACGAATAGCAAATATGCCATAGTGTTACTCTTTACTTCATTTAAGAACTCAAATACATCATCTTTGGCCAAAAGCCAGCCCCTGCCAACCCTCACTGAAATGGTGAAGTGATGACTAAGTTTAATAAAATTTCACTTTGTTTAATAAAATCTCAAAAATAAGCTACAGCAGTACTATTATTGGAGTTACTTCCATCCTAAATCCCTTATGTGAAAGCTTTACATATGTATATAGCTAAAAAAAACTATATATATGCCTGTAATGCTTTGTAAAATATTTATTTTTCTATTTATTCATGTCTGACTGAATACCCTAAAATATTTACCTTTCATATTATCATTTTGGGAGCAAGAAATTGTTATGCCATTATCCAAAAATTGACAGTCATTATAAATTATATTATGTGTGTGTGTTTGTGCGTGTGAGTGCGTGTGTGTGCACGTGTATAGCAAAAGCAAGCAACAAAACTGTCTAAACTATTCAGACCTTCATTTCACTCATAAAGTTTTCTTCTGTTTGGAGTATCCATTGCCTAGTAAGCCCAATCTATGCTTTTGAAAAGACTCCCTCCTCTTACCAAATTGGAAATGCCTTTGACAGAATAGATTAGGAACTGAAGGACAGGACAATTCCCACCGAACCCCAAAAAAAAAAATACATTGTCTAAATATCTGAATGTTTTTCCACCTCTCAGAGAAAATTTCCTTAATATCCCAATATGCAGTACAATGAATGCTTTTTTTCCAAGTAATTGAGAAAAGAAAAATAGTTATTATGAGCAATATGGTCTTGTTGTTTGAGAAATACTCCTCTTTTGACTTGAATTTTGAGATAATAAGATGGTGTCCTTTTTAGTTCATTGCCTGAGAGTAGACACAAAACTTAAACAAATGGAAAGGAGTTAAAAAAATTATATTGCACATCTAACAAGGTTTGAAAGCACTGGAGCCTGGGCTGTACTACTCAACGTAAGATGGTGTTTTGTCAAGGAGCTGTCCTGAAATGTGATAACAAATATTTGGGAGCTAGGCCCTACTAGGTAGGTGCACAAGAACACTGAGTCTTGTTGGGAAGACTGGGCTGAAATTGACTTGGTGAGTAAAACACTCAAGGCAACCTGAGACATTGAATTTTTTTTTCAACAATGGAAATTTATTGTCTAGTTGTCTTGGGAAATGAAAGTCCATAATGAGGTGTCAACAAATCTGTTTACCATCCACTTCCTGTGAGGAAGGAAGACTTGGAGGTAGACTCTGTATCATGCCTCTTCTCAACATGTTCTTTCCATCTCCAGTGTTCTGAGACTCGGGGAAGCCTGATGCCTTCCTTCACATAGTACTGTCTCTGAGTGGCTTTCTCTGTGTCCAGATTTTCCTCTTTCATATGCATATGGCTCACACTACAGAGGCCTCATTTTCACTTGGTCAGAGGCAAACACTCTACTTCCAAACAAGACCTCATTCATGGTACTAGGGATGCTGGGCACATTGGGGTTAGTGATCTAACATCTTAGTGAGGGCACAGTTTAACAAGCAACACCAGTTCATTCAAACTTAATTCAGGATTAGAAGTCCAAGAAAGCCAGCTCCCATTGAGATGAATGTTGTCTCACAGAACATGTCACTTGTGCCCAAGTCATCCACCAGACCTCAGTGGTTGAGCTTGAGAACTCCATGACACAGATAGGGACATGCTCTAGTGCATGGTCACCTGGATTTTTCATAACCTCAAAATTCATTTATACTGTGTCTCTCCTATATCCCTTTTCAATTTTGACCATGTAAATAACATATAACCTACATGTCAACATGGTCCCTTCTGAACACAGTAACCTGGTGGTTGCACACCCTCCTTGTATGTTAAGTCCAACTTGATTCCTCTTTCTTTTGTATCTCATACATGTAAGGCAAGAAAAAAAATTAACAAGCTCTTTTAGAAAGTAGAATCAAAGAATATTTTGATGTATGTCTATGTTTGGTACAATTATTAGTCCATAGAAGAAATCATGATGGTTGTCACAGTAGGTACATTTGTAATTTTTTACAGACAGTTTCTCGTAGCTCAAACTAGCCTTGAACTCTTTTTTTAATACTTATTCATTACTTCAGGTTACATCACCATCACAGTGTCCTCTTTCCACCCGTCCCAGTCTTGCCCTCCCACCCTCCCACCCTCTACCCCCTATCCCTTCCATCCCACTCCTCTGGAGTGGAGTGTCCCTACATAACAGTCCCCCACCCCAGTTCAGCAGTCATATGAGGGCCAAGAGCCTCCTCATACACTGGGGGCATACAAGGGAGCACCACTAGGGCAAAGTGTCTCATTGATAGAAAACAAAGTCTATGTTCATGTTCCCTTTGGTGAATATCACTTCAATATAGTACTTGAAGTTCTTTCTAGAGCAATAAGACAGGTAAAGGAGATCAAGGGAATACAAATTGGAAACGAAGAAGTCAAATTATCCCTATTTCCAGACGATATGATAGTATACATAAGTGACCCCAAAAATTCCACCAGAGAACTCTTCCAGCTAATAAAAACCTTCATCAAGGTGGCTGGGTACAAAATTAACTCAAAAAAATCAGAAGCCCTTCTTTATATAACAAATAAATGGATGAGAAAGAAATTAGAGAAACAACACCCTTCACAATAGCCACAAACAATATAAAATACCTGGGGATAATTCTAACCGAGCAAGTAAAAGACTTGTACAACAAGAACTTCAAGTCCTTGAAGAAAGAAATTGATGAGGCCATCAGAATATGGAAAGATCTCCCATGCTCATGGATAGGTAGGATCAACATAATAAAAATGGCCATCCTACCAAAAGGAAAATAGGGGACATTGAATTCTTAAAATTGGTATGCATAATGTAATTTTTGAAACCATACAATACCAAGTCAAATTAGTTTTAAAACAAATTAAGGATTAGCATGATTTCTGGATCCATTCAATTCATAACAAATGTAATAATAGTCTAATAGTATTTTGTTATTTCAAAGTCTTAAAATAGAGAAACCTCACAGTAGTATTTTCTATGTGTTATATATTTCACTGTGTAGCAAGCTACTTCAAAACCTGAAACTTAAAACAACAAGCAATCGTTGAATCTGTGATTCAGTCAGTCTGTTATTATGGTCCGATAATGTTTTCTAGACAGACTGGTTTGTGGGGACCTCATTTATCTGGCTGAGCCCCTAGTTGGTACAAGAGTATCTAGTGCATGTTGGTGCTTGGTGCCTTTTCTCTATGTGATCTCTCTTCTCTAGAAACACAGTGACACTTGTTCATATGCCCAGAGAAAAAAAATCAAAGATGAAGAAGTAGCAAGGTGTAAGCACTTTTTAAACCTCTATTTTTGACATATTAGACAATGACCACTGGACAATATGAGTCACATGTCCAAATTAAATATCTAAGTTAGACAGCATCTAATCTGGAAAAATGCTCAGATAACAACAATACTATATTTTTCTAGTATATATTGTCTAAAGTAAAGCAATAATTATATATTTCAAGTGCTGCACATGGCTATTTTGGGAAGCAAATATATGTTTCAACTCTAAGCACAATATGTTTTGTGTTATGCAAATCCAATTTTGAAATTATTTTAAGCCCACAGAAAGAAGGGACAGCATTTCCAAACACATTTCAAACTCTCAGGGCAACACACTGACTTATTTTTCTGAAAGCATTTCTTATCTTCTCTTGTTGACAGAATAATCTATTCCCTGACAAAGATCACATACTAATTCACAGAACATGTAACTTCATGATATTACAAGGCAAAAGGAACTTTACAGATGTAACTAGCTAAGAGTCTTGACATGTAAGATTCTCCTGAGTTATTTAGTTGGATCGATGTATTCTAGAGTTTTTAGTCATAGAGGCAAGAAAATCAGACATTTAAGAGAGAGAGAGAGAGAGAGAGAGAGAACTAAGGATGTTTTCTACCATCCTTTGTAGACAGAGGGAGAATCCACAACTAATAAATGTGATCTCTAAAATAGAAAAAAAAAAAAAGGTAAAAGCTCTCCCCTAGAGATTCTAGATGGAATCATCTCTGACAGCTACTTGCTTTTGTGTTCTGATTTCCAGAAGAGAAAGGACAAAGTTTCTGCAATATGTCACAGCAGAAACAAGAAATACATGCAAAACACATTATGACATACTGTTAGAAATATACCTTGTGAAGTACATAATAAACCTACACTGTATGGCAAATCTGTTGATCTTTAGTGCTCCATTGCTCTGATGAAGGCATTCGGTGGGTTCTATGCAAATGAATAATCTCTATTGTGTTTAATTTTTCCTTCTTCCTTTGCCACACAAGACTAATCCCACTATCTCCTTTCATTTCGATGTAATTTCAGCTCTTCCTTCTACTGAATTTATTGGGCTCAGCCTATTTTATTTTCTGCTAAGATAAATTTCTAGCTGATCAATCTACTGCTGCTTTTCTCTGGTTCGTTCACTTTATCTTTCCTTTTGTCCAAATTTTTTTCCAGTTTTAATGAGTACGGCTACATCACTTTTCAGCTAAAAGGCATTAATGGTTACTAATGGCAATAACCACAACTTATTTAGACTGTGAGAGTATTCCACAACCTCTTACCCAAATGTGACCTTGGAGTGCTTTTCATGCCATGACTTAAAGACCCCCGTTAACTAAGGTAGACTTTTATCCATATCACCTGGACTCTTCTAATGACCCCCTCTCTCTGTCCCCATTAATTGAAACTCTAAATAAACACTTAGCAAACATTTTACCATGTTCCATATATCTCTTCCTCCTACCACCATCCCCTGTTTCTTTTGCACTATTTCAAAATAGATATTTTCTTCTGCAATATTATATGGTTTGTTTAATATGTTTACTGACATGGAGTACATGATTGCATTCTTCTTCTGACCTTTTTGAGACAGAGTTTCACTATGTAAACTGAACTGCCATTGAATACACAATCCTCCTGTCTTAGAAGCCCATGTGCTCGTAGTACAGGCAGGAAACACAATACTCCATCTTCTAAATTCTCAATTTCATTAGTAATGTGGGGTACCCCAAAATGATGCTTAACAGTCTCTCTAATGCAGAACCTGAACTTTTACCCATAATCTTTGGAAGATTGCTTGGAGGTCTGCCAGGATAAAGCTCCCAGGCTCCATGTTTTGTTGGGTTTTCTGTTGCACTGTTGACATTTTATACAAATAAGTAAAGATAATCATAGCAGCTAATCTCTGTTTTCTTAGGACTTTTCCCCACATCTCTTTGCTTTTCAAAGAGCTCCATTGTGCCTTTGTGTTAACTTGTTCTTGATTTTGAATTCTCTTCTTTTTCTGGTCAGAAAGATTCAGTGTGATGGAAATGCTTGACAAAGATTTGAAGGAACAATGATTCACATTAATTTATGTAAGGAATCCAAATGGTGTAGAGAAATTTGGTGGGGGTGCCTTTGTTTTTATTTTTTAACATATGACAATCATATGACATAGTAGCAACTACAGTTGGATATTTACCAAAATGAACTAAAGACATACTTCATGTTACCAGTCTGAAAAGGCTACATTCTATGATTCTTTTTTTTCTTTTTTTTAAATACTTTATTTTTTTTCTTCCAGTTACATCTCAGTCACAAACCCTTCCCTATTCCCCCTTTCTATCCCGCCCTTCCACCCTCTTCCCCCTAGAAGTTTCCCCTTTCAGTCCAACAGATGGTTCCTTCTCTCATAACAGTAAATACTATACAAAACAACAGATGTAAATATGCCACATTTATGAGAGTTAAATGGCCCAGTATACCTTCCCAATGTCCAGTTTATACATATTTGGCCCCTGAATTTAACATTCTACTATCTAACCATCTCCATGAGTTTAAAGGTCTATATGTGACTCAACATTCATACTATCTTGCAACACACTTTTAAGAGTATCTTCTTAGATCTATAACACCCTCTTGATTCCTAAACACTTCAAAATTTAACTATGAGACTCTAGCTGTCTATTCTTCAACCACCTCAGAGACCTGAGAGGGATAAATATATCTGCTTATATAGGAAGTGCAGGGCCTGCAGCTTCCAAAACTAAGAAATGACATACCAGTGACTGCCTGGACAGTTCCCATTTTCTCTCCATACATTCCTGCATCAGTCTTCAGCCTTTGGGTCCTGTTTCTCTGACAGACATTTGTTGTAGAGCAGGGATTATGAAGGACTTACCTACCCTGTCTTGGCAGAGTTAGGCTGTCTACTTCCCTGCTACCAAGTTTTGTCCTTTTTGGACAGCAGTCTGTCTGCAGTTGGAGCAAGGGTTTTTTTCATGCCAAGAGATAGGCTTGCCACTAATTCAACCATCTCACACTGGAGATTCTTCAATGCTTATCTTCTACTTGGAGTAGAATAGGGGGTGCTGTCAGGAGCTGATATGCCCTTATACCTTTGTATATTGATACAAAATTAGTAGTATATCGGCTAAAGTGGTATTGACCATTGTTTATTGTGCAAAAATAAGATTGTATTGGATTACATTGGTATTGATCTTTGTATATTGATACAAAATTAAGATTATAGTTGGCCACAATGGTATTGACCCTTGTATATGGACGTAATATTAAGATTGTATTGGGCTACATAGGCATTGATCTTTGTATATTGATACATAATTAAGAGTATATTTAACTACATTCTATGATTCTAACTTCATGACAAGCTAGAATGGCAGAACTAGAAAGCAACAAAAAGGTCGGTGTCTACCCGGTTTTGAGTGGGGAAAGAGGATAATATGTGGAGTGTTTGGGAACTTACAGAAATGACTATTCCATCTGATCCCTTAATGGTGAGAACACACCATTTTGTCAATACCTGTGTGGAAAACACTTAATGTTTCTATAAGCGTACAATTTTACTAAACTATAATTTTCATTAATCAACAACTACCAAAAAAATGAGATTGTTCAGCCTGAGCCAATTTATCACAGAAAAAATATTTTCAAAGTAGGTAAAAATGTAATCTACATTTTTGTTTTCATATTATGTATTAATTATTATATATACATTTTATATATTTATAAATACAGAATGTAAAATACTTAAGCAGATTACTTGGTCTCCAGAAAGCAGTACTGTATTAAAAATAATACTCTGATTAATTTTATTGATTTATAAGAATAGACTTGAGCAAATTGAGCAAAATTCTGAAAAATATTTTAAAAACCATCTGAGCTTTTAGAGCTTGAATCTTTTCCCAGATGCATGCAAAGGCATACACCCACACAGCTAGAATCCCTTTCCTGAAAGCTAGGTAAAAACAGTCACTTTTTGATACTAAAGCAGTCAGTTATTGCCTAAGTGTGGTATGAAACAACCAAATGAAATCTCAGTGGTATGCAACAGCAGGCTTTTACTTCCTAAAAACCTGCAGACGGACCTGTGTGCTATAATTTTCTCACTGGAACATGGCTTCTCAGTTGTCATTGTTGATCAGGTGTAGCTGTCCAGTGGAGATTTTATATGCACACTGAACGACAGTCTATGGATGGATGTTATGCAAAAAGCTCAGACCAAAATCAGTTAGCAGGAATTGATAGTAAGTCTCTTAAGGCCTAAGTGTGGAACTAGCATACCGCGACTTACACCTGATCTGTAATTTCAAACAAATCACATGGTAAACTCCTTCAAATACCAACTTCTCAACAATAGACAAATACTGACAACTGAGGTAAAAGGCAAAGTAGGGATTTTGAGTTTTGCTTGTGGAAAATTTCCAATACGCTGACTCATTATTCTATAACAATTTTTGAACTGTTCAATTTCCTCTCAAGAAATACACTCAGTCTTACAAAGAAAAGAATACTTTAAACAAATTGAGAAAAATATTTATTTCTAATTATGATTAATTTCTAGCAATGAAAGCAACAATACAATTTGAAAATGTTTATAAAATATCAAACTAATTCTCTCTTGCTCAAATTCACTTGCAATTATTTAGTTTAAATTTTGAGATAATAATATAGTTTTACGTCAATTTCCTCTTCCCTTTTCTCTCTTCAAATACCCAAATACTCTCATATACACTCTCTTTCTATCTTTCTATCTTTCAAAGTCATGTTCTCTTTATTTATTAATTGCTGTTACATCCATACATATGCATATATATACATATATATATATATATATTCCTAAATACATAAATACAACATGTACAGACTGGATAATGTTATTTGTGTGTGTTTTCATGGTTAATCATTTGATATTGGGTGACCAAATGGCATGCTCTTCCTGGGGGAAGACCATTTCTCTCACTTTTGGCATTTCCTAGTGGCCTGTGGCTCTTTATGTAGGTTTGAGGTCTCATAATCCTTCCTTGTCCACTTTAGCATGTGTGTTGTTATTGGTCTGGTTCAACTCATGTTTAGGCAGCCACATTACTGAGACTTTGTAAGTGTAGCTTCTGACATTGCTGGAGACACAGTCATAGAGGAAACTCCCTGTTCCTCTGGTTCTTACAATTTTTCTGTCTCCTCTTCCACAATGATCCCTGACCTTAGGTGCAAGGGTAATATTGTAGATGTATCCATTGGAACTGGCTCCATAATTCTGAATTTTGATTGGTTGTAATTTTCTGTAATGGTCTTCATCTGTTGCAAGGAGGATTTTCTTTGATTTGCTACACTTATTTGTGGGTATAAGGCAAATGTTTAGATTGTAGTTAGGGATTATGATGTTTAGTAAAGTGTTGGTTGTAGGTTTGTCTTAGTCAGTATCTATTGCTGTGAAGAGACACAATGACCACAGTGACTTTTATAAAGGAAAGCATTTAATTGGGGTTTGCTTACAGTTTGTGTTTTAGTCCATTATTCTCATGGTGGGGAACATGGCAGCATGCAGGCAGGCATGGTGGATGACAGTTCTACAGGTGTGAAGGCAACAGGAAGAGAGAGAGTCTGGACTTGTCTTGGGCCCTTGTAAACCTGAAAACCCACCCCAGTGACACATTTCCTCCACCAAGGCCACACCTACTCCAATAAGGGCACACTTCCTAATCCCTCTCAAGGAGTGCCATACCCTAATGACAAATTATATGAGCCAATAAGGGCCATTCTTATTCAAACCAAAGTTCTCCAAGATTTATAATTTCACTATCCCTTCACAGTTGACCATGTTTCAAACCAGGCTTAATATCCTTCTTGTACATAGGATCTTAAATCCAACTAGATAGCTGTTGGTTAAGACCAAACTATGTGTGATGCTTCTGCATCCTTAGTGTAGTCATGCCATTCTGGCTGTTATTACAGTTCATAAACATCAGAGCTATGCAGGACTGTTGCTTGATTTATTTCTTTGGAAGTTTGAATGGCAACTTCTGGTAGTCTTCAGAGAGGAGGTTTTCAGGGCAATTTCAGTTCAGGGGCCTCTGGACTATGTTTCTGAAGCCCATGGTGTCTTTAGCAATAAGAGCTTACCTTTCACTTCTGAGATGCAACCAAAGAAATAGCAATAGTCCATAATGTCTCAGGGAGTCTCTTGGACAGTCATGACAAATGACTCAATAGAGAAGAGGCTGTCTTATACTTGGTGTTGGGATTTTTATCAGATGACTTATGTCTCTTGAGAGGAGCATTGGCAGTCCAGAAAGGAAAATTTTATTTTAAACTATATATGTACATTTATACACAGACTTACATGTGTTATAGTTTTTAGGTAGATAGTTGATACTGTAATTCCTTATAATTTTTTTAAATCCTTCCTTGTTATTTTACCCATCCTTCTTCTTATTCTGTATTTATCTCCCCCCTCCCTAATTAGAGCCTTGTTTTTACCATTTACTCCATCAGATCATCTGTACCCTGCTATTCCCTTCTCTACCCCCTACCCTAACAATTACCCCTTATAATTATTTCAACATTTGCTTCATGACTCTACAAGATTAAAAGGTTCAAATAAGAGTATAACAATATAATTAAAGTATGTCTGATGATTGTATTGTTCAAATTGTATTTAGTAAGGGCAACATGCACAATTAAGATAAAATTGATACCTTCAGTTTTTGATCTGCCAAATAAGGAGTTTGAATTTCATCACTTTAGGCTAAAAACAAGCAAAATCTTAACAAACAGAAAAAGAGAGAAACACTTATGAGATTCATTACAGAACCAGAGTAACACAGACACCATTACCCCAACTATCAGGAAGACATGCATATACAAAGAATTATAACTTACCTGAGGAGAAATTCTATAAACAAATGCTCAAGTGTCTTGAGATACTGCTGTTTAAACTGAAAAAAAAATAGATAGATGGATAGATAAATAGATACTAGTAAATATGTAGGTACTGGCTCACTGCCCATAGGCCTAGGAGACTCAAACATTCAGGGAACCCAGTTAGGATGACTCTCAGACTTCTGTAATTTGTTAATTCTTTTCTTAACATACAATGAAATGGCTTTCATTATGACTCTTGCTTCCCTTCCCCAGTCCTCCCATTCCCTCTCTTGGTAGTCCTGTTCTTCCTTCCAAATAGTTTCTTCCTTGTTCTTCTATGACACAGTAACCCATTAATTACCTTCTTTAGTTGATTCTTTCTTTCTCTCTTTGGAACCTCTCATAGAGTCTCCTTTCTATACTCATGTCCTATAAATGTGTGTGTACACATGTAAGTATGGATAGAGAAGTGATAGATTAAAAGCAGTAGATGATAAATAGATAATAGGTAGATAAATAGATAGATAGATAGATAGATAGATAGATAGATAGATAGATAGATAGATATAAAGATATTACAGAGATGCTGGATATGCATGTGAAAGAAAATATGCAATATTTGTCTGAGTTACAGTTCTATCCATCTTACCATGAAGGTCATACTTTCATCTTAATTTATAACTAAATAAAAATTTTTTGTTTATCTGCAACACATTTTCATTAATTATTTATTTTTTCAGAATATCTAGGCTGGCCAATGTCTTAGTTATTGTAAAGAGTGCAGCAACAACCCTGGGTATGTAGAGATGGTGCCTTACAACATATTTATATTATTTTATTTTCATATATACTTGTATGTTTATTTATTTTATAATTAGTCCTGGTAAATATGCAGCAGTAGGGTTGCTGAAAATATGGTAATTTCACTTTTTTGAAGAGCCACTACATTGTTTTCAATCATGTCTCATGAGTTTAAAATCTTGTTGCATTCTTCTATCCTCTTATCCTTACAATACATATCATCAGTTCTATTCCTGATGCTATGCATTATCACTGGAGTAATTTGTATATTCCTTATAGATGAAGATGAAGACTTTTTCAAATGTTTATTGGTAATCTCTCTTTCTTTTGAAAACTTGTTCTTTTATCATCTCATGTACTGAATGGAGGGTTTGTAGTTATTCTAGTTGATTTTTTGAGTTCTTTCTAGATTCTTGATACATCACAGATAAGCAGTTAGTAAAATTCTAAAGGCTATCTCTCCACTATGCTGCTTCTTTCACTGTGCAGTAGCTTCAAAATCTCACGCAGTCCCACTTGGTTAGCGTTCTTCCTGAGTTACTGCTATCTTTTCTACACAGGGCTCCCTAGACTGCATCTTAAAGTTTTCTCGCCTGTCTTACGGCATGTCTAAACTTTCAAGTCTTTGATCCAGTTTGAGTTGACTTCTTTACAGGGTGGGTGCCATGGATTTATGTTTGCTATTAAACCAGTGGATAGCCTGTTTTCCAAGTATTATTTGTTGAAGAGGTTCTCTCTCTTTTTGAAATAGTGTATGCTGTTGACACCATTATCAAAGACAAAATTGCTGTCAATTTTCCGGATCCTCAATTCTATTTCATTGATCTGTACATCTCTTACAGTTTTTGCTTGTTTGTTTGGATACTATACTGTCGGTATTTAATTTGACATGTGGTGCCCCATCATTATTCTTTGTGTTTAAGCTTACTTGGCTACTCAGGGTCCTTTATAATTATATGTGAATTTTTAGAAATGTTTTTAATTCTATAAAGTCTTATTAAAATTTTGATTACATAGCATTGATCGATTGACTTTGTTAGTATTGACATTTCCTGGTACTAATTTGTCATTAAGAATGGAAGGTCATTCTGTCTATGTGCTGTACAAAGGCCATGTGCCATAATTAGATTAGGATAAAAGGGATAATTAAGTTATAAGCTAGACCAGAAACATACCTAAGTATATTGGCCTAGGGTTTTTAAATATATTTAAGTCTCAGAGTCATTATTTTTAGGTAGAGGGCGAGGGTGGAAAAACACGAATAGTGAAACTATTCTACACCATGCTACATGAAAGGCTCACACCATTATATATTAGATGGTATAAAGTGACTCTTTCTGTAAACCATAGACTTCAGGTGATAAGTAAAAATTATTTTATCTTTATAAATATTAAACATTTTCTGAAGGAGTGAATAATATCAATCACAGAATAGCTGTTATTCCAGAGATCATAAGGAGTATAATTGTACTTTCTACTGAAATTTGCTGTAAGTCAGTACTCTGAAACAAGTTTAATAATTTAAAATAATGGGGCCAGTCAGATAACTCAGCCATTAAAATGATTGCCAATAACTCTGACAACTTGAATTCAATCCCTGAAACCCAAATGGTGAAAGAGAGAACCAACTCTCACAATTTGTGTTCTTGCCTACACACACACACACACACACACACACACACACACACACACACACACACACACCAGAGAGATAAAAAGTGGGTAGGGAGGGAGGGAGGGAGAGAAAATGAAATAAATATTTTTTAATGTAATGGCATTGATAATTGGTTGCTTTTCTACTATTTTGAATAACCTAATTGGTTTAAAGTATTCTGACTTTAAATATACCCACTTGACTTACCGTATTAATCAAATGTGTTTATATATCAATTTTCCTTTTTCTGTTTTGTATATATTACTTATTCTTCTGTAGATTTACAAAGGGACATATATGAAACTATTTGTTGATATTTTCTTTAATTGATTTCAGCAAGAGATGTATTTTTATTTTAAAAACTGGTTTTAAATGGTTTATCTTTGTTTTCTGTTAATAAATATCTTCAATATCTCTGAAATATAAGAAGGGCAAGTCTTTCTAACGAGATGAAAGTTCTAAGCCTTCAACTTCATCAATAACCTAGAAGTCTGTGAAATACAAATTCACAACCACAAAGCAGAAAATATTTTGTCATCAAATAATGAGATTTTATCATTCTGAAATGAACTCTGCAATACCAATAAAAATAAATTTAAAGAACCAGGTGTCTTAAATATGGGTTGTTTTTAAAATTTGGATTTTAAAATCTAATTAAGCTTCTATTTATCACACACTAACTTTGA
Organism: Lophiomys imhausi; assembly: GCA_907164525.1. Taxonomy (NCBI): domain Eukaryota; kingdom Metazoa; phylum Chordata; class Mammalia; order Rodentia; family Muridae; genus Lophiomys; species Lophiomys imhausi. The sequence continues at coordinate 2,951,138 of CAJQZJ010032332.1, forward strand.
GATCTGAACAAATTACAAACCATATTTAACTTCATATATGTTTTAAATGAAAAGTGTCCTTAAATAATACATTGAATTAATTAAAATAGACATGCTATGAGTAATTTTTAATGCATAGAACTTTATATGGTTGCGATAAATGTTAATATAGAACTGTAAATGAAAAGAAGGGGGCTTTCCCACTTTTTACTGCAGTAATATTACTAGAATAAGCATTCATTTCAGTCCTAAAGATTTAAAATGAATATAAGCTGCATTGCTTAACTCAGAATGGAAGATGAAATTAATCAAAATGGTGAGTGTGTCACCCTAAAATAGATCTACCAACAATCTAGTGAATTAACAGAGCACACATAGCACAATGAATTTTAAAAGTTAAGCAAGCATTTCCACTCTGAGAGAATCTCTCTTCTGACACCAATTATTCAGGTGAGAGAATGAATAGAACAGCTGAATCATAAGGTAAAGGCTATGAAGTCATAAAAAGTCCTGTTTCTGTATAGGATGCCCAGGCTAGTGCATGGGTGAGAGAATAGAATACAATAAAGTGTTCTTGAGCAGATGCTTGCAAGAGACCTTAAAATATCAGCAACAGAACAATGACCAGCAAAACCAAACCAGCAAGAACCAGTGTCTAGGACACAAAGCAAGCCACAACAGATACAAGAACATTGAAATAATCCCTTGTATTTTATCATAGTATAGATTAAAGCTGGATTTCAACAACAGAAATAACAAAAAGCCTACACATTCATGGAAACTGAACAGCTCTCTACTCAGTGATGACTGGGACAATGAACAAATAAAGAAAGAAATCAAAGACTTCCTAAAATAACATGAAAATAAAGACACAACATACCCAAACCTATGGGACCCAATAAAATCAGTGCTACAAGGAAAGTTCATAGCACCAAGTGCCTTCAAAAAGAAATTTGTGACAGCTCATATAAGCAACTTAACAACAGAACTAGAAACACTAGGAAAAAAAAAAAAAAGAAGCAAACACTCCCAAGAGGAGCAGACAGCAGGAAATTATCAAACTCAGGGCTGAAATCAATAACTTAGAAACAAAAAAATACAAAGAATTGACAAAACCAAAAGTTGATTCTTTGAGAAAATCAACAAAATAGACAAACCCTTAGCAAAACTAACTAAAAGGCAGAGGGAAAAATACCCAAATCAGAAAAATCAGAAATAAAAAGGGAGAGATAACAACAGACATCAGGGAAATCCAAAGAATCTTCAGGTCTTACTTCAAAAACCTATATTCCACAAAATTTGAAAACCTAAGCAAAATGGATAATTTTCTTTATAGATTCCACCTACCAAAGTTAAATCAAGATCAGGTTAACAAATTAAACAGTCATAAACGTCTAAGGAAATAGAAACAGTCATTAAAATTCTCCCAAACAAACAAATGAAAAACCTCCAGGCTCAGATGGTTTCATCACAAAATTCTACCAGATCGTCAAAGAAGAGCTAACACCAATACTCTTCAAACTCTTTGGCAAAATAGGAACAGAGGGAACACTGGCAAACTCACTCTATAAGACCACAGTCACCCTGATACCTAAACCTCACAAAGACACAACAAAGAAGGAGAATTTCATTTTCATGAGGTCCCATTTATTGATTGTTGGTCTTAGAGCCTGAGCTGTTGGTGTTCTGTTCAAGAAGCTGTCACCTGTGCCAATGAGACTGAGGGTTTTCCCCAATTTCCCTTCTGTTAGATTTAATTGTGTCAGGCCTTATGTTAAGGTCTTTGATTCACTTGGACTTATGTTTTGTGCAAGGTGATAAGTATGGGTCTAATTTCATTCTTTTACATGTTGACATCCAGTTAGAACAGCACTATATGTTGAAGATTCTGCCTTTTTCCATTATACAGTTTTGGCTTCTTTGTCAAAAATTAAGTGACCATAGGTGTGTGGGGTCATTTCTGGGTCTTCAATTCTATTCAATTGATCCACTGTCATGTTTCTATACCAGTACCATGCTGTTTTTATTACTATTGTAGCTCAGGATCTAAGACCAACAACCTATATATGAGACCTCATGAAACTGAAAAGCCTCTGAAAGGCAAAAGACACTGTCATTTGAACAAACTGGCAGCCTACAGATTGGGAAAAAAAATCTTCACCAACCCCACATCTGACAGAGGGCTAATGTCCAAAATTTACAGAGAACTCAAGATATTAAATGCCCAGAAACCAAATAATCCAATCAAAAAGTGGAAAACAGAGTTAAACAGAGAATTCACAAAGAAGGAATCCCTAATGGCTGAGAGACACTTGAGGAAATGCTCAGCATCCTTAATCATCAGAGAACTGCAACTCAAGATGACTCTGAGATTCCATCTCACACCTGTCAGAATGGCTAAGATCAAAACTCAAATGATAGCACATACAGGCAAGGTTGTGGAGAAAGGGGAACACTCCTCCATTGCTGGTGGGAGTGCAAACTAGCACAAACACTATGGAAATCTGTCTGGTGATATCTTAGACAACTTGGAATAGCTCTACCTCAAGACACAGCCATACCACTTCTGGGTATACATCCAAATGATTCCTCACCAAACCACAAGGAAGTTTCCTTATCTATGTTCATAGAAGCCTTATTTGTAATAGCTAGAAAATGGAAACAACCCAGATGTCTCTCAACTGAGGAATGGAAAAAAAAACTGTGGTATATCTACACAATGAAATACTACTCAGTCATCAGAAACAATGAAATCATGCAATTTGCAGCCAAATGGATGGAACAAGAGAAGCTCATCCTGAATGAGCAAACCTAGACTCAGAAGAATGCACATGGCATCTATTCACTTATAATCAGATTTTAGCCATATAGAACAGGATAACTATACTACAACCGTGACCAAAGGAAACAGGAACATAGACTTTGTTACCCGTTAATGATACACTTTGCCCTATTGGTGCTGCCTTGTAGGCCCCCAGTGTATGAGGAGGCTCTTGGCCCTCATATGACCTCTGAAGTGGGGCAGGGGACTGATATGTAGGGACATCCCACTCCAGATGAGTGAGATGGAAGAGATAGGGGGTAGAGGGTGGGAAGGAGGAATGGGGGGGTGGAAAGAGGGCTGTGATGGAGATGTAATCTGAAGTAATAAACATTAAAAAATAAATAAAGTAAAATTTTTAAGAAGTCAAGGCTCATATAACCTACTTTCACTCATGTTTGTAAACATTTGTGATATATTTACATGCATGTATGCAAAAAAGCCCTCACCGAGAAAGAAAATTTCAGACCAGTTTCCCTCATGAACATAGACATGAAAATAATAAAATACTTTTAAACCAAATCCAAGAACACATCAAAAGTATCATACACCATGATCAAGTAAGCTTCATCCCAGGAATGCAGGGGTGGTTCAACATACAAAAATCCATTAACATAATCCATCATATAAACAAGCTGAAAGAAAAAAAAACACATGATCTTCTTGCTAGATGTTGAAAAAGCATTTGACAAAATTCAACACTCCTTCATGCTAAAAGTCCTGGAGAGATCTGGCATACAAGGACCACACCTAGAAATAATACAGGTGATATACAACAAGCCAGTAACCAGCATCAAAGTAAATGGAGAGAAACCTAAAGCATTTCCTCTAAACTCAGGGACAAGGCAAGGTTGTCCACTTCTCCCATATTTCTTCAACTTAGTACCTGAAGTTCTAGCCAGAGCAATAAGACAACTAAAGGAGATCAGGGGGATACAAATTGGAAAGAAAGAAGTCAAAGTTTCCCTATTCACAGATGATTTGTTAGTATACAGAAGTGAACCCAAAAATCCCACCATAGAACTACTACAACTGATAAACACCTTCAACAAAGTGGCTGTATATAAAAATATATTCATAAAAATTGGTAGCCCTTCTTTATACAAATGATAAATGGGCTGAGAAAGAAATTAGAGAAACAACATCCTTCACAATAGCCACAAAAAAATATAAAATACCTGTGGATAAATCTAACCAAGCAAGTGAAAGACCTGTACAACAAGACTTCAAGTCCTTGAAGAAAGAAATTGAAGATGACATCAGAAGATGGAAAGATCTCCTATGCTCATGGATAGGTAGGATCAACATAATAAAAATAGCCATCCTACTAAAAGCAATATGCAGATTCAAAGCAATTCCTGTCAAAATACCAACACAATTATTTACAGACTTTGAAAGAACAATTCTCAACCTCATGTGGAAAAACAAAACCCAGACTACATAAATCAATCCTGTACAATTAAAAAACAAACAAACAAACAAACAAAAACACCTGGAGGTATCACCATCCCAGGTTTCAAGCTATACTACAGAGCAATAGTAATAAAAAACAGCATGGTACTGGTATAGAAACAGACCTGGATATCAATGGAATTGAATCAAAGACCCAGAAATAAACCCACAAACCTAGTCACTTGATTATTGAAAAAGAAGCTAAAGTCGTACAATGGAAAAAGGACAGCATCTTCTACAAATGGTGCTGGTCTAACTAATGTTAACATGTAAAAGAATGCAAATAGACCCATATTCATCACCTTGCACAAAACTTAAGTCCAAGTGGTCAAAGACCTTACATAAAGCCCTACACATTAAATCTAATAGAAGGTAGGGAAAAGCCTTGAACTCATTGGCACAGGTGACAACTTCATGAACCAATAGCTCAGGCTCTAAGATCAACAATCAATTTAAGGCACTTTAGGAAACTGAAAAGCTTCTATAAGGCAAAGGACACTGTCATTAGAATAAAAAGGCAGCCTACACATTGGGAAAAGACTTTACCAACCCCACTTCTGACAGAGGGCTAATATCCAAAATTTATAAAGAACTCAATAAATTAAACATCAAGAAACCAAATAATCCAACCAAAATTGGGGAACAGAGCTAAACCTAAAATTCAAAAAAGAGAAATTTCTAACGGCAGAGAGACACTTGTAGAAATGCTCAACATCCTTAATCATCAGAGAAATGCAACTCTAGAGGACTATGAGATTTCATCTCACACCTGTCAGAATGACTAAGATCAGAAACTCAAATGACCTACTCCAAGTAGAAGATGAGCATCGAAGAATCTCCAATGGGAGATGATTGAATTAGTGGCAAGCCTATCTCTTGGCAGTAAAAACCCCTTGCTCCAACTGTAGACAGAATGCTGTACAAAAATGACAAAACTTGGAAGCAGGTAAGTCGACAGCCTAGCTCTGCCAAGACAGGGTAGGCAAGTCCTTCATAACTCCTGCTCTGCAATCAATTTCTGTCTGTCAGAGAAATGGGGCCAAATGGCTGAAGATTGATGCTGTAATGTATGGAGAGAAAATGGGAACTGACTAGGCAGCCACTGGTATGTCATTTCTTAGTTTTGGAAGTTGCAGGCCCTGTACTTCCTATATAACCAGATATATTTATCCCTCTCAGGTTTCTGAGGTGGTTGAAGAATAGATAGCTAGAGTCTCATAATAAAATTTTGAGTTTTTTAGGAATCAAGAGAGTGTTCTGGATCTAAGAAGATGTTTTTAAAATTGTGATGCAAGTTAGTATGAAGACTGAGTTAGATATAGAACTTTAAACTCATGGAGATGGTTAGATAGTAGATCTTTAAAGTCAGGTGCCAAATACATATGGGCTGGACATTGGGAATGTATGATAAGCCATATAACTCTCATAATTGTGGCCTAATTACCTCTGTTGTTTTATATTGTATTTATTATTATAAGAGAAAGAGCCATTAGTTGGACTGAAAGGAGGAGCTGTTGGAGAGAAAAAGATATACCTTAAACTTAAAAAAAAAAAAAGGAAGGGGATGGGTGGGTTGAGGCGGAAGAGGGTGGGAGGAGGGTACTGGAGGAGGGAGTAGGGAGGGGATTGCTATTGAGATGTAACTTGAAGAAATAAAAAATAAAGAGGGAAAAAAACTCAAAAGACAGCATATGCTGGGGAGGTTGTGGAGAAAGGTAAACACTCCTCCATTGCTGGTTGGAGTGCAAACTTGGACAACCACTGTGGAAATCAGTCTGGCGATATCTTAAAAAAACTTGGAATAGCTCTACCTCAAGACCCAGCCATACCACTTCTGGATTATACATCCAAACAATTCCTCACCAAACCAGAATGACATCTCCTCAACTATGTTCATAGAAGCCTTATTTGTAATAGCTAAAAACTGGAAACAACCCAGATGTCTCTCAGCTGAATGATGGATGAAAAAAAAAAAAAAAACCTGAGGTACATTTACACAATGGAATATTACTCAGCCATCAGAAACAAGGAAATCATGCAATTTGTTGCCAAATGGAAGGAACTAGAAAAGCTCATCCTGAGTGAGCTAACCCAGATCCAGAAAGATATACATGGCATCTATTCACTTATAAATGGATTTTAGCCATATAGTACAGTACAACTATCCTACAGCCAACAGACCAAAAGGAACAGGAATATAGACTTTGCTACCTGTTAGTGGGACCTTTTGCCCTATTGGAGCTTCTATGTGGGCCTTCAGTGCAACAGTAAGCTCTTAGTCCTCATATGACTGCTGAACTGAAAGGGCTGATTTAAAGGGCAACCACACTGGCGCAGTAGGATAGGTGGGAGAAGGTGGAGAGCATGGAAGGGTGGACACAGGAGGGGTGGAGAGTGGGGACTGTGATGTAGATGTAACCTGAAGTAATAAATAAACATTTTTTAAAGAAAAAAAAAAGAAACAGTGTCTAGGCAGCTCAGCAGCAGATAGTAACAGTGTCCTTAAGTTGCTATAATACATTTGAGAACAGGTTACACAGAATAGAAATACCAGGAAGGGTTTAAAGCATTCCATTTTCTTTTCAGAGAGACACTAAAAGTCTGTGACACATTCAAAATTTTGTTGTAAATCTCTGGTGTCAGGGGAGACATTTTTACAAATATGTATTTTAATAATAATGGGTTGCTATAATACTATATCTATATTCAGGGGCTGTATTTCAGGCTGATGTCATACAATTATGACCAGCATAGAGATTATGGAAATTTTCTCAGTAATGAATTAATCTGAGATAGCTGGCCCTTTAAAATTATCCAGTTTTACTGGTTTCTTTTCCTTTTTTCTTTTTAATATTGTATTTGATAAATAAGATTCATAAGTAGTGGCTGCAATTCTCCAAAGGCACAAGTTTATTTTAATAAAATGTTTCATATATCCCAGCAGAGTAGCTATACACTGTATTACAAGAGAAGATTTATTTTTGACGTTGTTCAACAAATGGCTCAATTATGTGATTTCCTACAAAGGAAAACATATTAATCTGCAAAGTTGAAATTTGTTTTCAAAATGATCTATAATTTGAGGCTGGCACCAGGACAAATTGTCGAAGTACATTGAATTTATGGCATATTTTTCATTCTCTGTACATAAACCTGACTTATGAAAAATATCATCTGGAAAATACTAATGGATTTCCCATTTTATAGATATAAAATGGAATTGTGAGGAAATGAATGTTGTTCTCTAATTCATCTTAAGAAATAATGGTGAAATTGAGTAATAATGTAGGTGTCTTAATTCGTGTTTAATTTCAATTGTGTCTGGCTTTCTTTTTGCGTGTATATTACTAGTAATGTCTTAGAACTGCTTTCTCAGGGAAGCTATCGCAGAAAATATTAATATCCTCAAGGATCATCAATATTACTATCCTACAAGGAAAACTTTAAAGGACTTAGTAGATAATTTTTTAAACAGATGATAAAAAGCTAAATAGAAAATAATACTTGTAATTATGGGAGATATGTTTATTCACTCAACATCATTAATTTATGCATTTAAAAATTTCCTCTTATACTCTCTTTTATTACTAAATATTTATTTATTTTAAAAATCAAGTTAAAGAACAAAAATAATTTAATTAAATAAAACATTTATAAGAATCAAAGGCAGAGTTTGTAATCTATCAACCATAGGACAGGAGTGGGAAAGATGCCAAGTTTATATCTGAGTAAAAAGAGTTATAAAAAAGAGCAGAAGAAAGACAGAAAAAGAAGAACAGAAGAAAAACAAGAAAATATTTCTTGAGAGTCAAAGAACAATGATAGGTAGGTTGAAGGACCTTTTATGTAACCAGGAAAAAAGTTTAAAATAATTAATGATAAATTACCACACAAAAATGATTTTAAAACTATCAAATAAGCCTCAAGAATGAGAATATCTGTAATATATCTAAAATTTTGTATTATGACAAAATTATATAGGTAGATCAAAATTAAACAAAAAGAAAAGGATAAATTTACATATTTGGAAAGTATTTAAGTGGGCACTTCATCAAAGAATAAGTATTTGCAAAAATATATCTGGCTTTGAATTTGACATCATTTCTCATTAATAAATTGAAGACAAAGAACAATGAAACATCATTGAATGTTTGTTAGGATGATTACAACTCAAAAATATAACAGTGCTAATTGAGGACAACAGTGTTTTCAGGTTATTATAGTGATAAACATCATATTAGCATGTTCAGCTAGGTATTTATCCCATCAATTTAAACACTTAAATTTACACAAAACATTCGCATGGTCATTTATGCAATCATAATAACCACATAATCAAGAAGCTACCAAGATTGATGTTGCACTTGGTTATCTCCCAGAACTCGAAGGTTAAAATTTCTTGCTGAAGATGCCACATACTAGACTTGAAGGAATCAAATTGAATTGACTTGGAAACCCCTTCCTGAGGAGTAATTCTCATAGCATTGAAGGTGCAGTGAAAGCTACCAAGAGATAAAATAGATCAACAATTAAACACAAGTGTAAGCCTAAGAAGAACAACCATAACCAACATAGTGAGGTATCCCCATGGGTACAGTAGTGGCACTTATATCTTGGAGGTAACCAACAGCCATCTAAGGTCCACCATATAAGAGGGAATTTATAACCAGTAAACCTAGTCCACTACCCATAGTTATGAAATCATGAACCCTAGAGAACTTACTGCTGCCACTTTTCTAAAGCAATATGTTTCCAACTGCATTCTAAATGCATATCCACAGAAAAGTATAGCTATTGCTCCTCATCAAAGAAGCTTCTTTCTGCAGTAGACTGAAACGAGAACAGAAAGTCATGATCAGTGAAAATGTAAAGAACAGCCAAACATGGGATACCAAACATTGAAATATCTCCAGCACAACACTTACATATAAGGCTGAGGGAACATTTCAGAAGAAGGAAAGAAAAACTTTAAAAACAACAGACCATAAAATCTACAGTGGAATACTATCTTCCACATATAACAGGGATGCTGTATATATTATGTATATATACAGAATCTCAACAGTCATAGTTGCCTAAATATGACCTGCAAAATACCAGTTGGCCTGCCAATGTCAATGTCAAACTTCTACCCCTAGGTGAAGATCTATAGGCAATTATGTAATTACATTATGTAAGTTGCAATTATATATGTAAATGAAATGATCATATATGCAGGATATCTGATATACAAACCCTGTGAGCATGTCTTTCGACCCCTAAAGGGGTCACAACCCACAGGTTGAGAACCACTAAGCTAGAGGATCATTAGGGAGAAACAAGATGATATATCACTGGCTTTTGCTGATACCAACTATTTTGTCTGGTTCTGTCACATATTTTCTGTACCCCAGACCCATGGATTGTTAAAAATAGAGGTGACTTTGTTTAATTTGACAGTGATGAAAGTTTACCAAAGGATTGATATTGATAAAATTTTGACAATCACTTCAAATAAAGGTTTTCTTTTAAAAACTGGGCTTTATGTTATTCAGAAAAATTTTAAAAATAACAATGTAAAATGTTAGACTGTATATTACAATAATTTACTGCATCTCTGACAGAACTCTCCAGTTTTTACTTTTATTTACTTTGGACTTATCCTTGAGATAACTTTTGTAAAAACCTGAAATTACATTTAATATCATTTTGGTGAACTGTGACACACATTTCTGAGGTAAAAGTAAGGTTTGATTTAGGAAGCTCATGTCTTCTGTGTTAACTATATACAGCCAGAACAGGACTCAGATTTCTCTAGTTTTTACTCACTGCCCCTTGTCTGTTCCAGGATCCCATCCAGGACACCACGTTGTACTTAGTAATTTGTCTTCCTTTGCTGCCATTATGTTGCTTAACATAAAATTTTTCTCTGTTGCTTAAATTATTTCCAAATGTTCTTAACTGGAATAACAAGGGTAAACATAGATAAAAAGTGTGAAGATCAGGATGACAAGAACGAAATTTCTTATATTTTATATTTGTGTTACATCTGTCTCACTAATTTGGAGCCATGGCTTTTACTTCCTGTTTTTTTTTTAATAGTGAAAATAGAAACTATTGAGGTTTCATTTTAGACATGCTTTATTGTCTTGAAACCAGAACCCGCATGTGAGAGAGTGCATGGGTGTGCCAGGGAATCCCAAGTAAGAGGTCCCTTGTGCCACTGAAATGCAACTTCACAAGGTTTGAGTCTTTCATTGAATTTTTCTGTTACATCTTGGCCTCTGGGCTCATTGAAAAACATCACAGGAACATCAGAGCTCCTTGTCAACAGAGCTAATGAGACAGAATTAATACAGGAAATACTTATGACACTTTAAAGAACACAATTGTGAGATGATGTTTCAAATCAAAGACATGCTAAGGAACTGCAAAATCAAGTCAGGAAATGCTTTATAAATTTAATTACTTTGGAGAAACAATGATAGTTGTGTTTGGAGTACATGTATTTAATATATCTTCTATATGAATGATATTCTAAGGTGAAGAAAAGAACACAAGGATAAATTAGACATAGCTTGCCTTTAAATAAACTGGTGCTAGTGGATCAGGGGGTTCACACGTGTCCACAAGTCACAGAAAAGGAAAAGTTAAAATCAGTGCTGAAAGTGACCACCCCCAGTGTTCCTGAATGAATGTTTGTCTTAGATGTACATTTTCACTCTCAGTCTTACATCCTCACTCACACTAGCATGGAAGCCAGAAAAGATAGGGCAGAAGGAACTACCTAAGGGCAGCTGCCAGAGTGAACATTCTACATTCACAGTACATTTCCTGGGAAGAAAGAATTTGCTTCCTTCATCTGATTTGGGTCCATAAGGATCTATTCTATGATTTTTCTTTTATTTTTATTTAGTGACTTAAATTTTTTTATCGTATATTATATGGGAACACTCCATGGAATAACTTTTTACTGGAAAGTAAAAAGGGAAATGTTGCAGGGTAAGTAGAATGGTTAGCAAAGGAGAGACAAATGAGGAGGTGCAAGTGATTTGCAGGGGGAAATTAAAATTGGGGTGGTTATTTAGGGGTAGAGGAGAGAGATAAATTCACAAGAAAATGACAGAGTGAGCTAAATAAGAGTAAGGATGTCCAAAAAAGTCATAAGGAATAACAAGAGTAACTAGCTACTTTAAAATACCTACAAACAGTTTAAACAAAATGTTCCCATCTGGGCTGATAATGTTCCCCCTCTACCCCAAGATCATCTAAAAAAATACTCGGCATGAGAAGTCCTCTTCTGAGTTGTTTTTGAGGACTCTCCAAATGACTCCCTAACATTATAGGCTATTGCTATTGCCCTTAGTTGCTCCACAGAAGTGAAAGTTAAATCTCTGTTGTGGAAGCTACCGGAAGCTACCACACACTTCAAACAAGGTGCCCAGAGACGCTGAGCAGGAATTGACCTCCAAGTCTCCTCCCTGAGGACTAGCTTTCATAGTACCAGAAGGATGGAAGCAACTAGCCAGTTGTGACATCCACTGACTTCCATAGCAACCAGAAGGACATGATAACTCCAAGAGAACAGCAGTGGGACTCATTGTTTGACAACAACCAATAGCTCTCTAACTGGACTTGAGACTCTCTCAACAAGAGGCCAATCACTCTGGTACTGAGGCCTCGTCAGCTACTGAGGCCTCGTCAGCTACACAGGGTTAGCAAAGTCATCAGTCTTGGATGAGAATCTACAACTACCACTTTACTAAAGGAGAATAATCTCTAGCTGCATTGTAAATGTTTGCCCTTTTACCAGTAGAAAACTATAGTTCTCATCCTTCATCAAGGAAGCTTCTCCTTTGAACAAGTGAATACCATTAGATGAAACCATAGCCAGTCAAAACATAGTTATCGAGCCCAGTCCCTAGTGATACATTTACAACACAAATGCCACAGCTAAGAATGAAGATTCATTGCAGAAGAGAAGGTGAAAAGGAAGTGGAAGCTAATAACAGAGGTTGCTATGATACTGTGTTTCCTAGTGTTACCCATTAAGTTTCACTACCATGAAAGCTAAACATGATCTGAACAAGAATGACACCAAAAGACACAGGAACTTGGATGAGGGAAAGACTACGAGGTCTGAACCCTACACAAAGAGTTACAGGAAGCTAAAGAATTCTGACAATGGGAGTAATAATCGCCAGGAAAGAGCACACCACTTAGTTATTCAATAAAAAATGGTCATCCCTGAAAATGTGTACATAAAAGTAGTATTACACAGATAAAACATTATATTTATATATTTAGGGATACACACACACACACACATAACAACAAAACAACAATTTATGAAAAAAGAGGCCATGAATTTGAAAGAGAGAAAAGGGATATGTAGGAGGGTTTGGAGGGAGAAAAGGGATGGAAGGAAATAACATAGTTATAATTTTAAAAACATAAAAATACATTAAAACACTATTTTCAAACAACTTGTTTTATCATATTTTTACCCAAACACTTCCCAGATCATCCCTACCCACCTAACTTTATGTTCTGTGCCTCATCTTCACTCTCTCTCTCCCTCTCTCCCCCCAAAGGTAATCATATAGCAAACTAAAAAGATAACCCCCTCTAAAAGATTAAAAAAAAAAAGCAACTGAACCATGAAGAAATTGTAAAAAAAGGAACATGGAATTCATTTTTTGTTGTCCAAATACTCATGAGCATGGGCCCTGTCCTGGAGTATAGTGGATCTACCCAATGCATTGGAGAAACCTGGCTTTCCCTCTCCCAGCAAGTATCACCATTAAAGCACCTCTTGGTTAGGGTGGTACCTGTATCTACTTCCCCTTCTCAGTGGTGTGCCTTTTTCATCTCGAACTTGTATATGCCTTGTGCATATCGACACAGTTTATCTGAGTTCAGATGTATATTTACCCTGTTCTGTTTGGAAGATGCTATTGTCTTAGAGTCCCCTGCCCCTTCTGGCTCCTACTATTCCATATTCTTAAAGCTGACAGAATCTACAGGTTTTTTAATAAACATGGTCAGGAAATTGGCCAGTTGACTATATAAGAGAATAAGAATAGATTTATGGGCTTCTAGATTTGAAATTTTCCCCTTTTCAAATAAGTTGACGTTGTAATTGAATCAAATGGTGCGTAGTGCCCTGATTAAGTCCTTTCTTCCAAATCTCTGCTTTCCATTGAAATGTTTCCTGCTATTTGGAACTGACAAAGAACATAAAGACTGACAAGACCAAGCTTTAGCAGCGCGTCTCTTCTCATAGTAAAATAGGATCTCAATGTGTTTAAATTCTGAGATAACACATGCATAGCCCCTGGCGGGGGACTGTTATGTAGGGACCCTCCACTTGAGAGGGGTGGGATGGAAGGGATAGAGGGTAGAGGGTGAGAGGGTTGGACTGGGAGGTGTGGAAAGAGGACACTGAGATGGAGATGTAACCTGAAGTAATAAATAAATGTTTTTTTTTTTTTAAAGAGCATGCTTTAGTGAATAACATTCCACACTATGATAAGGGATAAGCTGAGTTAGAACACGTCTTGGAGAAATCATTCACTCACAGGAGAATGCACGCATGCTAATTCTAGTTTTACTTCTTTTAAAGACTCGCTGAATCCTTATAAGAGGACAGGATAGGTTGGGAATGAAAGTTAAACATGCTTTCACAGAGTCTCCTTATGTGAAAGTGTTTATGTTTTGAGTTTATTTAGAATAGTTTTCTTTCGTAAATGTACAATAATAAAAGTAAATGTGCCACTCTATAGTGGGTTTTTATTTTCATGCAGGAAAGGAAAATGAGTAGTGGATATCTGTCTTATTCATAATTGCTCACACAACATAAATTCTACTTAATGAACACGTGCATTCAGAACAGTTAAGTCAAAGGGGTCTGTGTAGTTAGGCTAGAATTAAGGGTACCTTGACCAATTAGAACAGGAACCCACACTGTACACCCTCTTCTTCTTGCAATTCACTACATAATCCTAAAAGGATTCTGATATAGTTTTATGAAATATAATATTACAGCCTTGTTAGTGTACACATTGGTAGTAACCATGATTAACTATTTCACTGAAACATGTAGTGATGACTGAGGGCAGATACAAGACAGGCAGAGTGAACTATGGTGAAGAGAAGAAAGTAATGAGAACTAGGGACAAGGAAGATATGAATATTAGAAGACAAATAATGGCTAGAGTCAATGGAGTTCACTGATTAGACACTGTGATCTAGGTATCTGTCCACATATGAGCCCCATGATAGAACTAGGACTTAAAGATCACCACAAAATATCTATGTCTGTTAAACTATCAAAAACGTAATCAGGAAATATTTATAGCATATCTTTCTGATTAACAATAACAGTCCTAAATAAACTTATATAGACAAGAACAGCACCAGTAACCCAAGAATACAGTGGAAAAAATGACATGATCAAACACAAATAAGGCATTTTTTTATTTATTCCTCATTTTATTGACAGGCCCATAATTTAATAATCATGAATTTCCTTGTGTGTTTCTAAGCATCATAAATATGTGCAAGACTATGAAGAGTTTCTTATTCTTGAAAAAACCCTCATCATTTTGTTAGACAGATGTGGACACACATAACTTAGTACCCGTATGTTAATGTACCATGAGAAAAAGACAGAAAGGGACTCCAAAATGTGATCATAAAAAAGATTTGTCACATAATGAAGTATTTAGTAAAGGGAATAACATGATGAAAGTGACATGTAAGGAATGTAGGAGTTCTCTAGCTTGTGCGTGGTGGCAGGGGACATTCAACCAGCCCTCTGTTTCATTTTTGACATAAAATATTTACAGAAAAGCATTGACCTGAGCATGAAAAGGAGGCATATTATACACCCATACTTTCATTTATATTTATTAAAAGATGATAAAATATAGAAATAAGAAGGGTCAAATTTTAGAAAAGTGGTATTTGAGATATCTTGGCATTAGTAAGATGTCTTGGCCATAACTGTGTTATTTCTTCAGAACAGTAACTACTCCGGTCTGAATGTACATAATGAAATTGCATATATTTAATGATTTTTTTCAAAATTATATCTGGATCTTGGAGATTTTTCAAAAACCTGTTTTTCCTTGATAAAATTAAGGAATTACAAAATATGACCTGTATTCAATTGTTTTGCAAAGATACAAGGTGAGAGCTTCTGCAGGAATGCAGTATATAAGGACACTCTTTCTTAAAAAGTAGTATTTTTGTTACAAGGGCAGAAAAAGAAGGCATATAGATATATTTACAAATAACAATGATAAATGATAGACAGGAGATAGAGATAAATGATAAATAGGTAGGTAGATATATATATATATATATATAGATAGATAGATAGATAGATAGATAGATAGATAGATAGATAGATAGATAGATTTTATTTTAATAAGTTAAAGACCACATATCTCTGGATTCTTTGCTGGCTGATGTACCTTTATGGTTCCTTGAAGCTGTGATTAATTGCTTCTACCACCCCCTTAACTTTCAAATATAATTACCTTAAACAGCACCTATTTCTGATTGCTGTATACTGTGTTGGAGGATAATGGAAACACGAGTAGGTTGAAATTTCTGCCTGAGGTTCCATGAGACAAAGAAACATTTTTAAATATGATTTTGTTATATTCTTGAGTTTAAAACTGCTGTTTCTCCCACTCAGAGAGAAAGTTGTCATTTCTCCTTTTACTTTCACTTCTCTCTACTTACTCAATTTAAAAAAAAAAAATGAGATTCTTAGCTGCTCAGAATTACATACTGCAAGTCTGGAGATCTGTCCCCTTCCCAGATTGCAGCCGGCTTTCTCCAGTTTCAGTTACTGAGTTCGTACTAAACTGTGTTCTCTTGTTTTACCTAATTCTTCTCTACTTAGTCATTTAAAAAAAATCTCCTAACATTCTCAGGTGAAAGGAAGTGAACATATCCGTCATTATGTTCAGTTTGGCACATCTTCCCAATAAATGTGAGAATGAATTTCTCAGTTGCATAAGAATTCTGCTTTAAATCTGTAAAGACTGACTCAAGGTTGGAATGTTGAACCTCAATATTGTTCTGAAAATGCATGCTTGACAAAAGGTCACAGGCACCTAGTGTTGTCACCAGGTGCCCTGGAATGGATTAGGACCACAAGCACAAGTCCCTGCTCCATTTGGAGTTGACACTTTATCGGGAAGCATTTTTTTTTACTTTTTCAGCTGTCTCTTTAAATATATATCTTAATTTATAGGAATTATTCTTAATATAATACTTCAATTTTTTTCACTTTTAGGGAGATATGTACTGGTTTTACAATGAGGAAGATGTGAACATAAGGCTTTTAAAACAGTATCAGAAATAAAATATTTAAAAATTTATTTTCTTTATGATTTATTTAGCATAATGATGGTTAGATCCCAAACCTAAGAATACCTTACTAATATTGTATAAATATTACTAAAGATTAAACTAATAATATATAATAATGGAATTCATTATGCCCGTTGATATTACAGGAGTTAATCTCCTCCTTTTACTTGTTTATCAGCCACCAGTCTCATGGCGGCAATCACATTCCCTCTTAACACATAGTAACAATTTGGGTAATAATAAAATTTTTCTTTGTTCTTTCTTGCACACATTCCTCCTGAAGCTGTCTGTCCTCTTGATTTCACTGCTGTGGGTGATCTCTAGACTTGCCACAAAAATGTCAGATGGGAATTTCCTTCCTCTCTCATGGGTCAGAGCCTTTATATCCCGAAGCCTTTGCCTTTCACTTGATTTCGCTTCTTTTTTGCTCTGATGGAGTGATTATGACTGTTGACTAAGCATTCAGGGAAAATTTTTTTAGTAAAACCCATGTCTAACAAAATACTCTTTATTAAGTGACAGTGAATTTATTTATATAATTCTACTTTATATACTTTTCCTTCAGAATTATAAAAGTATTTTTTATTAATTTCAAATTTTAATGTCACCTCGCAAAATAAAATATCATCCTTTCCTTCATTATCTCTGTGGATTTTGACTAGTATTTTTATTCTGCATAGAGAAAAGATAATTCTTAGATAATTGAATAGTCCCCACTATTCCACAATCCCACTGTAATATAATAATAATAATAATAATAATAATAATAATAATAATAATAATAAT
>CAJQZJ010032332.1:2968554-2979359 GCA_907164525.1 Lophiomys imhausi
ATAATAATAATAATAATAATAATAATAATAATAATAATAATAATAATAAAATTTATTGCATTATATGAACACTCCTTTTAAAAGCCTTTTTAGTTTTACAGAACAAATTTAAGATGATATTGAGACTTCTCCCACTTATGTTCTGTATAAATTACAAAAATAATCCAGGCAACTTAAATTTTTGGCTGCCATCCCAATCAATAATTTTTCCTCAGACCACTCTGTTATTTAGGGTCCACTACACCAGTTGTAATTAAGGATGCTAAAGCTTTAAGACCTAACAAATTTAGACCAATTCAAATTGTTCTGTAATGATTTGTTATCAATCAAGTTGATGATTTTCCCAAAATTAAACATGAGGTAGGACCCCTCCACTAGGTAAGCAGACTCTTAGTTCAAGGCCAGCCTCAATTACATAGACAGTTCTAGGCCAGTTAGGACTGCACAGTGAGAAATTGCTCCTAATAATTACAGTAAAAATGTGAACTAAAACGGTAAAGGAGACAATGCTAAATTTTATCAATAAGAAAAGAAGAGTTTTTTGTTGTTTGTTTTTAGTGCATCCTTAGCATTATCAAAATCTCATAGAGATGGTTCATAAGGTACATCCAATATCAAAAGCTAATTGTTTATCTCTTTGGTAAGTTATTATAATAGAATTTAAAATTGGCTTCACAGCCAGACATGGTGGCTTATACCTTTTTAAAAAAACATTTATTTATTACTTCAGGTTACATCTCCATCACAGTGTCCTCTTTCCACCCCTCTCAGTCCCACCCTCCCACCCTCTACTCCCTATCCCTTCCATCCCACTCCTCTGGAGTGGAGTGTCCCTACATAGCAGTATCCTGCCCCAGTTCAGCAGTCATATGAGAGCCATGAGACTCCTCATACACTAGTGGCCTACAAGACAGCACCATTAGGGCAAAGAGTCTCATTGACAGGAAGAAAAAAGTCAATGTTCGTGTTCCCTTTGGTGCATTGGCTGTAGTATAGTTATCCTGTACTATATGACTAAAATCTGGTTATAAGTGAATAGATACCATGTGCATTCTTCTGAGTCTGGGTTAGCTCACTCAGGATGAGCTTCTCTAGTTTCATCCATTTGGCTGCAAATTTCATGATTTCGTTTTTTCTGATAGCTGAGTAATATTCCATTGTGTAGATGTGCCACAGTTTTTTAATCCATTCTTCGGTTGTGGGACATCTGGGTTGTTTCCAGTTTCTAGGTATTACAAATAAGGCTGCTATGGTGGCATATATCTTTAATCCCAGGACTCAGGAGCCAGAGGCAGGCAGGTCTCTGAGTTCAAGGCCAACCATATTGGCATTAGTTCAGTATACAGTTTGATGATGTTCGTGGGTTTCTAGCTGACCATTTGAAACAGACTTGCTATTTATGTAACTTAAATACTTTGTAATTATAGGTATATAAAAAGTCATGTTCTTACTTTCTAGCATCAGGAAACTACTCTAGTACATGTTGGATATTTTCTTTCTGCTTTAAGGAATGGTTGATTTCTTCCAGGATTTATGATTCCTTCTTTTAGTGGTAGAAATAGAAACAAATCTGGGCAGTGGATAAGCTCATTTCTGCCTGTATAGCATTACTTATAATGTATAGATAGACAGAGAGACAGACAGAAGGACAGACAATAGATTCTCACCCAAACATACATATCTATGAATATTCCAAACTTTCCTATTTTCTATGCTTAGAAATACACAAATTCATCTTAAAGTCTCCAAATCTAACCTACCACCATGTTCGCAATCTCCAAATCTTCTTGCAATGTGTGTGAGTCCACCTATCTAATTCTGCAAATTTCCACTTCCAAGGTTAAGGCATGCTTTCTGTAGTCTGCTATTCACTCATTTAACTGCTTAATTTCAGTAAATATAAAGCAATGTGAAAAATGTTAGCCCATAGTCTCCTGAAATACAAGTTTATCGGCAAGAGAACAGTGCTTGAATACTCTCCTCCTCCATGTCCAAATAATTTCTAAAGTTACATAGATTAGAACCCAGCATGCTCTATCCTTCCCAATAAGATTGCCTTATAAGCTCCAAAATCTCATAAAGTTTTATAGCTCGTTCTTCACTTCCTCTTGGGAGGCTCCATGCTTCTGAAATATTTTCTACATTTGCATATTATTTCTACTATACACTTACAAGTTCAAAATATGATTGGTACCCGTGATTATGCAGTTATACAGAATAACTGAAGCTCCTTAAATATCTTTGAAGCATAGCTCTCTTACTACAGGGCACTGAAAGCATGATTTAAAAGAAACATCTCCACAGTTTGGTCTTTGTTAACTAGTTGAAAGTACTGTGTCATTTTTGGACTGTTTTGTTTCACTTAACCAAACATATGTTATTGACATTAAATCATATATTTTTGACTCAGTTATGTTTAGCGATGAATATAATTTAATGCTATTGATCTACCATATTTTATCAGTTGCCTATTGAGTTGCATTGTGTGTGTGTGCGTGTGTGTTATGTATTTGTGTATGTGTATATTTTTAGAGGAGGTATTATGTGTCCATTTTATTTATTTGCTTATTTAATTGTATATTTGAATATTTTGAGTAGTCTTTATAAAATTTTCATAGCTCCAACCCTTCTCACCTTCTTTCAAATAGATGAAGTCTACCTTAGATATTGTTACACACACACACGCACACACACACACACACACACACACACACACACGGGGTGGGGGGAGAAGAACAGAGAGACACAGAGAGAGAGAGAGAGAGAGAGAGAGAGAGAGAGAGAGAGAGGGAAGGTGAGCATATTTAGTAGTACTTATATGTGTCTTTGGTTAGGACCAACAACTTGGGATTAGTTATCTTATCAGGAGAAGTGATAAGATGTTTCTCAGTCTCTACACAGCCCCTTATGACTGGGGTCACCACAACATGAGGAACTGTATTACAGGGTAAAGGTCACACCATTAGGAAAGTTGAGAACTACTGCTCTAACTAGTCAAGCTTTGTCCAAGAGCTTTCGTGGACACACTCCTTAGTACAACCACCCAGAAAACCTTTCTCATACCAATACCAGTAAGGAAATTCTCCTATTACAGTCTCGTTTAGGAATGTTATATTCCTTTTAAATTATTGATTACTGCTTAGATTATAATTATTTATGCATATTTCACCCTAAAACATATATTAAATAAGTGAAAAATCAATTAATGTAGTTGAGTATAGTAAGTATATCAAAATTGGAATACATCTGGTTGTCTTTCACACCCAAAAGAAAATTAAAAGGTTGACAAAATTACTTGAAAGGCATTACAAAATTTGTAAAGCACAGAAAACATTAGTATCTAAGCAACCTAAAGTGGTTTTTTTATCCTAGTGAGCTTAATTTAAAAAAGAGAGAGAGAAAAAGAAAAGAAAAAAGATAAAAGAGCTATCTGCTTCAAGAGAAAAATTACTGACAGTTATATCTCACTTTAGGATAAATGAAATTAAATGTTAGATCACCAGGTCTGTCACTCAAACTTTTATTGGGGTGCTTGAAGGAGATTTGAAGGAGTACTACTATTGAAGGAGTAGAAACTGCATAAAATATAACCCTTCTATTTAAAACATTTTCAAACCTGTAAAGAAGATATAGAGGAAGATAAATATATTTCCCTGGGGGAGAATAACAAGTGAACTGTGAGGGTAGTGGTTCACCCTACACCAGGGTATCTTTTAAAGGAGTAATATCGGCCCTAAGTTCATTATGGGGACGACCGGGAGAAAGGTCTTCATGAAAGAGAAGCAACCGGCATTCTGTCTCATATCAATGATGCCCAGGACGGACTCAGCCATGACATGACATTGGTATGAGTGTTTCTGTATCCATATCTATGCCTGTGTGTCTATGCAGATAGGTGTTTTTTGTTTCCTTTGTAGATTGTAACCTGTTTACTCCTTTGTGTCTATCTTAACTTACTTTCTCCTTTGAAAACTAACAAGGAAGAAACTACTGTAGAGAAATTTTTTGAACACCATATTGGGTTGGACTAACCAGTGAGGAGAAAGCAGAGGCAGTAATAAGGTCTAGAACCAAAAGACCTAGTAATAATTCCCTGAGACCTCATGCTGAACAGTGTCTCAGTGCAGCAGTGCCCCTGGACCAAAGTCACAGGCACATTTATTCACAATCTAGTTCCCAAGTACTTTGCATACATTCAGAATCCATCATCAAAAACCTTTAATCGATCTTTTGACCAATCCTTTGATCAGTAAGATCTTTGTGTATACACTCTTGACTTCCAAGTTGTAGTAAATACTCTTCCTTCCCACTACCTTTCCTACTCTGAAAAATCTAAAGTTAGTAATAGTTTTTTATCCTAATCTGAGGAGATTGAACAGTTCTTGATGGGGTTTGACTACACTATTGTAAGTAGCTCCAATACAGTGCATTTTAAGTTAACCTAATATGGGCATTCCATTGGTTTTTCTCTGGATCTCTGACTGATGCACCTCTTAAGGAATAAAGGAGGGATGGGGAAATATGGTCCCACAATAGAACAAGAATATAAAAACTCTAAAATTATGGACCATTATGAAAATATATCCTGAAATTTTAATGACAAGGTAGTAAAGATACCCTGTAATGAAACCATGAAAATTGAGCATTGTTAGCCTCCTAGCATGTTGTATACTTCTTCTTCTCAGGCTCCAAGTTTGTCATAGCTGTCTATCATACAGTTAAGCTTCTTCATACATTGCCTTCTCACTCATCCTACCCTAAGATATCCATCTCAAGACTTTGGTAAGAGAAAGATATTCATCTTGAAAACAGAGATATGATAAACTCATTTGAATTTAAGCATGGAAATTGTCTTTCATCAGAGTTTTGACTAAGCCTTTAAATTCCTGAACATATATATCTTAATGTGAATGGCTTGTCAATTGCCTATGAAAGGCACATGCAGGTACCTATAAAATCAATGAACTTGGTAGATACATTGTGTACCTGCCTATACTAGTTTACAAGACAAAATGTTCTACTATGGTATTCTTGAGTAAAAGTAGCTTGGTAAGATCATAAATCTTAATGACATGGATTTTTTAATCATCGAATATCTCATATAAAAAATAGGAACAACGATAATGACTAACTTATGTAATTATAATGATAAATTTGATGATCTTCATCAAAACTCCATCTAAAATGAAAATACCTAATTTAAGGTAATTAGCTAACACCATACTTCAGAATGATTATCTCCATTGGAGGGTCCTGGCAACCATTGTTTATATATTTTAGTAAAACTTTTAACAACATATCAACATGTTAGTTTCAGCAAAAACATACCTTGCAATCAGGTGTTTTCAAAAATTCTCCTCATTGTATTTTCTATATAATTAACTGTAGTTATTTGATTGAAGTACTGAACAACTATATTTAATTTCTAAAATACCTTAAAGAGGACTTAATGTGTGTTAAGGTATACATAATAATTTTTCACTTATCATACAGTATTTTTTAAGAACTTGATTAAGATTTTAGTCTGTCAATTCATTGTACACTGATGAAACTACAGCCATTATGAAAATCGATAGTGCCACCATTTCTTTGATCTTTGTTATTTTGAGAATTTTCAACAATTTTGGGAACTGCTTCAATTCATTGAACTACACTTTTTGATGTGGTTGAGTTCCTATAAATGAGGTGGTGAAGGAGATGGGGGAGGAACAGAAAGCAAGGGGGTGAATTAAGTAGACTCTCTACATCACACTTTCTTTGCAACTCTCCCAGCAGTGGAGAGAATACCTTCAGTCATTGGAGGTGATTTACCTAAACAGAAGCGTGGACAACCTACAGTTAACATTCTTCTAACAAAAAAGGTCTTCAACCTTGACTGACTAGTGCCAACTCCCTTACCCAAAGTCAGAGTGGCATCAACCTCTTGAGCTTGTCTAAACCACATTTGTCTTTGTCTTCCTTGTCTATTCCATTAGTGGATTTGCTAATGTACATTTTATTACAGTACTGGTACAAGAATCTTCATATCAGAGGAGCCAACTGTGGTGATGTGGTACCCAGAGAGCTGTCTGCAATGGACAAACCTTTTGGTTTCATGACTGATAGTAATGATATTGTTATGAAAAAGAAAACCAGATAACTTCTAAGTGTGTGTGTGTGTGTGTGTGTGTGTGTGTGTGTGTGTGTGTGTGTATGAGATCAGGCAATTCAAGTGATTCCTTGTCTTTAAATTAGTACAATTTTCTTCAGAGTTTGGTTTGCATATTAATTAGTTAGTCAAAGTATAAGCAACATTTCTATGTAGAAAAGAAGACCACAGAAAATATTTATGTAGTCAAAAACATACAGCAAGCTTTCATTTGATAATTGACCAAAAGGCACATGAATCAGTATTCTCAGTTCTGTTCCAACTGTTGACTTCATTTGTTCTCAAGCCTATTGACTAATCAAATTGGCCCTCTATTTTGTGAGATGAATTCTGGCCTTTCTTTCAAAAGATAAACACATTTTAATAATGACAAACTGATTAAGTCACTATGCTAGCAAGTGTCACATTAAGTTTTAAGATGAATCATGATTTGAGGATAATTAAATAATTTTCCAAATTCAGTTACCCTGTAGAACTGAAAACTTTATCTGATTTATCACATTGATTCTGATGAGGAAGGTTTAGACATGAATTGACCAGTTTCTTTGACTTCAGAGCTCAGAGCAGGAGTTTTATTCTGTAAGATCTTTATCTGATGCTTTCGTACAATGTTGAGAAGGAAAACGTTGGTAACTTCATTGCCCAGCATTTCCTTGTCCTTCATAGTACTAAGGTGTTCTTTTACAGTTTGTATTCCAATCTATGTTAAATGTAATGGCATTCCTTCATGTAATGATATTCATCTGAATTTGATATATATGGTATGAGGCAAATAGTCTTGTCAAGTCACTCTGAAGTACGTACAAGCCCCATGTTCTGTAAGTTGCCAACTGCACAGGATAAGAAGAAAATCTTCAAGGCAAAAGTCAAGCTACCCATAGGCTCCTTCTCTGACATTAAGTCCTCTGGCATGGAAGTTTAGATAAATAATTGTGCACTTACTCAGTCTGGGTCATTGTGCTAAACTCTGTATGAAATACCTTACTTAACTTGCACAAGACAGGAAAATATAGTTTTGCTACTTCACAAATTGGTGGATGGAATTTCATTTTCCCCAAGGTCTAATATGAGATAAGTAATAATGGTGGAATTTCAATTCCACAATGTGTGTCCATAATTTATGCTCTTCTATGTGCTGATATTCGGATATGAGAAGAGAAGTGAAGTGTTGGAATGGAAGAAAGGGTTTATGATTCACATTAGCACTGATCAAAATCGGACTAGATACATTCCTGACTTTATTACAATAATTCTGGTGGGCAACAGGACATTTATAATGTAAATATAAATTGTACAAGTGGCAGTTTTCCTCTATTGCTACTATTACATCAAGTACAATACAAAAGACACAGGATAGGTTTGAGATTTGTGAGACCTCTAACAGATCTCATATTTCCATCCTTTTTATAAGTGTGTCTTTACCCTGCTGTCATTAACACATAATCAAGAGTTCAATTGTTCTACAACCAGGACGTTTTTTACTGGTTGATTTCCCAGTGAAAGGGAGATAAAAGCACTCATGTAACTCTTTATATTATATTTATATGACAGTGTTTGTCTACTGGAATACAGAGGCAGTTATCTCCTTTTATCCATTTTTGTTGCTTTTGTTTCTGTTTTTATTTTTGTTACATGTGTGTCCTTGTAGAGAGCTGTGATGTGCCGCGCCCTAAAGATGGCGCTGGTCTCCGCCTTCCACCAGCCCGACGGTGAGCGCTCTCGATGATAATAAGTTCATATTTGGCAAAGACCGCTGATCTGGCTTGCTTCCGCATACGTGGGCCTCTAAGATAGCACCACTTGGCTTTACTTGACTGGCTGTTCATTTTAGTATTTAGCCTGTGGGTTGGGTCTGCCCGGGCATTCGGAATTCGAAAGACTGTTTTCAAGGGACCTGAATAAACTGCTGGAGAAGAGCTTTTATGAGTTGTGTCATCCTTGCTGGTCAAGGGGGACGCGACAAGTGGTGGCCCGTACGGGGACCCAGAAAAGACTCAGAACTCCTGCAGTCAGGGGAAGCGCTGGTAAGTTCCTGGGATAAATCAGGACAATAAAGTTTCACGGAGATAGTGAACACAAAGTAAAGATTTGCGGATAATAGCGAACATACGGTAAAGATTCGCGGATGATAGTGAACATACGGTAAAGTTTCGCGGAGATAGCGAACAAAGGTAAAGTTTCACGGAGATAGCGAACAAAGGTAAAGTTTCGCGGGGAAGCAGCGAAACGAAAGTAAAATTTTTAAACATGGGATTGTCTGAGTCACACCCAATTTTTCTGGCTCTTCAGGAGCTACTTTTAGCTAGGAATTTGAAGATTAAGAAGTCTACCCTAGAAAGATTTTTAAATGAATGTGATTCCGTGGCTCCATGGTTTGCGGTGTCCAGGAATCTTACGGTATCCTGCTGGGACAAATTAGGCAGGGACTTGGATTTTGCTTGGGAGCAAGGAACTCTGAAGCATGGAGTAAGACCGATTTGGAAAATGGTGAGGAGTTGTTTAGGAGATCAGAGATATTGCAAGGCAGTGGAAAAAGGACAAAAGGCATTAGAACAGTTAAAAGAGGAGCACTTGGTCAAATCTGGGAAAGATACTTTGGAAGAGGATAGCTCAGAGTCTAAAGAGGAACTTAAAATGTTAACAAAGAAAATGGAGAAGTCATCTTTGAGGAAGAGTTCTGACTGCACCCGGATAGAGCCCTCAGGTACAGGGCTGCCTGTGCTGGCCCCACCTTCATATAATGAGACTTCCCCTCTGAGTGATCCTAGTGGGCGGTCATTCTGTCCAAATGTCTGGAGGGAAGTGAGACATGAGCTGTACTATCCTGTCTTTCAGGATGGAGGGGGAAATCGTTATCATGAACCTCTCGATTTTAAGGTAATTAAAGCACTCGCTGAGTCTGTCCGCACTTATGGGATTAATGCTGCTTTCACTGTAGCTCAGGTGGAAGCTCTTAGTCATTATTGCATGACTCCTAGTGACTGGATGAGCTTGGCACGTGCCTGCCTGTCCTCTGGGCAGTATGTAGATTGGAAGGCTTTCTTGATTGAGTTTGCTAATGAACAAGCTGCTGCTAATCGTGCAGCAGAAAACCCAGCCTGGGATGTGGTCATGCTTCTTGGACAAGGTCGATATGCTCAACAACAAGCTGGGTATCCGGCTCAGGTGTTTGAACAAATTAATTTAATCACAACCAGAGCTTGGAAATCATTGCCTAACAAAGGGGAAGTGAATGGCAATCTAACCAAGGTTATTCAGGATTCCCTGGAGCCTTTCTCAGACTTCATGGCTATAATGGTTGAAGCAGCTGGAAGGGTATTTGGAGACCCTGATTTGGCAATGCCCTTAATTAAACAACTTGTGTATGAGCAATGTACAAAGGAGTGTAAAGCAGCTATCACCCCTTATAAGAACAAGGGGTTGGAAGCCTGGATGCCTCAGTGCAGACTGCCGCTACCTTGAATAATTTGTCAGCCAATGTAGCCATGGCCTTGGATGTATTGTGGCAGGTGGCCTAGATTGGCTGTGAGTGGAAAATGACTGGTTTGTGTGTGACCTATGTGCCATATCAAAATTATACTGTAGCTGCAAATTTGTCTAAGCAACTCTCTCAGTATCTTACAGGAAATTGGTCTGGCGAGTTTGATAAGCTGATGCAGAATCTGAGAATTGCCATCGTGCATGTGAATTCCACCCGGGTTGATGTCTCTGTTGTTGAAGGACTGTCAACATGGATCCTCTGAGACATGAATCATCTGAGGGAATGGGTGCCCTAGGAGGCATGCTCTTCCTAGTCAGTTTCATTGCCCTATGGTGTATCTGTAAGATGAGGATTTCACAGAGGAGAAGTAATGCCATGCTGGTGCAAGCCTTTGCTGTCTTGGAGGCTAGACAGCCACGCTGGGCACCTTTTTGTAGAGGATCCACAGGAGAGGAAGGACCTTTTCCCTGGACTGGATGTCAGGAGCGCAGAGCAGTTTGGGTTCAACAAGATTATTTTGCCTTTAGCCCCGTGATTAGTAATATAGTGAATAAGTCTTGTACAGGAATGCTTAATATATCTACTAGGGATCCTCAGCAGACTGCCACCAATCCTTTTGATTTGTGGCTTTTGTGTGGAGTAAATGGAAGTTGCATGGACTTGGGACCTGTCATTATGCTTGGGGGAGGAATTTATCAAAGAGGTAATTTTTCCCTAGGGTCTGCTACCAGATTGGATTTCTCTAGCAGTAGTGGCTCTGGTACTTGGAATTCTTTGTTTCATTCTTACCACAACAAGAACTTTTCAGCTTCGCCAGTATGTCTCTGGCCTCCTTTTCTGTGGATTGTAAGTAATGGGAGTGCATCCTTGGGTGAAGAAAAGTTAGTATGCACTCCGGGCACATGTTTTTATGCCCTATGCTGGAATGCCACAGCCTTTCCTGTGGCTGTGGTGACTAGAATGCCTCGATATGTACCAGTTCCTGTAGAGGCCCCTAATACCATGATGCTATTCAGGTTTAAAACAGATTTTGGCATCACTGCAGCTATTGTTACTGCTATCACTGTTGCTGCTGTGGGAGCTACTGCCTCAGCTATTGCCTTGTCTAGTTCTATACAGACTGCCAATGCCCTGAATAACATCTCAGCCACTGTGGCACAGGCATTGGATACTCAG
>CAJQZJ010032332.1:2979369-3029621 GCA_907164525.1 Lophiomys imhausi
CCCTGAATAACATCTCAGCCACTGTGGCACAGGCATTGGATACTCAGACCTCTATGAACTCTCATCTCAAAGGAGGTCTTATGATAGTTAATCAACACATAGATTTAATACAAGAACAGATTGATTCTCTTTGGCAATTAGCACAATTGGGATGTGAGTGGAAATTGCAAGGTTTGTGTGTTACTTCCGTGCAATATCAAAATTATACAAAGGCTGCTAATTTGTCTAGACAATTGTCAAAGTTCCTCTTACAGGATTGGTTGGCTGAGTTTGAAAATTTGATGAGAGAGCTGAGAGCGACAATTGTCCACATCAATTCCACTCGGGTGGATCTGAGCCTGGCTACTGGTTTGACTTCCTGGATACAGACGGCTATGGATCATCTTAAGGAGTGGGCGGGCGTAGGCTCTTTGGCGATACTAATGATACTAGCCTCTCTGGTTTGCCTATGGTGCATCTACAAAATGAGAGCCACACAAAAGCGTAATGCAGCCATGATTATACAGGCCCTTGTAGCCATTGAGGCGGGCCAGTCCCCTCAGGCATGGCTCGCTGCCGTGAAGTAAATCTTCACTAAGCATAGTCCCTGCCCACTGAGGTATTCGTTCCACGGATATTAGGGTCTGGCAAGTCAGTGACGGAGTTGACGGGTAAGTCTCGGCCACCTAAGACAGGGCAGTCCCGAGTGGGGAGGCTGACCCAGAGACGGGTAAGAGTTTGAGCACCGCCCTCCTACAGGGTCAGGCCCACCGTGAGATCCCCAGATAGAGGGATTATGAAGCCTTTCCAGGGACTTTTTATCAACTTTAGAAAAAATAAAAAAAGGGGGAACTTTAGAGAGCTGCGATGTGCCGCGCCCTAAAGATGGCGCTGGTCTCCGCCTTCCACCAGCCCGACGGTGAGCACTCTCGATGATAATAAGTTCATATTTGGCAAAGACCGCTGATCTGGCTTGCTTCCGCATACGTGGGCCTCTAAGATAGCACCACTTGGCTTTACTTGACTGGCTGTTCATTTTAGTATTTAGCCTGTGGGTTGGGTCTGCCCGGGCATTCGGAATTCGAAAGACTGTTTTCAAGGGACCTGAATAAACTGCTGGAGAAGAGCTTTTGTGAGTTGTGTCATCCTTGCTGGTCAAGGGGGACACGACATGTCCTAATGAAAGGGATTACTAAAAAGAAGACTGATAGGTTAAAGAAAAAAAAAACCTGTCATTTTGTTAGTTACTATGACAGTCTATCACAGTTATTTTCTAAGCTACTCAGAAATCAAGTTGCTAAGAGACAAGCAATATTTGCTTATCTAAATATAAGAGATAAATAGGGCATCTTCAAAAACCTCAAGAGATCTGCAGAATATGGCATTCAAAGATGTTTTCTTAACTTAAGATTTTTTGATATCGAGACATGTCAGCTCCTGACAGCACCCCCTATATTACTCCAAGTAGAAGATGAGCATCGAAGAATCTCCAGTGGGAGATGAATAAATTGGTGGTAAGCCATTCTCTTGGCAAGAAAAACCACTTGCTTCAACTGTAGACAGACTTCTGTCCAAAAAGGACAAAACTTGGAAGCAGGTAAGTCGACAGCCTAGCTCTGCCAAGACAGGGTAGGTAAGTCCTTCATAATTCCTGCTCTACAACCAATGTCTGTCAGAGAAATGGGGCCAAATGGCTGAAGATTGATGCTGTAATGTATGGAGAGAAAATGGGAACTGTCCAGGCAGCCACTGGTATGTCATTTTTTAGTTTTGGAAGCTGCAGGCCCTGCACTTCCTATATAATCAGATATATTTATCCCTCTCAGGTCTATGAGGTGGTTGAAGAATAGATACCTAGAGTCTCATAGTTAAATTTTGAGTTGTTTAGGAATCAAGAGGGTGTTCTGGATCTAAGAATATATTTTTAAAATTATGAGGCAAGTTAGTATGAAAGCTGAGTTAGATATAGGACTTTAAACTCATGGAGATGGTTAGATAGTAGAATTTTAAAGTCAGGTGCCAAATACATATAGACTGGACATTGGGAATGTATGATAAGCCATATAACTCTTATAATCGTGGCCTATTTATTTCTGTTGTTTTGTATTGTATTTATAGTTATAAGAAAAGAACCATTATTTGGACTGAAAGGGAGAGCTGTTGGGGGGAAAAATAAATACCTTAAACTAAAAAAAAAAAAAAAAAGAAGGGAAGAGGATGGTGGGGCTGAGGGGGAGGAGGGTGGAAGGGTGGGAATGGAGGGGGGAGTAGGGAGGGGATTGTGATTGAGATGTAACTTGAAGAAATAAAAAATAAATTATTAAAAAAAAGAAAAAAAAACAAAAACAAAAGCAAAAAAACCCTTTATATGTCAAATGAAAATTAGCAAAGCTTAAAATGTTATCAAAACACCAAAACACATATAGCAGGGTGGAGGGATTCTCTGTTATTAAATACTAGGAGCAACATTTTTTTTTTTGTTCTAGACAGGGTTTCTCTGTCTGCCCTGGTTGTCCTAGACTCACTTTGTAGACCACACTGGCCTCAAACTCACAGAGATCCATCTGCCTCTCCCTCCTGAGTGCTGAGATTAAAAGTGTGTGCCATCTCCACTGGGCTGGTGACAACATTTTTTAATTCATGTAATAGTTTTTATGACAGATTTAAGTTTATTATATACCTAGTTACTTCCTGGTCCAAGAAAGAAATTACTTGTAATGTTTCATGGGAGAAAACTCAATGCATACAGAGTTTAAAGTTTTCATTATTTAGCTCATGAAATGGAGACATCCTTCTATGAAATCATGCTTCAAAACCAGTGCACCATGGCAACAAGATTGTTTAACAAGAAAACTGTTTGTTATGTAAGAAAATTAAGTTCAGTGGTAGTCCTTTCACAGAAAAGAGTAACCTGTGCAACTTACCGGAGCTCCCAGTCTGCCTTAGAAGAGTTCCATTTTTAATGACCTCATGCTCCACTGAATAACAAAATTCCAAAGAAGACTGCTTTGAGCTAATACATTCAGTGCAATTGGACTGCATGTAGCTTCACACAGCAGTAAAGTTGGGGACCCCATGTGTCCTGAGAATATACAGCAGACTGAAACACTGGCAAGATGTTAGTGGCCATTTATGTGTGTATGTAGTAAAGGCATTTAAACAAAGGGATTAGAAAATAGCCAGATTATCCACCTGTGTGATAAAGGTCCATATGGACTAGACAGACCACATTCATTGTGTCATTTTCTTTTTTATTTTAAATTTATTTATTTATTGCTTCATGTTACAGCTCCATCATAGTGTCCTCTTTCCACCCCGCCCAGTCCCGCCCTCCTACCCTCTAACCCCTATCCCTTCCAATTCTATTCCTCTAGAGTAGAGTGTCCCTATATATCAGTCCCCCGTCCCAGTTCAGCAGTCATATGAGGGCACAGAGCCTCCTCATACCCTGGGAGCCTACAAAGCAGCACCACTAGGGAAAAGTGTCCCATTGACAGGAAAAAAGTCTATGTCCATGTTCCCTTTGGTGCATTGGTTGTAGTATAGATAACCTGTACTATATGATTAAAATCCGACTATAAGTGAATAGATGCCAAGTGCATCCTTCTGAGTCTGGGTTAGCTCACTCAGGGTGAGCTTCTCTAGTTCCATCCATTTGGATGTAAATTGCATAATTTCATTGTTTCTGATAGCTGAATAGTATTCCATTGTGTAGATGTACCACGGTTTTTTAATCCATTCTTCAGTTGAGGGATATCTGGGTTGTTTCCAGTTTCTAGCTATTACAGATAAGGCTGCTATGAGCATAGATGAGGAAACTTCCTTGTGATTCAGTAAGGAGTCATTTGGATGTATACCCAGAAGTGATATGGCTGGGTCCAGAAGCAGAGCTATTCCAAGTTTTCTAAGATATCACCAGACTGACCTCCATAGTTGTTGCACAAGCCTGCACTCCCACCAGCAATGGAGGAGGGTTCCCCTTTCTCCACACCCTCGCCAACATGTGCTGTCATTTGAGCTTTTGATCTTAGCCATTCTGACAGGTGTGAGATGGAATCTTAGAGTCATCTTGAGCTGCATTTCTCTGATGGTTAAGGATGCTGAGCATTTCTTCAAGTGTCTCTCAGCCATTAGGGATTCCTCCTTTTTGAATTCTCTGTTTAGATTTTTTTCCCATTTTTTGATTGGGTTATTTGGTTCTTGGGATTTAATTTCTTGAGTTCTTTGTAAATTATGGATATTAGTCCTCTGTCAGATGTGGGGTTGGTGAAGATTTTTTCCCAATCTGTAGGTTGCCGTTTTGTTTGAATGAGAGTGTCTTTTGCCTTACAGAAGCTTTTCAGTTTCATAAGGTCCCATTTATTGATTGTTGGTCGTAGGTCCTGAACTGTTGGTGTTCTGTTCAGGAAGTTGTCACCTGTGCCAATGAGTTCGAGGGTTTTCCCCACTTTTTCTTCTAGTAGATTTAGGGTGACCAGCCTTATGTTAAGGTCTTTGATCCACTTGGATTTAAGTTTTGTACAAGGTGATAAGTATGGGTCTAATTTCATTCTTTTACATGTGGACAACCAGTTGGACCATCACGATTTGTTGAAGATGCTGTCCTTTTTCCATTGTGTGGTTTTGATTTCTTTGTCAAAAATTAGGTGACCATAGGTGTGTGGGTTCATCTCTGGGTCTTCCATTCGATTCCATTGATCCACTGGTCTGTTTCTATACCACTACCATGCTGTTTTTATTACTATTGCTCTGTAGTACAGCTTGAAATCTGGGATGGTAATACCTCCAGATCCTTTTTTATTGTACAGGATTGATTTAGCTATTCTGGGTTTTGTGTTGTTCCATATGAAATTGAGAATAGTTTTTTCCAAGTCTATAAAGAATTGTGTTGGTATTTTGATAGGAATTGCATTGAATCTATATATTGCTTTTGGTAGGGTGGCCATTTTTATTATGTTGATCCTACCTGTCCATGAGCATGGGAGATCTTTCCATCTTCTGATGGCCTCTTCAATTTCTTCAATGGCTTGAAGTTCTTGTTTGCTTTACTTGCTTGGTTAGAGTTACCCCCAGGTTATTTTATGTTGTTTGTGGCTATTGTGAAGGGAGTTGTTTCCCTGATTTCTTAGCATTCTCTAGCTCTTTAAAACATGCACAACATGGCTTCCTCAACTAAAATGTTCTGGCTACAAGAGAGAAAATCCAAGTCTAGTAGGTTTTGATTGTCTTAAATGTGTGGCCTCTTTTGTTTACCCAGTCTGTAATAAAGTAGTTAACATTGTATCCATGCTTCAGCATGGTGATCTCACATGCTTTACTCCTCTTATTTCTTCGGGTTTTCTTGGAAAGGCATCCCTTCTTTTTCCCATAGTCTTCTCTGTGTATAATCCTAACTATAAACATCCATTAAGAATCTAACTTCATGGTTTGGTGACGAATCATTTGGATGTATACCCAGAAGTGGTATGGCTGGGTCTTGAGGTAGAGATATTCCAAATTTTCTAAGATTTCGCCAGACTGATTTCCATAGTGGTTGTACAAGCTTGCACTCCCACCAGCAATGGAGCAGTGTTCCCCTTTCTCCACAACCTCGCCAGCATGTGCTGTCACTGAGGTTTAGATCTTAGCCATTCTGACAGGTGTGAGATGAAATCTCAGAATTGTCTTGAGTTACATTTCTCTGATGATTAAGGATGCTGAGCATTTCTTCATGTGTCTCTCAGCCATTAGGGATTCCTCCTTTGTGAATTCTCTGTTTAGTTCTCTTACCTGTTTTCTTATTGGATTATTTGGTTTCTTGGCATTTAATTTCTTGAGTTCTTTATAAATTATGGATATTAGCCCTCTTTCAGATGAGGGGTTGGTAAAGATCTTTAAACTGGAAACAACCCAGATGTCCCTCAACTGAGGAATGGATTAAAAAAAAAAAAACCCTGTGGAACATCTACACATTGGAATACTACTCAGCCACCAGAAACAATGAAATCATGCAATTTGCAGCCAAATGGATGGAACTAGAGAAGCTCATCCTGAGTAAGCTAACCCAGATTCAGAAGGATACCCATGGCATCTATTCACTTATAATTGGATTTTACCTATATACTACAGGATAACTATACTACAACCAATGCCCCAAAGGGAACAGGAACATAGACTTTGTTGCCTGTTAATGAGACACTTTGCCCTAATGGTGCTTCCTTGTAGGCCCCCATTATATGAGAAAGCTCTTAGCCCTCATATGACTGCTGAACTGGGGTGGGGGTCTGATATGTAGGGACACTCCACTCTGGAGGAGAAGGATATAGGGAGAGGAGGTAGAGGGTGGGAGGGTGGTACTTGGAGGGGTGGAAAGAGGGCACTGTGATGGAGATGTAACTTGAAGTAATAAATAACCTTTTTTTTTTAAAAAAGAATCCAACCTCAACAGAGCATACATTTCTCTAACAATGACATCTTTGTTATTGTCACCCATAATCATGAATCAAATTTGACATGTCATATCTTCTAGGGGAGTTTTCAATTTCCTTCTCCATTAGATGATTTTTCTCTTCTTTAACTCCCATTCTTTGTTGCCCTAATTATGCCGCTGTTGTTTTGCTTCTGGTAATAAAAACTGAAGAACTTGACACGTGTTTAAATCAAGTGAGACTGCTGTCAGATGTGAGTACAAACACTATTCACTTATCCAAAATAACAAACTATATATTCTTTTTTAATCTTAAACAAAGATCAAGTTTTTTAACTGAAGAATCCTTAAAAACCAGAAAAACAAAGCTTACACTGTCCTAAAAAAAAAAGAAAGAAATCACTAAATAAGAAAGAAATAGGAACTAAAGTTACCTCTTTACAAATAAATATTCAATTTTGATTATCAGCTTCTCAGTTTCCAGATTCAAATTTTCTCACCTCCTGCTCACTCTGAGCTAATAATAATTCTCCTTTTACTGAAAAAACAAAAGCAATCCACAGAGAATTGACACAGGATGCTGAGACCAGAACTACAAGACTAATCACCTAGGAGTACATCCCAGCCTTTACTCAAGTGTTG
This sequence comes from Lophiomys imhausi, assembly GCA_907164525.1. NCBI lineage: Eukaryota > Metazoa > Chordata > Mammalia > Rodentia > Muridae > Lophiomys > Lophiomys imhausi. The sequence continues at coordinate 2,986,397 of CAJQZJ010032332.1, forward strand.
CTGGGTAGAAAGAGTTTCTTGACACTGTGATGGCTCTTATGTCCTTATGCCAGCCCCAAAACATTGGTCCAGTACACAATCCACATGCCCTAAAGAATTCCCAGCTCCTCACTTTCCTACCTCTTCTTCCCATCGTGAATGACTGTGCTGAAACATCTCCTATTTTAAAGGCAGGGGCAATAAAAAGAAAGTCCCCTAATACACATGTGTAAGAAAGGTTTATTACAGGCATTGACTTACACCATCAAGTAGTCCTAGAATTGAGAACCAAGAATGCTAGTAGACAACTAATTTGGAGTTGAGGCTTAAGACTCTGGGATGCTGTAGATGCAGTTCCCAGTCCAAGGCTGAAGATCTGAGACGTGAGAGGAAGAAACTAGGAGTAGGGGTCGAGGTGCAGTTACTGTAAGTCCTAGTGTCCACGAAGGCCTGACAAGAACATCTCATGCCCAAGAGCAGCAGCAGGCAAGTTGTCCAACTCAGAAATAGAAAGAAATTTTATCCTGCTGTTTTGTTCAGTGACGGCCCTCAAAATAACTTGCACATATCAGCAGGAGAAATATTCTTTACCCAGTCTTCTAATTTAAATGCCAAACTCTTCTATGAGCAACTCCCAGTCACAATCTCATGATGTCACAGGTACATATGGAAATGTTCCTTTATCTGCTTTTTGGCATCACTTAACATAATCAAAATGACAAACAAAATAAACCATCACAGTGCTCTCACTAATTTCTCTTTTTACTTTAAAAATAAAATTATTCTAAAATGTTTTCTCTATGCCTTATTCCCATTCTTCCAGCACCTCTTTATTCAGCTTTGTCCCGTACCACATAGAAACAACTTGTCTCAAGGTGACAACTAGGTCTTTTTGTTAAATGTAATCATTAAATGAGATCCTCATATTTTTTTTATTTATTATGTATACAATGTTCTGTCTTCAGGAATGCCTGCAGACCAGAGGAGGGCACCAGATTTCATTATGGATGGTTGGGAGCCACCGTGTGGTTGCTGGGAATTGAACTCGGGACCTCTGGAAAAACAGTCAGTGCTCTTAACCTCTGAGCCACCTCTCCAGCCCGATCCTCATATTTTTTAACATATGTGATATGTTTGCATAATTTCATTATGCCCCTGGGTTATAGAATTCACTATGAACTAGAATAAGTCTGGTCCCTTGAGTGCTGGTATACTGAGGGGAATGTCCCTTAGAAAGACACCAAGGAAATGGTCTTCCAGGAAGAGCTTCACACTAGGAACTCATAAGACCCCCAGCTATGAGCTAGAATAGCAGGCAGAACAGGCTGTAAGCTCAGTTATGTTGCCCCACTTCATACAGGTTCAGCAGCAGCAGCAACAAACACTAACCTCCTCTCTACAATGTGAAACTGACTTTCATCCTACCCACATTTCCGGCTGTAAAATTCTCAGAGCTATCAAAATAGTCCTTAGAGTCAAGAAATCTAAATCGTTGTTTTCTTTCTCTATTGATTATAACTGCTGAGGGTGATTCCTTTTCTGATCACACAACTTAAAGCTCAAATAACAAAACTTATGTCATACCCAATTTCTAGTGTATGAAGTCTGGCTACCTCTCCCAGTCCGGCCCTTCCCACCCTCTACCCCCCTATTGCATCTAGATGTACCAGGATATTGATACTGAGTTTTTAATTTGTATATCATTTTATCAGGTTTTGATATTAAAGATAAATATAGATAATGGATTTTGGCACCCTCTGTCAGTGTTATCATGGGAGAGTCAAAATTTTTACTAAGAATTAGATAATCATTTTCTTCATTCAGTCTCATGGTTCGCCAAAGCCAATGTAGTAATCAAGTTTTTTGATACTTCTTTTTTCCACTTTAAATACATTTTTAAAAACCCCAAATCTTGGAGGTTGTTTCTGAATTCTTGATTCCAGAAGAGATTGGGGAGTCTTTAAAAGTACAAAAATGAGACTTCTGAAAGTCGCAACCACAAGAACATTTACTTGCAATCATTTTCTTTTACCACAATGGGAAGTTTTCTAAAAGTTTTTCAAACCTTCTCTCAGTTTCCTATGAAGTTATAAGACCTGACTCACTTATATTAGCAGAATAATTAGCAGGTTCACTTACATTGATTGGCATCCATTTTTCACCCCCTTTTATACTTTGAAATGCTCAGAGCTGGGGACCTAGTCCTCAGCATGACAATTGAAAGAATTAATTAATGAAGATTGAATGATAACTCTTAATTTTGTACCTCCAAAGGCTTCCCAATATCTCTGGGATTCAAGAATTCAGAAACAAACACCAAGTTTTGTTTTTTAAGTATATTTATAGTAGAAAAAAAGAAGTAGCCAAAAAATTGATTACTACATTGACTCTGACAAACCATGAAACTGAATGGATCAGGGATCTTTCAATGAAGAAATAATGCAAATTATATAATATTCTACACTAGCCCAACATAGAACACTGCACCATAAAAAATAAATTTTATCAAATACTTCTCACATTTGAAATAACTCATACTTTACAATGCACAATGACTTACCCATCCCAATGAAAAAGGCATTTTTGGTATAATTAAAAACACCATTCTCCTAGTATTCTTTTGTGTGTCTTCACACAGATAGATACAAGTACAAGACAAAAATGTAGTTTTAATTTTCTGTGGAAATAAAATGGAAAGTATTGATATGGACATATTTGTAATTGCTCCCCAAAGACTCCCTGAATCACTGAATATAATCCAAGTGTAATTTACTTTAGGATATGCTAAGGAAATGTGATTAACTACTTAAGATATTATACCTTAGCGTATCTTCAATCATGTTCCCATCTTATTTTATATGATTAGAATAAAACTTATTATAATCTCTTCTGATAATTGGAAGAAAAAAACATGAATTTTCCATAAATATTCTGAGTCAAATTTTAATGCATATTAATGTAAATACACTTTTCCTGTAACTGAGGAACATTCCTCTCCAGGCTTTTCAATGCTTCTGAGAGTTGAGTCCATTGACGTTGATGGTTATTAATGACCAAAGGTTGTTATTTCCTGTTATTTTGATGTAGGTGTTGGTTGTGTGCTTCTTTTGGTTTAGCTGCAAGGGAGTTTTTTGCTTCCTCTGTTTTCTTGGGTGTAGTTATCTTCTCTGGGTTGGAATTTTCCTTCTAAAATCTTCTGTAGGTCTGGATTTGTGGGTAGATACTGTTTAAATTTGATTTTGTCATGGAATATCTTGTTTTCTCCATTTATGTTGATAGAGAGTTTTGCTGGATATAGTAGTCTGGCTGGGCACCTATGTTCTCTCAGGGCTTGTAGGATATCTGTCCAGGCCCTTCTAGCTTTTAAAGTTTTTGAGGAGAAGTCAGGTGTAATTCTGATGGGTCTGTCATTATATGTTACTTGACCTTTTTCTCTTACAGCTTTTAATATTCTTTCTTTGTTCTCTACATTTGGAGTTTCAATTATTATGAGGCTAGAGGAGTTTCTTTTCTGATCTAATCTGTTTGGTGTTCTGTAAGCCTCTTGGGTTTTTTATTGGCATCTCTTTCTTTAGGTTTGGGAAGTTTTCTTCTATGATTTCGTTGAAAATGCTTCGTGGACCTTGGAGTTGGGAGTCTTCTCTTTCCTCTGCCTATAATTCTTAGGTTCCATCTTTTCATTGAGTCCTTGATTTCGTGGATGTTATGGGTGAGAATTTTTTAGATTTCTCATTTTCTTTGGTTGTTGTACTGATTTTTTCCATCGAATCTTCCATGCCTGAGATCCTGTCTTCCATCTCTTGTATCTTATTTTTGATACTCATGTCTGTAGTTCCTGTTCTCGTCCCTTGATTCTCCACCTCCAAGATTAACTCTGATTGTGTTTTCTTTATTGTTACTACTTCCAATTTCAAGACTTGAACCATTTTATTCATTTTATATGTTTCCTGTTCCAATTTGCTTGTCTTCATCTACAAATCTTTCAAATCTTTCATTGCCTTGACTCTTTCCTGTTCATGTTGGGCTGCGTTGACTTGGAGTTCTCTAATGGCATTCTCCAATGCTTTTATTTGTAAAATTGAGGATTCTTGGTATTCTTTCAGTATTTTAATTTCTTCTTGAAAGGACTCCATCATTTTCCTAAATATAGATTTGTCATCATTTTCATGTGTTTCAGCTGTGGTTGGTTGTTCAGAGCTTGCTGTGTTAACCTCGCTGAATTTCGTTGGAGTCATATTTCCCTGGTTTTTGTCAGTTTTGTTCTTTTGCTGACCTTTAGCCATCTGGTTGCCCTAATCTGATTGTTCCTGATGTCTTCTGGACGTTTCAGTGGCAGTGCTGGTCCTTTTTAGGATGTTGTAGTAACCGTGTGAATACTGGGTGCTCAGATAGCTGGGACATACCTATATCTGGCAGTTGGGGTTACCTCCCAAGACTCTGCAGTGATCAGACCTGCAGGAGACTGTACAGGTTCAGGAAGAGCAGCCCTCTGAGCTGTCTGAGCACAATGTTTTTCCAAGTGATTGTATATCCAGTAGAGGGAACTTTATGTCCAACACCCTTCTGGGTAGGCCCAGATATGCTTGTGCTTCCCTGCCAGCTGCTGTGTGGCTTTTGCCCACTTCTGTGGCAGGATCCATGCTGGCCTCTGCTCTAGGTCCCCAGCTTTTGCCCTACACCCGTGGCCTCTGCTCTGTACCCCGGTCCTCTGCCCCACGCTGCTGGTCACTTGAGATTTTGATTACCTATTTAGAAGAAAGTGATTTGGAAATATTGTTATGGGGGCTGTTGGGGGGAAAAGATATACTTTAAACTTAAAAAAAAAGGAAGGGGATAGGTGGGTTGAGGGGAAGAGGATGTGAGGATGGGACTTGAGGGGGAAGTAGAGAGAGAATTGTGATGGAGATGTAACTTGAAGAAATAAAAAAGAAATATATGTTCCATTAATTTCTTATTGAGATGAAATAAATTTATTCTTTTTTAATGATTGAAAGTTTCTTATTATTTATATAATGAATTTTAGTCACTTTAACATATCTTCCTTCCCTTTTCTCATATCCTTGCTTTCTTGCTGGAACTGTACTTTTTTATTTACTTATTTATTTATTCATTCATTCATTTACTTTACAGCCTGATCGCAGATCCTGCCCCTCCTCTCCTGTCAATCCACCCTCACACTCCCTTCCCCATTTCCCGTTCCCTTTTATCTCAGAGAAGGGGAAGGTGCCTCATGGGTACCAGCCCACCCTGGTACATCAAGTCTCATCAGGACTAGGCAAATCTTCTCCCACTGAAGCCAGCCAAGGCAGCCCAGCTATGTGAAAGTGGTCCAAAAGGAAGCAACAGAGTCAGAGATAGCCCCTGCTCTAGTTGTTAAGGATCCACATGAAGAACAAGCTGTACATCTCCTATATATGTGTAGATGGTTTAGGTCCAGCTCATGCATCCTGTTTGGTTGGTGGTTCAGTCTCTGTGAGCCCCCATGGGCCTAGGTTAGTAGGTTTTGTACATCTTCTTATGGTCTTCTTGACCCCTCTGAATCCCCCAATCCTTCCCCCACCTAAGCAAAACTCCCTGAGCTCTACCTGTTGTTTGACTGTGGGTCTCTGCTTCTAACCCACCAGCTGCTGGATGAAGCCTCTCAGAAGACATTTAGGCTAGGCCCCTGTCTGCAAACATAGCAGAGTATGATTAATATTGTCAGGGGTTGGCTCTCTCCCATGGGGTGGGTCTCAAGTTGGGCCAGTCATTGATTGGCCTTTCCCTCAATCTCTGCTCCATTTTTGTCTCTGTACTTCTAGTAAGCAGGACAAATTTTGGGTCAAAGGTTTTGTGGGTGGGTTGTTGTCCCTCTCCTTCCACCGGAAGTCCCACTTGGCTATACAGTAGGTGGCCCGTCCAGCTCCGTATCCCCCATTGTTAGGAGTCTCAGCTAGGGTCACCCCATAGGCTCCTGAAAGCCTCCCCTATCCCAGAGATGCCCCCCACTAATTTCCATTCTCTCTCTCAGCCTTCCTCCCTCCCTCTCCTGATCCTCACTTCTGTTCCCCTCTCTATCTCTCTCCCATAGCAGCTTTATTCATAATAGCTAGGAACTAGAAACAACCTAGATATCTCTCAACCAAAGAATGGATAAAGAAAATGTGGTACATTTACACAATGGAATACTACTCAGCTCTTAAAAAACAAGGAAATCAGGAAAGTTGCACACAAATGGATGGATCTAGAAAATAGCATCCTGAATGAGGTAACCCAGACTCAGAAAGACACACATGGCATGTAGTCAATTATAACTGGATATTACCCTTAAAGTACAGGATAACCAGGCAACAGTACACAGACCCAAAGATGCCAAGTAACAAGGAGGTTCCAGGGAGGATGCTTGAATCTTACTCAGAAGCAGAACTGTTCTTTTATCCTTTTGTTTTCTTTTTTTGTTTGTTTTTGGTTGTTTTGTTTTGTTTTTTGTTTTTTGTTTTTTGTTTTTTGTTTTTTGTTTTTTTGAGACAAGGTTTCTCTGTGTAACAGCTCTGGCTGTCCTGGACTAGCTTTGTAGACCAGGCTGGCCTTGAACTCACAGTGATCCGCCTGCCTCTGCCTCCCAAGTGCTGGGATTATAGGCGTGAGCCACCACACACTGCCTTATTTTTTTCAACATTTACTTATTTATTTAACTTACATCCTGATCACAGCTCCCTCCTCTTCACCTCCCCACCCCACCCTCCCATCCTCTCCCCCTCTCCCTTCTACCTTCTCCTTGGGTGAAAGGGGCTCCCCCATAACCCACCCCCTGAGTTCACCAGTCACATGAGAGCTAAGAGTTTCCTCTTTTTCTGGGGCCCTATATGGCAGCCCAGCTAAGGTAAGGCATCCCACTAACAGCCAATAGAGTCCATGACTGAGACCACCCCTCCCCAACTTGCTAAGGAATGTGTATAAAGACCATTTTGCCTATCATCTATATATGTATATATGTATAGGGGGGTCTAGGTCTAGTATAAACTTTTTTATTTTTTATGGTTAATGTTTTAGTCTCTGTAAGCCTCTAGGGGCCTATGTTGGATTCTGTTGATCTTCATGTGTTGTTCTTGTCCCCTCCGAGTCTCTCTTCTCCTCTTCCCTCACTTACATAGGACTCCCAGAGCTCCCCGAATGTTTGGCTGTGTGTCTCAGCACCTGTTGCTGAGTGGATTTTCTCACAGGATAGTTATGCAAGGTTCCTGTTCCTTTGGGACTGTGGGTTATAGAATAGTTATCTATACTGTACAGTTGAAGGGCACATGGGTTGTTTCTGGTTTCTGGCTATTAGAAATAAAGCTTCTATGAACATAGGTGAGATGGTGTCCTTGTGGTTTGGTGGAGAATGTTTTGGATCTGGAACTGTTCTTTTCAATAAGTCACCTTCCTACTGACAGAGGAGTAATCAGCTCTGAACAATCAGCTGTATCCCCTTCCCCCCACCCCCAAGGCTCAAAGAGCATCATGAAAAAGAAAGCAGAAAGAAAAAGAATGCAAGAGTTGCATATTGGGGAGATGTACAAAACGATAGCCTCAGACGATAACAGCCAGTGCTCACTTGAATTCACTGTTTTTTCATTGTACAGGAATGATTTAGCCATTCTGGGCTTTTGTTGTTCTTTATAAAGTTGAGACTAGCTTTTTCCAGGTCTATAAAGAATTGTGTTGGTATTTTGATAGGAATTGCATTAAATCTATATATTGCTTTTGGTAGGATAGCCATTTTTATTATGTTGATCTTACCTATCCATGAGCATGGGAGATCTTTCCATCTTCTAAAGGCCTCTTCCATTTCTTTCTTCAGGGGCTTGAAGTTCTTGTTATATAGGTCCTTTACATGCTTGGTTAGAGTTACCCCAGGTATTTTATGTTGTTTGTGGCTATTGTGAAGGGGGTTGTTTCCCTTATTTCTTTCTCGGTATATTTGTTTGTTGTATAAAGAAGGGCTTCTGATTTTTTTGAGTTAATTTTGTATCCAGCCACCTTGCTGAAGTTGTTTATCAGCTGTAAGAGTTCTTTGGTGGAGTTTTTGGGGTCGCTTATGTATACTAACATATCATCTGCGAATAGGGATAATTTGACTTCTTCATTTCCAATTTTTATCCCTTTGATCTCCTTTAGTTGTCTTATTGCTCTAGCAAGGACTTCAAGTACTATATTGAAGAGATATGGTGAAAGTGGACATCCTTGTCTTGTCCCTGAGTTTAGAGGAAGTGCTTCAAGCTTCTCTCCATTTAATTTGATGTTGGCTACTGGCTTGCTGTATATTGCCTTTATTATTTCTAGGTATGGTCCTTGTATGCCCGTTGTCTCCAGAACTTTTAGCATGAAGGGGTGTTGGATTTTGTCAAATGCTTTTTCTCCATCTAGCGAGATTATCATGTGGTTTTTTTCTTTCAGCTTGTTTATGTGGTGAATTACATTGATAGACTTTCGTATATTGAACCATCCCTGCATTCCAGGGATGAAGCCTACTTGATCACGGTGTATGATACTTTTGATGTGTTCTTGATATCGGTTTGCTAGTATTTTATTAAGTATTTTTGCATCTATGTTCATGAGGGAGATTGGTCTGAAGTTCTCTTTCTTTGTTGGGTCTTTGTGTGGTTTAGGAATCAGAATGACAGTGGCCTCATAGAATGAGTTTGGCAGTGATCTTTCTGTTTCTATGTGGTGGAAGTGTTTGAAAAGTAATGGTGTTAGTTCCTCTTTGAAGGTCCTGTAGAATTCTGTGCTAAAGCCATCTGGCCCTGGGCTTTTTTTGGTTGGGAGATTATTAATGACTGTTTCTATTTCCTTGGGTGTTATTGGTCTGTTTAAGCTGTTAATCTGATTTTGATTTAGTTTTGGTAGGTGGAATTTATCGAGGAAATTGTCCATTTCGCTTAGGTTTTCAAATTTAGTGGAATATAGATTTTTAAAGTAATGCCCGAATATTTTTTGGATCTCCTCAATGTCTGCTGTTATTTCTCCCTTTTCATTTCTGATTTTGTTTGATTTGGGTTCTTTCCCTTTGCCTTTTAGTTAATTTGGCTAGGGGTCTGTCTATTTTGTTGATTTTCTCAAAGAACCAACTCTTGGTTTCATTGATTCTTTGTATAGTTCTTTTTGATTCTAAGTTGTTGATTTCAGCCCTAAGTTTGATCATTTCCTGCCTTCTGCTCTTCTTGGGAGTGTTTGTTTCTTTTTTTTTTCCAATTCACCCAGCTTAGCTGTTAGTTCACTAATATGAGCTGTCACAATTTTCTTTTTGAAAGCACTTGGTGCTATGAACTTTCCTCGTAGCACAGCTTTCAAAGTATCCCATAGGTTTGGGTATGTTGTGTCTTCATTGTCGTTGGATTTTAAGAAGTCTTTGATTTCCTTCTTTATTTCTTCCCTGACCCAGTGGTCATCCAGTAAGGAGCTGTTCAATTTCCATGTGTGTGTAGGCTTTCTGTTGATTCTTTTGCTGTTGAAGACCAGCTTTATTCCGTGGTGGTCTGATAAGATACAAGGTGTTATTTCAATTTTCTTGTATCTATTGAGACTATCCTTGTGACTATGTGGTCGATTTTGGAGAAGGCTCCGTGGGGTGCTGACAAAAAGGTGTATTCCTTTGTGGTTGGGTGAAACGTTCTGTAGATATCTGTTAGGTCCATTTGTTTCATGATCTCTGTTAGACTCAATATTTCTCTGTTTGTCTTCTGTCTTGATGATCTGTCCATTGTTGTGAGTGGGGTGTTGAAGTCTCCCACTACTAATGTGTTGTGATCGACATGCGCTTTAAGTTTTAGAAGTGTTTCTTTTACGAAAGTAGGTGCCTTTGTATTTGGGGCATAGATGTTCAGTATTGAGATTTCCTCTTGATGAATATTTCCTTTAATGAGTATATAGTGCCCTTCTTTGTCTTTCTTCATTAACTTCAGTTGGAAGTCTGTTTTGTTTGATATTAGGATGGCTACTCCAGCTTGCTTCCTGGGTCCATTTGCTTGGAAAAACTTTTCCCAGCCCTTTACTCTGAGGCAGTGTCTATCTTTCGCAGTTAGATGTGTCTCTTGTATACAGCATAAGGAAGGGTCTTGCTTGCGGATCCACTCTGTAAACCTATGTCTTTTTATTGGGGAGTTGAGTCCATTGATGTTGATGGATATTAGTGACCTGGGGTTGTTATTTCCCATTAGTTTGGTATAGGTGGTGGTCCTGTGCCTCTTTTGTTTTAGTTGCTGAGGGGTTTTCTATTCCCTTTGTTTTCTTAGGTGGAGTTTTCTTCTCTGGGTTGGGATTTTCCTTCTAGGATTTTCTGTAGGGCTGGGTTTGTGGGTAGATATTGTTTAAATTTGATTTTGTCATGGAATATCTTGTTTTCTCCATCTATGTTGATAGAGAGTTTTGCTGGGTAAAGTAGTCTGGCTGGGCACCTATGATCTCTCAGGACTTGTAGTATATCTGACCAGGCCCTTCTAGCTTTTAACGTTTCTGAGGAGAAGTCAGGTGTAATTCTGATGGGTCTGCCATTGTATGTGACTTGACCTTTTTCTCTTACAGATTTTAATATTCTTTCTTAGTTCTGTACATTTGGTGTTTCAATCATTATGTTGCGAGAGGAGTTTCTTTTCTGATCTAATCTGTTTGGTGTTCTGTAAGCCTCTTGGATTTTTATTGGCATCTCTTTTTTCAGGTTTGGGAAGTTTTCCTCTATGATTTTGTTGAAGATATTTCCTGGACCTTAGAGTCGGGAGTCCTCTCTTTCCTCTATACCTATAATTCTTAGGTTCCGTCTTTTCATTGAGTCCTTGATTTCTTGGATGTTGTGGGTGAGAGATTTTTTAGCCTTCTCATTTTCTTTGGATGTTGTACTGATTTCTTCCACTGAATCTTCCATGCCTGAGATCCTGTCTTCTATCTCTTGCATTCTATTGTTGATACTCACATCCGTAGTTGCTGTTCTCTTCCCTTGGTTCTCCACTTCCTCTTTTAACTCTGACTGTGATTTCTTTATTGTTTCTATTTCTATTTTCATGTCTTGTATGGTTTTGTTCGTTTTGTACATTTCCTTCTCCAGCTTGCTTGTTTTTGTATGAAAATCTTTCATTGCTTTGTCCTTTTCCTGTTCAAGCTCTGTCACCTTGTCTTGGAGCTCTTTAATGGTGTTGTTCCTTGTTTTGACTTGTAGAATTGTGGCTTCTTTGAATTCCTTCATAGATTTAAGTTCTTGTTGCAGGGACTCTATCACTTTCCATAATGCAGAATTGTCAACATTTTCATGTGTTTCTGTTGGTGTGTGGTCATCCGAATTTGATGAGCTAGGATGATTCTGCTTTGTTGGAGTCATATTTCCTTGATTTCTATTTTTTTTTTTGACCTTTGGCCATTGGATGCATTTAGCTGTCTGTTTTCTGTGCCTGGAACCACAGTGGATGATTTGGTGCAGGAGACGAGTTACTTGGCTAACTGTTGTTGCTTACAGGGGGATTTCAAGGTCACTGTGGTTTTAATTGCCTGAGTCACTGTGAGCTGGTGCAGCCTATTCCCAGGTTGTGAGTAATGGACCGGGATTGTTTCACTGCTCCCAATTCAGACTTCTCTATGTTGCACTCTGAGTTATCAGCCTGTAATGGTTCTGATGGCATGGACCTGTTTGCCCAGGCACAGATTCTGTGGGCTTTGTTTGTTGTCACGGAGGCTGACAGGGTCCGGCTCCACACCTAATATGTCTGGATTTTCCAGAATACAGCTATGGTCCCGATTTCTGGTTTCTCACTAGGCTTCTCGCCACAGGCCTGGCCTCTGTGCCTGATTCCCTCCCTGTCTGCACAGCCGCGGGTCCCCCTCCCTGGCTGCTCGGCCGTTGGTGCACCAATCCCCGGATCCTCTGGCCCCCTGAGTGGTCTTCTCGCCCCAGCAGCTCAGCCATGGGTGGGGCTGGCCCCGCCCACACCTGGCTCTCTCCCCAGTTGACCTGCCGTGGGTTCGGGAGAATTGGCCCTGCCAGCCGGGCTCCCTCCTCAGCTGCGCTGCCATGAGTGAGCGGGATTAGGCCCCTCCCACCCACCTTTGTGTTCCCGGCTTCCCGCGCTCTCTAGGAACCTCCTGCCCTCCGCTTCACGAGTGGTTGCGGACCACCCGCTGAGCCCCCTGTTTGTTCCTTGCTAAGACTTCCACTATCTCACAAAGTTTTTTAAGTGGGTCTAAGTTCTACCTGAGGTGTGGGGAGTCCAATAGGCTAGTGGACCTATCGCCAAGTGGCCTCTGATTCTGCCTGCTGTGAGTTGGGGTCAATCTTACCAGGCGCCTCTCCAAATGGGAGTTCCCAAATCCCGGGTTTAGTGGCTTCCGTGTCTGCTAGAGATGGAGGAAGAGCCTTACCCTGGGACTTTTAACAGTCCCTTGGGAGCTGAGTGTTCCCGGGGGGGTCTAGCCCCTCTGGTTTTTCACAGTGCCCAATAACTCTGTGTTTTTATGGCTCTTTTTTCCCCGCGTTCAAAATGCGTCAGTGTAGGTCGCCGCCATCTTGGCCCCCCTATTTTATTTTATTTTTATTTATTTATTTTTTTTTTATGTGAAGGAGTAAACCTTCACATTTTATTTTTACGTATCTTCAACATGTTTCCCTGGGAATTTTGTTTTATTTGTCTTTCTTTTTTGATGTTTATTTCTTACTTCAAGTTACATCTCCATCACAGTCCCCTCCCTCCACCCTCCCGGGCCCACCTCCACACTCTCCCCCTTCTCCCACCTATCCTACTCCTCTGATGGGGGTTTGTCCTGGATATCAGCTCCCCCCCCCCCCAGTTCAGCAGTCATATGAGGGCTAAGAGCTTCCTTCATGCACTGGGGGCCTTCATGGCAGCTCCACTAGGGCAAAGTGCCCCAATAACAAATAACAAAGTCTATGTTCCTGTTCCTTTCATTCTGTTGGTTGTAGGATAATTATCCTGTACTATATGGCTAAAATACAGTTATAAGTGAATACATGTCATGTGCATCTTTCTGGGTCTGCGTTAGCTCATTTAGGATGAGCTTTTCTAGTTCCTTCCATTTAGCATCAAATTGCATGATTTCCTTGTTTCTGATAGCTGAGTGGTATTCCATTGTGTATTTTTTCATACATTCTTTAGCTGAGGGACATCTGGGTTGTTTCCAGTTTCTAGCTATTACAAATAAAACTGCTGTGAATACAGTTGAGGAGATGTCCTTATGGATTGGGGAGGAATCATTTAGATGTATATCCAGGAGTGGTATGACTGGGTCTTGAGGTAGAACTATTCCAAGTTTTCGAAGCTATTGAAAGACTGATTTTCACAGAGATTGTACAAATTTACCCTCCCACCAGCAATGGAATGTTCCCCCTTTTCCCCAACCTCACCAGCATGTGCTGTCATTTGAGTTTTTGATCTTGGCCATTCTGACAGGTGTGTGATGCAATCTCAGAGTCATCTTGAGTTGCATTTCTCTGATGATTATGGATGTTGAGCATTTCTTTAAGTGTCTCTCAGCCCTGAGATATTCCTCTTTTGTGAATTCTAGTTTTAACCCTGTTCCCCAATTTTTTATTGGATTATTTGGTTTCTTGGTGTTTAATTTCTTGAGTTCTTTATAAATTTTGGATATTAGCCCTCTGTCTGATGTGGGCTTGGTAAACATCTTTTCCCAATCTGTAGGTTGCCATTTTGTTCTAATGACAGTGTCCTTTGTCTTACAGTAGTTTCAAAGTTTTTATGTATCAAAAGTTATATCTGTTTATATGAAAAATGTTTGATCTTAAGGACCATGATCTGTTGTGTGCTTCTTATCACAACTAAGACTTTGATTACCTTAATTTATAAAGTTATTCGGTGAAACAGGATAAGATTAATTTTCTTGTAGGCATTGATGGTATAAATTTAAACTACATTGTTTGTTTTTAAAACCCTCAAGTAGTTCATAATTTTGCATTGATTATTTTCATTAAAATTTCCATTGTCATGTGTAGATTTTTGACATAACACATCTCTAGAACATGTTAACTCATAGTCTTTTTCCATGTTCATTTGCTACTAGAAAGTTCAGAAGGCATTCTGTAGGAGCACAAAAAGTTAAAAAAAATATATGAGAACTAAAGGAAAGTTGTGGTCTTTTAATATATTACAATCATGGTATTCAATACTACCATTAATAAATCATCTTTTTTCCCATGCACCCAACTCCTTGAACCCCTTCCAGAAATTAACAGCCAGGATGTGTGAAACCAGAACATTTCTGATATTATGAGAAAATGGCTTTTAGATCTAATAATTTACTGATGAGTACACTCACAGACATTAATATATATTGTTTTGTTATTAAATTATGTACTTTTGTTGCATATATTTTCATCTGTCAGATGCCAATTCATGATTTATTCTTAATGTACTTTAAAAAACAATAAAGATAATTTGATTTCACATAGAATCCACTTAAAAATAATTACCATCAAAGATGAGGTAAGGATGGATGCACATTTTGAAATTGAAAACATAGTATAGGAGGCAAAATAAAGATCTTATTTGAGATAGTGCAAAAAAATGGGAAACAGATGAGAATAACATTTTGACCATTTGAAACATTAATTATTTTTATTTCTAACATCATTTCATAGATTATCATTTTCGGGTGACCATTTTTGCATACACACTATTGACTAAGAACATTGCCTTCTGTCTATCATAAAACCTCCTTCTCAAGTGAATATTTTCCAACAGAATATGTTGCAGAGACAAAGATTGGAAAGTCACTTATTACTTTATAAATGAAGGAATACTGGGTAACACCCAGTGTTTGATCTACTATATAATATGTATATTTTAATTATATTTTATAAGCTTTCATTTCTATTTTAATAGATTGAAGCTGACAATATACAACAGTACTCACAACAATCTTAATGTCATTCTTTTAAATTTTCATCCATTTTTTTGAGATTATATTATAATTGCATCATTTCTCCCTATTTATTTTCTCCTTTCAAACTCTCCCATAGATCCATTCTCGCTGTCACTAAAATTCACAGCTTCTTTTACCCAACAAAAGTTTTGAAAGTACACTTTATCTCAGGAAATTTTCAGGACTCTGTGACTATTAGGAACAGCTAAGTGGACAAGATGTTAGCAGTGGAAGAAGGAAGGATCTTAGTAATGTATCTATAAATGCATACATTTACACACACACACACACACACACACACACACACACATATATATGTATATATATACAGGTGAAATTAGAGTGATTAATTAAAGCAAAATAATGAAACTTAGGGGAAGGTGTACAGAGAGTAGAGGGGAATTCCAAGCAGATATAATATATTAGGTAAAAAGCTAACATCCTATGAAATTGCAAAAATAGTCTTGTTCATTCTAGTCTAATAATTTGATGTTTATATATTTCTATAGGATGTCATTTTGGAGTTTTTATTTTTATTTTTAAAAATGTATTTGTACAATATATTTTGTTCATATTCTTTCACCTCCCACAATTTTTCCAGATCTTCCCTACCCACATAACTTCATGTTCTTTCTTTCTTAAAAACAAAAATCAAACCAGACAAACTGAAAACAATACACTAACTCTGGCTGTTACAGCCTTCTTCTACTCCATTGGTTCCTAATCCTTCAGGGAAAGAGTTTGATAAACATATACTATTTAAATCTGAGTGCTCCAAAGTCTCTATTTGCTGTAAACTATCCAGTTGTGAGTCTCTGTGTTAATTACCCTCTACTGAAACATAAATCTTCTCTTATGAGGGTTGAGTGCTGGTTGCTGGTCGGATATATGAATATAACATTATGTCATTAGGAGTCATTTTATTGCTATGTTCCTTCAGGTTTTTTTCCTAGGGCCTATGAACTAGATAGTCTCAGATCTCTGTCATTTTAGTAATATCAGGTGTGGTGAGCTCCAACTTATGAAGTGGGATTGAAATCCAATCAATTGTTGGTTGCTCTTGTAATATGTGTGCTATTGTTACACTAGCATATCTTACAGGAAGGTTGCCATAGTGGTTTGTTGATGGTTGATATTGAATTACTTTACATCTCCAGAAAAGTGCAAAGCATATTCCAGCACCATGAATACTACTCAAGAGGAATGAAACATCTATTGGGACACCAACTCAATTCCTCCATATTCAATGACATAAGTAGCTTGGATCTTCAACAACAGGGCTATGCCATCAAGTTATGGAGAGTTATCAATAGCCTTGGCAACAGTTCATAATCTTTTGTGGGAGAGTATCTATGGCCAACAATTCAGTAAGACATAATTGTTCCAGATTCTGGAGGTTTTACTTGGTAGCTTAAATTCTCTAGATGGGGCATTATCTCCTTCATTATACTGTGGCTCCATTTAAATTCTTTTCATACATATATATATATTGGGAAGCTTCTACCACAGTAATTTCCACGCAACTTTTCAAAAATCCTTTAGTGTTAGTTTTTATATATTTTTATAGGTTTGCTTATTTTAATTTACCTCTATTAATTAAATAAATCTAATCCTAAACAGCTACTACTCAGTTGTATATATTAAATAAGTAATCATTTATTTAGTGACCTGAAATGTTTCCTTCATCACATGCTGAAATCCAAATTACAGATATGTAAGTATACACAATGGTTTATTTATTTCTACTCTTTTCATACCATAATACAATCCATCAGAGGCTGTAACTTTATAAAATAATTTAGTTGCAAGGAGGAAAATATACACCAAACTCGTGAATTTTGAATACTGTTTTTCTTTTAATTGAATTTAGTGATTAGAATTTCAGACTCTACAAACTATCATTTTAGAATTGATAATGTAATTTCACACCAACTTATTCACTAACCAGGTATAAAATATGATGATGATGATATAATGTGTTCCTATATTTGGGTGAGGGTTCAGACTTATTTTTTTTCACTTATATTTCTTCATTTCCAAAATGGTACAGGAAAAAAATACATATATTTTCCTATGCTGTATATGATATATGCACACACTGGAATGTCTATATACATACAAATAATTGAAAAGACAGTAGCAGCTGTACACATGAGCAAAATAGTTAATAAATATTTCATTTTAGTGGGAAAGCATTTACAGTCTGTACTTTTATGCATAAAGCTGTTTTATTGCTTTAGAATTATTCTGTACCCTCTTCTGAATCCCAATTTCTTATCTTTTCCCAGCTCTTCATCATTTTGTTTTCTTCTTCTCATTTTTTTTAAATGACAGGTGTTCTTTCCTTTTCTACTCTGTCATTTCTATTAATCAAACTTTGGAATAAAACATCCATATCTATCAGCCTTTCTCTTACATGTTTCATTTTTATCCTTCATCTCTTGTTTCACTCATGAATACTCTTCTACTAAATCACTTCTTAGTGTATTCCAAGAAGTTTAAGTAAGTGTAATGTAAGATTACACTAATCTATGAATTAGTGTAATCACTGGATTCATCTGATTATAGCAATCATGTATTTACATAGTATTATTTCTATAGTTTTGAAATGATACCATCTAAGTATCATAATTCACATTATTATATAATTGTTTCTTAATAACTATTGACCTTTGATGATATTCATGTGTATACATGTGTGTGTGTCTGTGTGTGTGTGTGTATGTGTGTGTGTGTGTGTGTGTATGTGTGTTTTTAGTATATTGTCTTGTTACTCTTGCTGGCTGGTTACATTTGCATTGTGTTTTATTTTCTAATTACACTGTTAATTCTTGATTGTCTGTGCATGACTGCAGCTGAAAACCTAAGTACTGGTAACTTGAATGTTATTTTCTTCTTAACTGGAGGTCCCCATACTTACAGGACTCATCCTTCTTTTCAGGAAGGACCTAGCCCTCCTCTGTGGAGCACATGTCCTCAAAAACATTGACTGCAGGGAGGAATCATTTTATGCTTCTTTTTGGGCCAAAATGAAGAAATGTTTTTCTCTTCCATTTATCACTCCATCATTATTTGCAATTCATGTCAGCTCTGATAGTCTTCTCTGCATTAAAGATTGGATACATGGGCTAAGGCTTGGTACCCACAGAGAATTGGAGGCAGCTACTCAGCTGACTCAGTGATCTAAATGCAAACCTTTAAAAATGAAATCCCTCCAAAAAACATTTTTACTCAATTCTATTTTAAGATATTTCCTGCATTTCCAGGCTTCCCCCTCATGTCAATTTTGTTCTCTTGCACCAAGGCTGAATACATTTTCAATTTGAGATTTTATACTTTAATGTGTATAGGTAACCATTTTGTGTCATTAAATTTTATATCCAATGTATAATACCAAGTGAAAAATATAAATTTTTTTCATATTAAAATTTTAGTATATTTATTTTTTTAATTTTTTTATACTTTACTTTTTTAATTTCTTCAAGTTACATCTCAGTCACAATTACTTCCCTACTCCCGCTTCCTGTCCCACCCTTCCACCCTCTTCCCCCCAACAGGTCCCCCTTTCAGTCCAACAAATGGTGCCTTCTCTTATAACAGTAAATACTATACAAAACAACAAAATATATACGCCATATTTATGAGAGTTAAACGGCCCAGCATACATTCCCAATGTCCAGTTCATACATATTTGGCCCCTGACTTTAACATTCTACCATCTAACCATCTCCATGAGTTTGAAGTTCTATAACTGACTCAGCTTTCATACTAACTTGCATCACTAATTTAAAAACATCTTCTTAGATCCAGAACACCCTCTTGATTCCTAAACAACTCAAAATTTAACTATGAGACTCTAGCTATCTATTCTTCAACCACCTCAGAGACCTGAGAGGGATAAATATATCTGATTATGTAGGAAGTGCAGGGCCTGCATCATCCAAAACTAAGAAATGACATATCAGTGGCTGCCTGGACAGTTCCTGTTTTCTCTCCATACATTACAGAATCAATCTTCAGCCTTTTGGTCCTGTTTCTCTGACAAATATTGATTGTAGAGCAGGGATTATGAAGGACTTATCTACCCTGTCTTGGCAGAGCTAGGCTGTCAACTTCCCTGCTACCAAGTTTTGTCCTTTTTGGACAGCAGTCTGTCTACAGTTGAAGCAAGGGGTTTGTCATGCCAAGAGATAGGCTTGCCACTAATTCAACCATTTCACACTGGAGATTCTTTGATATTCATCTTCTACTTGGAGTAGAATAGGGGGTGCTGTCAGGAGCTGATATGTCTCGATATCAAAAAAAAAATCTTAATTTAAGACAACATCTTTGAATGCCATATTCTACAGATCTCTTGAGGTTTTTGAAGATGCCCTATCTATCTCTTGTATTGAGATAAGCAAATGTTGCTTGTCTCTTAACAACTTGATTTCTGAGTAGCTTAGAGAATATCTGTAATAGACAGTCATAGTAGCTAACAAAATGACATGCTTGCATGACTAGGAGTTTGTATTTCTTAACTATCCTCAACGGTTTAAGACGCTTGGTATCAAGAGGCCAGAGCTTCACATTTCATTTTTAAGTATCACTAGGTACAATACCTTTAAGAAGCATTACTTTTAATTTTGTATCAATATACAAAGATCAATTCCAATGTGGCTGAATATACTCTTAATTTTGTATCAATATACAAAGATCGATGCCTATGAAGCCCAATATAATCTTAATATTACGTCAATATACAAGGGTCAATAGCATTGTGGCCAACTATAATCTTAATTTTGTATCAATATACAAAGATCAATACCGATTTAGTCCAATACAATCTTATTATTGCACAATAAACAATTGCCAATACCACTTTAGCCAAATATACTACTAATTTTGTATCAATATACAAAGGTATAAGGGCATATTCAATAATCTGTCCCTTCTTCTTGGTCCTTCCCATACTATGTCTATGTCCCATTTTTCTCAAGTCTGTGCACTCCTACATAGGAGAGAAAGAAGGATACAGAAAAGAAAAAGAAGGAAGTCCCTGGGTCTAACCTCCAAAACCCATTTAACAAGACCGTTTAACAGCTTGTAGTCTCTTCCCCTAAATAACAAAGTTTTCTGTTTTCCATCAAATAACCAAAAAGGGGCCAGAGGAGAAACACCCTCCCCACTCTCTGGGCATGGGACGTCGCTCTCTTAATATGACTTCCTGCTGATTTGGGTCGTAGTAAACCTGTTTGGGGCCCGAACCAGAATGGAAAAATGGTTAAAAATGTTAGTACAATCCTTTTCTGTTCAGTCCTTTTGTGCTCAGCTGTTTAGATGTCCTAAGAAGTTTGTAGACAGAAGCTGATCTTCCAGGATTTACTGAAGTTCTGGCTGGGGCAGTGTGTGGAGCTGAACGATCTTAGCGATTTTGAGTTTTCGTGGTTGTTTTCTCCATCTATGTTGATAGAGAGTTTTCCTGGGTATAGTAGTCTGGCTGGGCACCTATGTTCTCTCAGGACTTGTAGGATATCTGTCCTGGCCCTTCTAGCTTTTAAAGTTTCTGAGGAGAAGTCAGGTGTAATTCTGGTGGGTCTGCCATTGTATGTGACTTGACCTTTTTCTCTTACAGCTTTTATTTTATTTTTTTTATTTATTTTTTTTTTTTTGGTTTTTTCGAGACAGGGTTTCTCTGTGTATCCTTGGCTGTCCTGGACTCACTTTGTAGACCAGGCTGGCCTCGAACTCACAAAGATCCGCCTGTCTCTGCCTCCCAAGTGCTGGGATTAAAGGTGTGCGCCACCACCGCCCGGCTTTCTTACAGCTTTTAATATTCTTTCTTTGTTCTGTACTTTGGTGTTTCAATTATTATGTGGCGAGAGGAGTTTCTTTCCTGATCTAATCTGTTCGGTGTTCTGTAAGCCTCTTAGATTTTTATTGGCATCTCTTTTTTCAGGTTTGGGAAGTTTTCCTCTATGATTTTGTTGAAGATACTTCCTGGACCTTGGAGTCGGGAGACTTCTCCTTCCTCTATGCCTATAATTCTTAGGTTCTGTCTTTTCATTGAGTCCTTGATTTCTTGGATGTTGTGGGTGAGAGATTTTTTTAGCCTTCTCCTTTTCTTTGGATGTTGTATTGATTTCTTCCATCGAAACTTCATGCCTGAGATCCTGTCTTCCATCTCTTCCATCCTATTTTTGATGCTCACATCCGTAGTTCCTGTTCTCTTCCCTGGATTCTCCACTTCCTCTTTTAACATTTATATGTAACAAAATATTTTTATTTTTAACATAGGTCCGTGCAGGATAACCTGAATTATGGCAATGCAGTCACAGCAGGCAGTCCCTTTCAAGCTTACTGTCCATTGGGCCTTACTTTGCCAATTTGTAGGCCAGTTTAAAGTCACTCTGCTCCAACTGCCAAACTGAGGGTGGCTGGGGCAGCTTCGAAACTCCAATCACCTCGCTCACTCTTCAGGGTCTCTAGAGCCCCAAGACAGATGCCTTTAAGGAACTCCCTCTCTCCAGTAGTCCTGTTACTTGTTTCTCACAGCAACCCACATCATCTGCACAGCTTGTATGGTTTCTTAGCCACGCCTCTTCAATAGGGCAGTTCTTAGCCACACCCCTTCAATAAGACAGTTCTTAGCCACGCCCCTTCAACAGGGCAGTTCACGGAACTATGTATGGGCTTAACTGTGTGTGCTCTGTCTGGTTCAGCATCCCAAAAGGATGCCAAGCTTTCTGTGTTGCCAGATGTCCATTTGAACAGCTTACTAATTCACTAAAGAGTCCTAATTTCTACCACAGTTATACCTATTGATTGAACATACTACATAGATGGTTTCTATTTTTCTCAATATAATTAAACCAATTAAGTATATCAATCATGATTAGGTGAAAATCTGAAAGATAACTCTACATCAACCATTATCAAGGTTTTATGAGGAAATCCTGGGTAACCCAAGATTCTTCAATTGTGTGTGTATGAGAGCAATTTTTCATTCTCGAAAATGATACATTTAGAACAGTTACACAACTTAGTGAAGGAACATTTTCCAAATAACCAATAGATGATATTATGAACTTATACACAGGCAGGCATATGAAAAATGGCAATACAAGTTGACATGCAATGTGGATGGAGAAAATGTCAAAAGGTCCAATCCCTGGAAGAAGAGCTACATATAATTAGTGGCTGCTGAGAGGAGATTCAGGGTTCTCCAAGGATGAGCTTCCTGACAGGATAGTGCATACAAAGTGGGCAGCCCTAAACTCATGCATACGAGCAGCACTAAATGAACTCAGCAGGTTGGATGTGTAAATGTATATGCATATATAAAGATGTATGTAACTATAAAATTAAAGAATAAGAAGTCATTATATTGAGGACTAGGGAGAGTCATGAGGAGATGGAAGAGGAAATTGATGTAAATATGCTAATTTATATATGGGGATGTTCAATAAAAAAATGCTAAAAGATAACATGTATACAAATATATGTATAATTGTAAGCCTTATTTAAAGAATTAGATATGCTGCTTCTGTATTTTGGCTATTGTAAAAAATGCTGTAATGAACTTGAGAATGTAAACATCTCACCAACTTACTGCTTTCAATTCCTGTGGATATACATTTCAGATAACTGAGTTAGATGAATTATATTATACTATCATGTCAGACAAAAACTGTAGCTAATAATAATAATAATGTTCTGCTAATTTCAAAATAGCTATGCAACAGGATTGTCCTCTCCACAAAGAAATTATAGCGCTTGAAGTGAGTCTTGCTAATTAGCCTGATTGGATCATTCCAAACTATGTGCTGTATCGAGACATCACATAGTACTCCATAAATAAATAAAATAATTATATGTCAAATATTCAAATTAAGTAAATTAATACATGAAAATATTAGCATTGAATTTACATACAACAGTATGAAATGTTACTTCATACAGCAGAAAGTTTAGTGCTACAATACTCATTTAAAAGCTAGTATCCAGGGGGAATCCAAGATGGTGGCAGCTTGCATGGATGTATTTTTATTTCGGGGTTAACAGTCACAAGGTGGCAAATGTTGCAGGACGCTGTACAAACGACTAGACCCCTCTAGATCTCACCCAACTACGCAGGGACCACTGAGGATCCCTGGGCAGGATGCAACCTCCCACTCTCGGACACGCAAGGAAGCCGCTAGATCCGGGAATTGGGATTCCCCCATCCCCCACCAGGAGAGACATGCCGGGTAAGTTCCAATCTAATACCCAGCAGATAGATTCAGATCCCATGCAGAGATAATCCCCACCCTACTAGGCACCCCCAGGTCTCGCACAGGCAATCCAGCTATCTGGTGACAGGTTGCGACCAATGGAAGTGAGCACAGCTCGGCTGCAAAGTACCTTTAGACTGCAGATTACAACCCACTGGCCAGTTTCCAGGCCGTGGGAGTGGCAAGGCTATTGGAGGTGAAGGCAGATTTACCCACCACAGGAGCCAACCCCGGGCAAACTGCGAGGTATTTGAAACTGTTGTATATCAGACTTTTTTACTAGTACTGGCCCTTCTGTCTGGGAACCAGAGCTTACTTGTACACAGCTCCACCCCCTGGATTAGTTAGGTCTCCACCTAAGAGGCAGGGCTGAATGACTCACCTTATAGGGTGGAGTAAGGCAACTCGACTCCTACAACAAAGCACCCTGTTTGGACCCAAGACCAGAAGACAGCTAAAAAATTCCACATGGCCAGAGGCCCCAGACCAAAAAAACAAAACAAAAAAAAAAAAACACACAGAGCGAAATGACTCCAATAAAAGAAAGCAATGCTATTCCATCCAGCCTGAACCACCTCACCACCGCTGAAACACATGTAAACGATGACAATTCTACATTATGGAAAGTGAGAGAGTACCTTCAAGAAGAACTTAAATCTATGAAGGAATTCAAAGAAGCCACAATTGCACATACGAAAGTGATGAGAAACACCATTAGAGAACTTCAGAACAAGGTGACCCAGCTTGAACAGGAAAAGGATAAAGCAATGAAAGATCTCCAGACAAAAACAAGCAAACTGGAGAAGGAAATGTACAAAACGAACACTACCATTCAAGACATGAAAATGGAAATGGAAACAATAAAGAAAACACAGTCAGAGTTAAAAGAGGAAATGGAGAATCAAGAGAAGAGAACAGGAACTATGGATGTGAGTATGAAAAATAGGATGCAAGAGATGGAAGACAGGATCTCAGGCATGGAAGATTCGATGGAAGAAATCAATACAACATCCAAAGAAAATGAGAAAGCTAAAAAATCTCTCACCCACAAAATCCAAGAAATCAAGGACTCAATGAAAAGGCGGAACCTAAGAATTATAGGCATAGAGGAAAGAGAAGACTCCCGACTCCAGGGTCCAGGAAATATTTTCAACAAAATCATAGAAGAAAACTTCCCAAACCTAAAGAAAGAGATGCCAGTAAAAATCCAAGAGGCTTAAAGAACACCAAACAGGTTAGATCAGAAAAGAAACTCCTCTCGCAACATAATAATAGAAACTCCAAATGTAGAGAACAAAGAAAGTATATTAAAAGATGTAAGAGAAAAAGGCCAAGTCACATACAATGGCAGACCCATCAGAATCACACCTGACTTCTCCTCAGAAACTTTAAAAGCTAGAAGGGCCTGGACGGATGTCCTACAAGCCCTGAGAGAACATAGGTGGCAAAACTGTCTATCAACATAGAAGGAGAAAACAAGATATTCCGTGACAAAATCAAATTCAAACAATATCTCCTCACAAACCCAGCCCTACAGAAGATCCTAGAAGGAAAATTCCAACACAGAGAAGATAACTACACCCAAGAAAACAGAGGAAATAGAAACCTCCACAGCAACTAAACAAAAGAGAAACATAAGACAGCCAGCTATACCAAAATAATGGGAAATAACAACCCCTGGTCACTAATATCCATCAACATCAATGGACTCAACTGGCCAATAAAAAGACACAGACTTACAGACTGGAACCATAAACAAGATCCGTCTTTTTGCTGTATGCAAGAAATACATCTCACTATTGAAGATAAACACTATCTCAGAGTAAAGGGCTGGGAAAGTTTTCCAAGCAAATGGACCCAGGAAACAAGCTGGAGTAGCCACCCTAATATCAAACAAAATAGACTTCAAATTGAAGTTAATAAAAAAAGACAGAGAAGGGCATTATATACTCGTTAAAGGAAATATCTACCAAGAGGACATCTCAATATTGAACATCTATGCCCCAAATACAAAGGCACCTACATTTATAAAAGAAACACTTCTAAAACTTAAATCGCACATGGATCTAAACACTTTAATAGTGGGAGACTTCAACACCCCACTCACAACTATGGACAGATCATCAAGACAGAAGCCAAACAGAGAAATATTGAGTCTAACAGAGATCATGAACCAAATGGACCTAACAGATATCTACAGAACGTTTCAACCAAACACAAAAGAATACACCTTCTTCTCAGCACCTCATGGAACCTTCTCCAAAATCGACCATATAGTTGCACACAAAGATAGCCTCAACAGATAGAAGAAAATTGAAATAACCCCTTGTGTCTTATCAGACAATCATGGAATAAAGCTGGACTTCAAGAGCAAAAGAATCAACAGAAAGCCAACACACACATGGAAATTGAACAACTCTTTACTTGATGACTAATGGGTCAGGGAAGAAATAAAGAAGGAAATCAAAGACTTCTTAAAATCCAATGACAATGAAGGCACAACATACCCAAACCTATGGGACACAATGAAAGCTGTGCTACGAGGATTGTTCAGAGCACTGAGTGCCTTCACAAAGAAAATTGTGACAGCTCATATTAGTGAATTAACAGCTAAACTGGGCGAACTGGAAAAAAAAGAAGCAAACACTCCAAAGAGGAGAAGAAGGCAGGAGATCATCAAACTTAGGGCTGAAATCAACAACTTAGAAACAAAAAGAGCTATACAAAGGATCAGTGAAACCAAAAGTTGGTTCTTCAAGAAAATCAACAAAATAAACAGACCCTTAGCCAAATTAACTAAAAGACAGGGGAGAAAACCCAAATCAACAAAATCAGAAATGAAAAGGGAGAAACAACAACAGACATTGAGGAAACCCAGAGAAAATTTGGATTCTACTTTAAAAATCTATACTCCACCAAATTTGAAAACGTAAGTGAAATGGACAATTTTCTTGATAGATTCCACCAACTGAAGCTAAATCAAGATCAGATAAACAGATTAAACAGCCCTATAACCCTTAAGGAAAATGGAACAGTCATTAAAAATCTCCCAACCAAAAAAAGCCCAGGGCCAGATGGCTTTAGCATGGAATTCTACCGGACCTTCAAAGAGGAGCTAACCCCAATACTTTCCAAACTCTTTCACCAAATAGAATCTGAAAGAACATTGCCAAACTCATTCTACGAGGCCACAATCACCCTGATTCCTACACCACACAAAGACCCAACAAAGAAAGAGAACTTCAGACCAATCTCCCTCATGAACATAAATGCAAAAATACTTAATAAAATACTAGCAAATCTAATCCAAGAACACATCAAAAGTATCATACACCATGATCAAGTAGGCTTTATCCTAAGAATGCAGGCATGGTTCCACATAAGAGAGTATATCAACGTCATTCACCATATAAACAAGATGAAAGAAAAAAAAACACATGATAATCTTGCTAGATGCAGAAAAAGCATTTGACAAAATCCAACCACTTCATGCTAAAAGTTCTGGAGAGAACGGGCATACAAAGACCGTACATAGAAATAATAAAGGCAATATACAGCAGGCCAGTGGCCAACATCAAATTAAATGGAGAGAAACTTGAAGCAATTCCTCTAAATTCAGGGACAAGACAAGGGTGCCCACTTTCACCATATCTCTTAAATATAGTACTGGAAGTTCTTGCTAGAGCAGTAACACAACTAAAGGAGATCAAGGGGATAAACACTGGAAACGAGGAAGTCAAATTATGCCTACTTGCAGATGATATAGTATGCATAAGCGACCCCAAATATTCCACCAGAGAACTCTTACAGCTGACAAACACGTTCAGCAAAGTGGCTGGATACAAATTTAACTCAAGCAAATCAGAAGCCCTTCTGTATAGAACAAACAAATGGGCTGAAAATGAAATAAGGGAAACAACCCCCTTCACAATAGCCACAAACAACATAAAATACCTGGGGGTAACTCTAACCAAGCAAGGAAAGGACCTGAACAACAAGAACTTCAAGCCCTTGAAGAAAGAA
This sequence comes from Lophiomys imhausi, assembly GCA_907164525.1. Taxonomy (NCBI): domain Eukaryota; kingdom Metazoa; phylum Chordata; class Mammalia; order Rodentia; family Muridae; genus Lophiomys; species Lophiomys imhausi. Next base: position 3,013,552 of record CAJQZJ010032332.1, read on the forward strand.
ATGGAAGAGGCCTTTAGAAGATGGAAAGACCTCCCGTGCTCATGGATAGGTAGGATCAACATAATAAAAATGGCAATCCTCCCAAAGGCAACATATATATTCAATGCAATTCCTATCAAAATACCAACACAATTTTTATACACTTGGAAAGAGCTATTCTCGACTTCATATGGAACAACAAAAGGCCCAGAATAGCTAAATCAATCCTGTACAATAAAAAAATATCTGGATGTATTACCATCAGCGATTTCAAGCTGTACTACAGAGCAATAGTTGTAAAAACACCACGGTATTGATATAGAAACAGACCAGTAGATCAATGGAATCGATTTGAAGATCCAGAAATAGACTCACACACTTATGGCCACCTAATTTTTGACAAAGAAGCCAAAACGGCACAATGGAAGAAGGACAGCATCTTCAACAAATGGTGCTTGTCCAACTGGATGTCAACTTGTAAAATAATGAAATTAGACCCATACTTATCACCTTGTACAAAACTTAAGTCCAAGTGGATCAAAGACCTTAACATAAGTCCGGCCACACTAAATCTACTAGAAGAAAAAGTGGGAGAAACCCTTGAACTCATTGGCACAGGTGACAATTTCCTGAACAGAACACCAACAGCTCAGGACCTGAGATCAACAATCAAAAAATGGAACCTCATGAAACTGAAAAGCTTCTGTAAGGCAAAAGACACTGTCATTCGAACAAAACAGCAGCCTACAGACTGGGAGAAAATCTTCACCAACACCACATCTGACAGAAGGCTAATATCCAAAATCTACCAAGAACTCAAGAAACTAAATACCAAGAAACCAAATAACCCAATCAAAAAATGGTGGACAGAGCTAAATAGAGAATTCACAAAGGTGGAATCTCTAATGGCTGAGAGACACTTGAAGAAATGCTCAACACCCTTAATCATCAGAGAAATGCAACTCAAGATGATTCTGAGAATCCATCTCACACCTGTCAGAATGGCTAAGATCAAAAGCTCAAATGACAGCACATGCTGGCGAGGGTGTGGAGAAAGGGGTACCCTACTCCATTGCTGGTGGGAATGCAGGCTTGTGCAACCACTATGGAGGTCAGTCTGGCGATATCTTAGAAAACTAGGAATAGCTTTGCCTCAGGACCTAGCCATACCACTTCTGGGTGTACACCCAAATGCCTCTTGATGGAATCATAAGGAAGTTTCCCCATCTATGTTCATAGCAGCCTTATTTGTAATAGCTAGAAACTGGAAACAACCCAGATGTCCCTCAACCAAAGAATGGGTTAAAAAACTGTGGTACATCTACACAATGGAATATTATTCAGCTATAAGGAACAATGAAATTAAGCAATTTGCAGCCAAATGGATGGAACTAGAAAAGCTCACCCTGAGTGTGCTAACCCAGACTCAGAAGGATGCATATGGCATCTATTCACTTTTAGTAGGATTTTAGCTATATAGTAGAAGGTATTGATACTACAACTAACACAACAAAGGGTGTTATTTTTTATTTTTATTTTTTTATTTATTTTTTATATTTTTTTCTAACTTTTATTCTTCTTTATCTGTTTGTCTGCTTGTTTGTTTGTTTGTTTGTTTGTTTGTTTGTTTGTTAGTTCTCTCTCCCAGGCAATGAGACACTTTTCACTGGTGGTACTGCCTCGTAGATCCCCAATGAATGAGGAGGCTTTTGGCCCTCATACGACCTCTCAACTGAGATGATGGACTGTTATATAAGGACACCCCACCCCAGAGAAATGGGATGGAAGGGTTAGGAGGTAAAAAAAAAAAATGAAATGTGATGTCTCAGCCTTTTACTACCAATTGTCATAAACTGTTTAGGATAATTAAGAAATGCAAACTAATAGTTAATGCAAGCCGGTCATTTTGTTAGGTACTATGACAGGCTATTATAGTTATTTTCTAAGCTAATCAGAATTAAAGTTGCTAAGAGACAAGCAACATATGCTAATCCTAATATAAGAGATAGATAGGGCCTCTTCAAAAACCTCAAGATATCTGCAGAATATGGCATTAAAAGATGTTTTCGTAACTTTAGATTTTTTTATATCGAGACATATCAACTCCTGACAGCACCCCCTATTCTACCCCAAGTAGAAGATGAGCATCGAAGAATCTCCAGTGGGAGATGATTGAATTAGTCTCAAGCCTATCTCTTGGTAGGAAAAGCCCCTTGCTCCAACTGTAAACAGAATGCTGTCCAAAAAGGACAAAACCTGCAAGCAGGTAAGTCGACAGCCTAGCTCTGCCAAGACAGGGTAGGTAAGTCCTTCATAACCCCTGCTCTACAATCAATGTCTGTCAGAGAAACAGGGCCAAATGTCTGAAGATCGATGCTGTAATATATGGAGAGAAAATGGGAACTGTCAAGGCAGCCACTGGTATGTCATTTCTTAGTTTTGGAAGCTGCAGGCCCTGTACTTCCTATAAAATCAGATATATTTATCCCTCTCAGGTCTCTGAGGTGGTTGAAGAACAGATAGCTAGAGTCTCATAATTTAATTTTGAGTAGTTTAGGAGTCAAGAGAGTGTTATAGATCTAAGAAGATACTTTTAAAATTGTTTTGCAAGTTAGTATGAATGTTGAGTCAGATATAGAACTTTAAACTCATGGAGATTGTTAGATAGTAGAATGTTAAAGTCAGGTACTAAATACATATGGACTGGACATTGGGAATGTACGCTAAGCCATATAACCCTCATAACTGTGGCCTAATTACCTCTGTTATTTTGTATTGTATTTATATTATAAGAAAAAGAGCCATTTGTTGGACTGAAAGGGGAAACTGTAGGGGAAGATAAGATATACCTTAAAATTTAAAAAAAGAGAAGAGGATGGGGGTACACTTTCACTTTTTCCTTTTTATTTCCACCTTTCACATTTTACTTTTAATTAAACCTATCATTTTATTATAAATCTTTTATTATTTTCCCCTATTAAAACATATTCAACCCATTTGAACAACTTTAAATTACAACCTGATTGATTTTTTGATAGTATTGTTTTTGAGAATTAAGGAATAGAACTAGAAACAGGATTTCAATATCTACAAAGTCTTTGCCTTTTTTGAGACATTGCTTTCTCTAATAATGTGGTATGACCTACTTATTTCTCATAGAGATATAGCAACATCACTCAGTGACATAAGCAGCTAGTCTTGCAGTGTCTGGATTCTCAGGGAAAGGGAAAGTAAGACTCTGCATAATCCAATCAGACTGAGGCACATTTGCAAACTCAACTCCTTGCTCTCATCCAAGATTCTTTATTACCACACATTTTGGAAACATTGTGCTGGGGTTCAATTTATGAAAATGGTAGAAGGAGAATCTTTGATGCTTTGAGAAGCCAAATAGCCTATGTGTACCCATGGCCTAGCAGCCAGGGAGGGAGAGCCGCGGATACACAGTCCTCCTTCCTACTCCAGCTGCTTGTCTTGGAGGCTTCTTCTTCATCTACTGGAGGCTTCTCGGCTTCAGAAGCCCCTGAATCTTAGTTCTGCCTACCTCTGTCTTTGCCCAATCTCAGGCCTCAGCATTTATTCAACCAATCAGAGACAATGTAAGTAACAGACAGCAAACAGGACCAATTAATTAACATTTAGAATGCATAATATTAGCCCATCAATTGTCTGAATTGGACAGATGCTAAGTAGGGACTTTTTTCTCTTAATTTAAACCTTCAATCAGTGCTCCTGAAAGTTCCAGTTTACCATACTGGTCATGAAGACTGAGTCCACCTGTATCTGTTCAGTTCCAGACACAATAATGCCCAAGTCTCTCAGGAGTGGTCAACTGCTCACACATCCAAATACTGAAACATTTAACATTAAGTATGTAAATAACCTTAGAAATATTGACAAAGTAAGTACCTTGCTCTTTATTTTCATTATCATATTTTTCTCCTACCTGCTCCTCAAACACAGAATGTCTGTTGGATTTAACCAAAGTCAAATTTCTACCAACTTTCAACAGTTCCTTAAGTTCATCCACAACAGTGACAAAACTTTCTATGAATCATGTAGCATGTTCAGAAAATGCAGAGGAAAATTCAGCATAAAAATGCAAGCTAACTTTTTATTTCAATCAGTGCACTATTACAGTTCCATGTATAAAAATGAGCATGGAGCTGTCAAGATGGCTCATCAGGTTAGGGCATTGGCTGCCAAGCCTGGAAACCTCATTTGATCTCTAGGATCCACATTATGGAAAGACAAAATTGACTCCTACAAGTTGTCGTCTGGCTTTTCTACATACCATTGTGGTACGTGCATGCCCCCCAAACATACAAATAAATAAATCTAATTTTCAAATGCTTACTATTACATCCATTTTCTGTTCTACAATAATGTACATGAGCTTTGATTCTACAGACATTATGAAATAATTCTTGAATTATTTAAAAAGCCAAATGCCTGGAAATTTGTTTAATTATGTAATAGTTAAAAATATATTCTCAAAATATAACCTTAAAACCATCATATTTTATTTTTCTATCAAACACCAAAAAATAACTAAAAACTATTATAGGAGTTTATTCAGCTTTTTATAATACACAAAATGTAGAATCATATTGTAGTGGCCACGGTGCAGCGAGTGCTCTAATTTAAACCGTTTCAAAAGTTAATTCCCTACAATTAAGACTGACAGAATTCTGTGATGACATCATAGACATCCCATCTTTATCCCATAGCCAAGTTTTTCTCTTTCTGTTTCTGTGGATCTTTGGTTGTGTTCTACCCATGGAGAAGCCCCCTGCAATGCAGAAGATGGGGATTTCACTGATGAAGCCCTGTCAAAGACTGAGTATTGTGTGTTCCAATTATGTCAGTATCCACTGGATCTAACAGCTCAGAATACCAATAAATCTCGTCTTGTCCCTTGAATTTCAAATAACAACACAAGTAGACTTTAAGAAGCAATTATTTGAGTGACTGACTTACTACTGAAGATCTCTTTCTTTCTCTGTCTCTCTCTCTCTCTCTCACACACACACATTCAAATAAGTATAAGGAGTGGGGGAAGAATATCTCTGAATTTGTTATTTGAGCCTCCAAAACATTATTTAGAAATGTAGTTGATAATATAAATATGAAGTTTATGCTGTTTAAAATAAATATTTCAACATGACATAAGGCTGTATACTCCATGCATCAAAGAATTCATATTTAAAAGTAATTGCAATAGAAATTAAAGATGGCAGCTGAGAATCTGAAAAATCTATTCTACATCTAAACTTTTGATTTAAATATTAATTTATCCCTCATTAATTTTGTCTTAAAATACCATTTAAGTCTCCTAAAGATGATAAAAGTAAGGAAGAAATTAAATAAGTATGGGTCCACAGCACTATAGAAATAACATGCTGAGGTCAAACTACTTTCTGAGATGGATGAACAAAAAAAAGGGGGGTAACTTCCTGTATAGAAACAGTCATTGCTTAGCATATGCCATGGGTCTGCAGAGCATAGAGAAGTTAGGAGTAATAACTAGAAATGTTCAAGCATCAGCCTCAGATAGAATGAAACCATGGTCAGTAGAAATGAATTAAAAGTTTATTAGGTTGCAGTATTTTCCAGGAATGTATATGCATTAAATATGAATACTAAATATACTACAACATTTTCTATAACTAGAGAGTAGGACTATGAAATGTATAAGATAGAAAGAAAATAATACTCTATTTAAATCTGTATCACACCAACAAATAAAGGTAAAAAGGTAAAATCATATTTGGCAGAGTGTAGTAACAAAATCCCAAACTTCCTATTTAAAATTGCCTCATAGTTTCCATTGATCATAAATGTTTATGCACACTGTCACATTTAGATTATCGTACATAAACACTAGAAGGAGACACCGGATTGTGTGAGTCAGGAATTCTGGGGTTTAAATGAACCTGGTAAGACCTCAAGCTGAAGACTCTCCGCTGATTTGTGAAATGTTTTTGATCTTGGAATGGACATTCCCTGTCAGACAAAATTTGCCACAAATTGTACGCATAAGGCTATTGTGTAATTTAAATGCTGATTTCTGTATACCCCACATCTGGTTTCAATCCTTCTTCTGAGAATCTCCTGTCTCAATGTTACATAAACACTGCTCCCCAGTATTTCACTGATATGCCCATGAAACAGCTTATAATCAGTTGTTGAGCAGGGGAGAGAATAGGGATGGACTCCCTGCATTTCTGCAGAGAAATTAGAGAAGAAGGGGAGTAAGCACAAGTCCATGAGACATGAAGAAGATTCTGCTCCAGCAGAGAACACTAAAAAAGCAAGTATCTCAGGGATTTTGGCGAAGAGTGAGTCAGACTAGCATAAAGGATTAAGAACAGAATAAAACTGCTCAAGATTGTACTGTAAGGCCATGATTTTTTTTTCCTTTATTTTTTATTTCTTCAAGTTACATCTCAATCGCAGTCCCCTCCCTATTCCCCCTCCATTCCCACCCTCCCACCCTCAACCCCCATCCTCTTCCCTTTTTTTTTCTTTTAAGTTTAAGGTATATCTTATTTTCCCCTACAGTTTCCCCTTTCAGTCCAACAAATGGCTCTTTCTCCTATAATAATAAATACAATGCAGTACAACAGAGGTAATTAGGCCACAGTTATGAGGGTTATATGGCTTAAAGTACATTCCCCATGACCAGTCCATATGTATTTGGTACTTGACTTTAACATTCTACTATCTAAACATCTCCATGAGTTTAAAGGTCTATATCTGACTCAACATTCATACTAACTTGCAACACAATTTTAAAAGTATCTTCTTAGATCTATAACACTCTCTTGACTCCTAAACAACTCAAAATTAAATTATGAGACTCTAGCTATCTGTTCTTCAACCACCTCAGAGACCTGAGAGGGATAAAATATCTGATTTTATAGGAAGTACAGGGCCTGCAGCTTCCAAAACTAAGAAATGACATAGCAGTGGCTGCCTGGACAGTTCCCATTTTCTCTCCATACATTACAGCATCAATCTTCAGCCATTTGGCCCCGTTTCTCTGAGGGACATTGATTGTAGAGCAGGGGTTATGAAGGACTTACCTACCCTGTCTTGGCAGAGCTAGGCTGTCGACTTACCTGCTTCCAGGTTTTGTCCTTTTTGGACAGCATTCTGTCTACAGTTGGGGCAAGGGGCTTTTCATACCAAGAGACAGGCTTGCGACTAATTCAATCATCTCCCACTGGAGATTCTTTGATGCTCATCTTCTACTTGGAGGAGAATAGGGAGTGCTGTCAGGAGTTGATATGTCTTGATATAAAAAAATCTAAAGTTACGAAAACATCTTTGAATGCCATATTCTGCAGATCTCTTGAGGTTTTTGAAGAGGCCCTATCTATCTCTTATATTAGGGTAAGCAGATGTTGCTTGTCTCTTGCCAGTTTATTTCTGATTGGCTTAGGAAGTAACTATAATAGGCTGTCATAGTACCTAACTGAATGACCGGCTTGCATAACCATTAGTTTGCATTTCTTAATTATCCTAAACAGTTTATGACAATTAGTAGTAAAAGGCCAAAACATCACATTTCATTTTTTTTTCTTTACTTCCTAACCCTTCCATCCCATTTCTCTGGGGTGGGGTGTCCTTATATAACAGTCGCTCATCTCATTTGAGAGGTCGTATGAGGGCCAAGAGCCTCTTCATTCATTGGGGATCTACAAAGCAGTACCATCAGTGAGAAGTGTCTCATTGCCCGGGAGAGAGAACTACTAAACAAACAAAACAATAAGCATAAAATAGATAAAAAAGACTAAAAATAGAAAAAAAATATAACTAATATATAAAAAATAGATAAAGAATAAAAATTAAAAATAAGAAGTCTATGTCCAAGTTCCCTTTGGTGTGTTAGTTGTAGTATTGATACCTTCTACTATATAGCTAAAATCCTACTATAAGTGAATAGATGCCATATGTGTCCTTCTGAGTCTGGGTTAGTTCACTAAGGTGAGCTTTTCTAGTTCCATCGATTTGGCTGCAAATTGCATAACTTCATTGTTCCTGATAGCTGAATAGTATTTCATTGTGTAGATGTACCACAGTTTTTTGACTCCATTCTTCGGTTGAGGGATATCTGGGTTGTTTCCAGTTTCTAGCTATTACAAATAAGGCTGCTATAAACATAGATTAGGAAACTTCCTTATGATTACGTGAAGAGGCATTTGGGTGTATACCCAGAAGTGGTATGGCTGGGTCCTGAGGCAGAGCTATTCCAAGTTTTTTAAGATACTGCCAGACTGACCTCCATCGTGGTTGCACAAGCCTGCATTCCCACCAGCAATGGAGTAGGGACCCCTTTCTCCACACTTTTGCCAGCATGTGCTGTCATTTGAGTTTTTGATCTTAGCCATTCTGACAGGTGTGAGATGGAATCTCAGAGTCGTCTTGAGTTGCATTTCTCTGATGATTAAGGATGTTGAGCATTTCTTCAAGTGTTTCTCAGCCATTAGGGATTCCTCCTTTGTGAATTCTCTGTTTAGCTCTGCCCCCATTTTTTGATTGGATTATTTGGATTCTTGGCAATTAATTTCTTGAGTTCTTTGTAGATTTTGGATATTAGCCCTCTGTAAGATGTGGGGTTGGTGAAGATTTTCTCCCAGTCTGTAGGCTGCTGTTTTGTTCGAATGACAGTGGCCTTTGCCTTACAGAAGCTTTTCAGTTTCATGAGGTCCCACTTAATAATTGTTGATCCCAAGTCCTGAGCTGTTGGTGTTCTATTCAGGAAGTTGTCGCCTGTGTCAATCATTTCGAGGGTTTCTCCCACTTTTTCTTCTAGTATATTTAGTGTGACCAGCCTTATGTTAAGATCTTTGATCCACTTGGACTTAAGTTTTGTACAGGGTGATAAGTATGGGTGTAATTTCATTCTTTTACAAATGGACATCCAGTTGGACCAGCACCATTTGTTGAAGATGCTGTCCTTCTTCCATTGTGCCGTTTTGGCTTCTTTGTCAAAAATTAGGTGGCCATAAGTGTGTGGGTCTATTTCTGGATCTTCAATTTGATTCCATTGATCTACTGATCTGTTTCTATACCAATACCATGCTGTTTTTACAACTATTCATCTGTAGTACAGCTTGAAATTTGGGATGGTAATACCTCCAGTTGTTTTTTTATTGTACAGGATTGATTTAGCTATTCTGGGCTTTTTGTTGTTTCATATGAAATTGAGGCTAGCTCTTTCCAAGTCTATAAAAAATTGTGTTGGTATTTTGATAGGAATTGCATTGAATCTATATATTGCTTTTAGTAGGATGGCCACTTTTATTATGTTGATCCTACCTATCCATGAGCATGGGAGATCTTTCCATCTTCTAAAGGCCTCTTCCATTTTTTTCTGTAAGGGCTTGAAGTTCTTGTTGTACAGGTCCTTTACTTGCTTGGTTAGAGTTACCCCCAGGTATTTTATGTTGTTTGTGGCTATTGTGAAGGGGGTTGTTTCCCTTATTTCTTCCTCAGCCCATTTGTTTGTGGTATAAAGAAGGGCTTCTGATTTTTTTGAATTAATTTTGTATCCAGCCACTTTGCTGAAGGTGTTCATCAGCTGTAAGAGTTCTCTGGTGGAATTTTTGGGGTCGCTTATGTATACTATCATATCATCTGCAAATAGGGATAATTTGACTTCTTCGTTTCCGATGTTTATCCCCTTGATGTCCTTTAGTTGTCTTATTGCTCTAGGAAAAACTTCAAGTACTATATTGAAGAGATATGGTGAAAGTGGACATCCTTGTCTTGTCCCTGAATTTAGAGGAAATGCTTCAAGTTTCTCCCCATTTATTTTGATGTTGGTCACTGGCCTGCTGTATATTGCCTTTATTATTTCTAGGTACAGCCCTTTTATGCCCGTTCTCTCCAGGATTTTTAGCATGAAGGGGTGTTGGATTTTGTCAAATGCTTTTTCTGCATTTAGCGAGATCTTCATGTGGTTATTTTCTTTCATCTTGTTTATGTGGTGAATGACATTGATAGACTTTCGTATGTTGAACCATCCCTGCATCCCTGGGATGAAGCCTACTTGATCATGGTGTATGATACTTTTGATGTGTTCTTGAATTCGGTTTGCTAGTATTTTATTAAGTATTTTTGCATCTATGTTCATGAGGGAGATTGGTCTGAAGTTCTCTTTCTTTGTTGGGTCTTTGTGTGGTTTAGGAATCAGGGTGATTGTGGCCTCGTAGAATGAGTTTGGCAACTCTTTACTAGAGGACCACTGGGTCAGGGAAGATATAAAGAAGGAAATTAAAGACTTCTTAAAATCCAACGAAAATGAAGACACAACATACCCAAACCTATGGGACACAATGAAAGCTGTGCTACGAGGAAAGTTCATAGCACTAAGTGCCTTCAAAAAGAAAATTGTGACAGCTCATATTAGCGAATTAACAGCTAAACTGTGTGAATTGGAAAAGAAAGAAGTAAACACTCCCAAGAAGGGCAGAAGGCAGGAGATCATCAAACTTAGGGCTGAAATCAACAACTTAGAAACAAAAAGAACTGTACAAAGAATCAATGAAACCAAGAGTTGGTTCTTTGAGAAAATCAACAAAATAGACAGACTCTTAGCCAAATTAATTAAAAGGCAGAGGGAAAAAACCCAAATCAACAAAATTAGAAATGAACAGGGAGAAATAGCAACAGACATTGAGGAAATCCAGAGAATATTTGGGTCCTACTTTAAAAATCTATACTCCACCAAATTTGAAAACTTAAGTGAAATGGATAATTTTCTTGATTTTAGATTCCACCTACTGAAGCTAAATCAAGATCAGATAAACAGATTAAACAGCCCTATAACCCATAAGGAAATAGAAACAGTCATTAAAAATCTCCCAACCAAAAAAAGCCCAAGGCCAGATGGCTTTAGCACGGAATTCTACCGGACCTTCAAAGAGGAGCTAACACCAATACTTTTCAAACTCTTTCACAAAATAGAATCTGAAAGAACATTGTAAGGCCATGTTAAAATAATATAATAGAATCTCAATTTTTTTTGGTGATAGCTGGGTTAAGAAACTGTGAGACAAACACAATTATATAAAAATTTACACTAGCAACTTACACACACAATGAATCCTGCTCAAAAGAAAGGATTCACAAAACTTCACACTTATTATTAAGAAAAATAAAAATAATTGTGAACTACAGAGAGAGCCTTATTATGTATCAATACAAAACAGAGAGTACCTCAAATGTAAAAATTTTCACAAGAATCCTGAGTATACTTCCAACTGTGTCTAACTGGTTAATACCACAAACATAAACACAATCAATACCATGCAATCAAATATCAAACTAATCTTTTTTCTTATCTTTAAAATATATATTTCACTAAGTTGAAAGCTTCAAAAGTCATGGATGAGTTTCTAGATGTCTATGATCCATCAAAATTAAATTAAGATGAGATAGAACTATTTAATCAGATATGTAACAAGTAATGAGATTGAAGCAGTAGCCAAAATAATCCATCTATAAAAAGTCCGGGTTCAGATACATTTCCTGGTGAATTTTACTAGACCTAACATCAGTGTTTCTCAAACTATCTCATAAAACAGACAAAGAATGAACATTCTCAAATCTTTTTCTTCAAAGTTAGTACTACCCAGATATCAAAACCAGATAAAGACTCAACAAAAAAAAGAAACGAAAATTACATACCATTCTCCATAATAAACATAGATGAAAAACACTTGTAAATTGAATTCAGCAAAGAATGAAGAAGATCATTTATTGGGTTGTCAAGGTAGTTCAAGTAACATTCCAAACAATATAGACTATTGACGGAGCCCTTGATTACCTCTCAAAGGTTGAGGGTGGCTCCTATTGCCTTGCACTTAGAACACAGGACTCAGATGATTCCAGTAGAACCAAAAGCCTCTTTACTTCAGACTAGCTTCCATGGTTCTAGAAATTCTATGCAAGCTGTTAACCAGCCCTACCCACCTATAACACCTATGAACCACTACTACCAGCATGAAAAGATATTCATAAACGTGTAAAAAGTAGCACTCATATGTTGGTAGCAATAAATACCAATGTAACTGAACTTAAGGCTCACTCGGCAGGAGAAGAATCATCCCTGGTATGACTCAGCCTCCCAGCGCTAGTGAGGTCAAGGAACTTAGAAAATCATCTACTACCACCATTCTGATAGACCAGCATAATTTCTTAGTACATTCTAAATCTTATTCATGTGTGTTTGTGTGTGTGTGTGTGCGCGCGCGTGTGTGTGAATATTTTTAATTTAAGGTGTATCTTTTCCCCCTCAACATCTCCCCCTTTTAATCCAATAAAAGACTCTGTTTCTTATAACAATACATACAGTACAATAAAATAAGAACAATTAGGAAACAATTATGAAAACTTTAAGATATGACATACATTCCCAATGTCCAGTCCATACGTATTTGGCAACTAATAATAGTATTTTATTATCTATCTACCTTGATGAGTTCTATACCTAACTCAGTTTCCATCCTCACTTGCATTACTAACTTAGAAACATCTTCTTAGACCTAGAACATCCTTTTAATTACTAAACAACTTAAAACTTAACTGTGAGACTATAACTATCTAGTCTTCAACTACATCAGAGACCTGAGAAGGATAAATATATCTGATTATACAGGAAGTGCAGAGCCAGCAGCTTCCAAAACTATGAAATGACAGATGACTGGCTGCCTGGACTAAGTAAAGCATACAAGCATACACTGCTAAAGTATCTAGTTATGGCTGGGTCCTGAGGTAGAGCTATTTCAGTTTTCTAAGATATCGCCAGAGTGACCTCCATAGTGGTTGCACAAGCCTGCACTCCCATCAGCAATGGAGGAGGGTTCCCCTTTCTCCACACCCTCGCCAGCATGTGCTGTCATTTGAGCTTTTGATCTTAGCCATCCTGACAGGTGTGAGATGGAATCTCAGAGTCATCTTGAGTTGCATTTCTCTGATGATTAAGGACATTGAGCATTTCTTCAAGTGTCTCTCAGCCTTTAGGGATTCCTCCTTTGTGAATTCTGTGTTTAACTCTGTCCTCCATTTTTTTATTGGATTGTTTGGTTTCTTGGCATTTAATTTCTTGAGTTCTTTATAAATTTTGGATACTAGCTCTCTGTCAGATGTGAGATTAGTAAAGATCTTTTCCCAATCTGTAGGTTGCCGTTTTGTCCTAATGATAGTGTCCTTTGCTTTACAGAAGCTTTTCAGTTTCATGAGGCCCCATTATTGATTGTTGGTTTTAGAGCCTGAGCTATTGATGTTCTGTTCAGGAAGTTGTCACCTGTACCAATGAGTTTCCCCACATTCTCTTCTATTTTATTTAATAGAGTTTTATGTGAAGGTCTTTGATCCACTTGGACATCACTATGCAAGGTGATAAATATGGGTCTATTTGCATTCTTTTACATGTTGACATCCAGTTAGACCAGCACCATTTGTTGAACCACTCCTAGGTACACATCCAAATGATTCCTTACCAAACCCCAAGGACATCTCCTCAAGTATGTTCATAGCAGCTTTATTTGTAATAGCTAAAACTGGAAACAATCCAGATGTCCCTCAACCAAGGAATGGCTAAAAAAAAAATAAAAAAAAAAAAATTAAAAAAAACCTGTGGCACATTTACACAATAGAATACTACTCAACTATCAGAAACAAAGAAATCATGCAATTTGCTGCCAAATAAATAAAACTGGAAAAGCTCATCCTGAGTGAGCTTACCCAGACCTAAAAAGATGCTCGTGGCATCTAGTCACTTATACCTGGATTTTAGCCATATATTACAGGATAACTATCCTACAACCAACAGACCAAAAGGAACAGGAATATAGACTTTGTTAGCTGTTATTAGGACACTTTGCCCTAATGGAGCTGCTATCTAGGCCTCCAGTGCATGAGGAAGCTCTTATGCCTCATATGATTGATGAACTGAGGGAGTCTGATATGTAGGGGGAAACCCATACTGGAGGAACAGAATAGATGGGAGAAAGGGAAGAGGGTCGGAGGATGGGACCAGGAGGGGTGGAGGGAGGGGACAGTGATGGAGACTTGAAGTAATAAACATCAAAATAAAGTATCTAGTCATGAATGGCAAAATCTTAACCATGACAGGAGAGGTCATGGGCTCTAGTACAGAACCTCCTACTGTTGCTTTACAAAACTGATGTAGTATCACACTGTCTTCTAAATACTTACCTTTATAAACATAGGTTAGTTTGGCTTTTTAGTCCTTCTCAGAGAACCTTCTCTTTAGTGGCTAGTACTGAATATATAGACTCTCAGTTGGTCCAAGTATAAAGAATAGGTTACTATGACATGTTCTGTTTTAAATGGGACACCCATATCAAACCCCCCCCTCAAGACTAGGGAACATCACAGAAAAAAAGTAAAAAGATTGGAATAGCCAGACATAAGGGAGAACCACTGAGAAATAATGTCTTAAGGACATGACAAGACCACTATACTCATGAACTCATGTCAGCTTCTATTACATGCAAAAGATATGGTGTCTGTCAACATTGCCTTTCCTGGGGGACTAGTGATAATTAATGTTGACTGGGGAGAGAAGTGTCACTTCCTTCACTGGTGTGGACACTGATTAGTCATGCTGCAGTAACTAACCTCCTACTCATATTTTTACAGCAACCAGACTTAAACTCAGTGAGTCTCCTACATACAAAAGAGATGTGAAGTAGGAAGGCAACTAGGAAAGTAGGAAGAACGGATTCTGTGGAAGAAAGTTCAAGAATGAGATATGAAAATAGGGAGTAAGAAAAATTAAGATTCATTATGCATGTGCTTGAAACTGTCAAAGAATAAAAATATTTAAGAAAAAAAACCTATTACAGAATGGTGGAGCCCAGTCTCCAAAGGATACATCTATAAAACAACTCCTGCACCTAAGACTCACTAAATATTGGTGAAGAGGGAATGGAAAAATTGTAACATCACTTCTCTAACATCACTTCAAGAGAGTCTGATGTTCTCTTCTGGTATTGGTTGGAACCAGGGATATAGTCAATGTACATACATGCAGTCAAAACACTAATATAGATAACATAAAAATAAATATATGAACTATAACTCATTAATTTTAAGGTATTTTAAGTGCTATGTCAACCTAAGAAAATAAGTGTTTAAAGAAATTTTAAATTATTGTTAATAGTGAGAAAGGTAATAACGAACAATCACAATAAATATTTACTATCATCCCAAGGATTTCAATTTTTGTCAGTAGCAATAAGAAAGAAAGAAACATTTTAACAGTTCCACTAAGGTGCGACTTGCATAACAACATTCACCTATTTGAAGTTCTTACTTGAATACTTTTAGGAAATGTATAGTTCCCTAACAACTACTACAATCCAATGTTGAAAACATTTCTCTAAACCTAGAAACACTCCTTAATGACACACGACACACTGTATTTGCTCCCAGGCCTCACTGTCATCTCGAATGATAAGCAACCCACTTGTTCTCTTGTATGTTTGTCTCTTCTCGATATTTCATCTTGGTGGAATCAAGAAATATTGTATTCTTTCATGTCTGTATTTTTGTTGCTGATATGCTGTTTTGAATTTCAATCATGTAATTATAGGTATGCTTATATGAGTGGGATATGTATGTATGTATATATGTGTGTGTGTGTATGTGTGTGCATATATATGTATATATATGGTTATTCCTTCCTAATGCTGAATATTTTTCCACTTTACAAATAAGAGTAATTCTTTCATCCATTCACTAGTTGGTGAATTTGAGGCATTCTCTTAAGTCTAAAGCTAGTGAACATACCTGTACTTAATTCTCTGTGTGAACACCTGTGTTTCTGTTCTGTTGAACAGAGAAGTAGAAGTGTTCTTGCTAGACTTTGCAGTAAAAATACATATTTCCAGTGACCTGGCTGTCTAATTAAGAGCTTACCAGGGAACAAAAATGAGATGTTACAAAAAACAAAGCCAGTAGTCACATAATGTACACAGGAAGTTGAATAAATATAGAAGAGGAAAAAAAAACAGTAGTTACATATACTTACAAATGGCAATTTGAGGCCA
>CAJQZJ010032332.1:3035134-3069138 GCA_907164525.1 Lophiomys imhausi
TCTCTCTCTCTCTCTCTCTCTCTCTCTCTCTCTCTCTCTCTCTCTCTCTCTCCAAACATTCTACCAATGAGTTTACATCTCATCTCTAGACCATATTCTCTCGAATAATCCTGTGTACCATAGTTGAATATTTTACATGAAAATTTGTTATTATAAAACCAATATCACAACCATAATCTGCTGATGGGAACTGCATCATGAGATTTTTGTCATCTGACAACTTTATGACCACCTTCAGGAAAGAAAAACATTGCTATCTGTTAAATGATTTGGAAACATGAGAAGGGAAGGTTCATTTCACCCATCAAGTAAGTCTTGGAAAAAGCATTTTAAATTCCAAGCGGAAACTAACAGGTAATTAGATTTCCAATATTCTCCTGACCTTTGGTGCTTAAAGTGTGCACACACCAGCAATATAAGCATCATCTCAGAATTTACTAGAAATAAAGGCTTTCAACTCCATCCAGGGATGCAGGTGGGCTAACTGCATATCTTTGCTTCTCTCTCCTCTACTTCAAATGCAATCTCCCAGTGTCATGTGTCAACCCCAGCTCTGTAGCACATGATCTGTTGTGGCCTCTGCTCACTATCTTCCCCTATTTCCAGAGGACTAAGCCTGTCCTGGAGGGATATCCTTCTGTCTTCCATCCTGTGAATCCCCTCTAGAACCCCCCCCTTAGTGCATCCTAATTTCTATTTTTGAATTAATTTATTTGCTTTTTATCCCAATCACAGCTTCCCTTTCCTCAAATCCTCACAGTCCAGCCCTCCCCCCTCCCCTCTCCCATCACCCCTCTCTTTTTCCTGAGAGAAGGGGAGGCCTTCCATGGATATCAACACACCTTGGCATATCAAGTTACATAGGACTAGGCGCATCTTCTGTTAAGGCTAGACAGGGCAGCCCGCCAAAATATCCACAAATAACCCCATGTACAGTATCCACAGTCATCCCTGTGTACAGTATCCAAAGATACCCCCTTGTATAACATCCACAGATACCCCCTGTACAGTATCCACAGATATCCCCATGTACAACAATGCTGGCAGAGGTGGAAAGTACTAAAGGGAGTGTGTGGTCATGGCATCCTTGCTCAAAACAGAATGGAAATGAACAGCAGTTTTTCAGGCACAGTGTGATACAACTGTGGGAGACTTATCATTAACATGATGGTTCTTAAAGTTATGTGCAACAGCAAGCCCATTTTGATTTACATTTATGGTCTGTGGAAAAACACATGGCTTGGATTCAAACAGGACTATATGTAATGTCTGTTATACTTAGGCATGTAGCACTGTATGGTTTCTCTTACAGAGTAAAAAAAAAAAAAAAAAAAAAAAAATGCAGTGCATTGAGCCAAACAACAAGGGTCAAAAATGTTACTGAGATAGATAAAAATGAACAAGAAGTTTACTATTAATTAGCATGAAATCAGATGTCTCAAATTCAAAATTTTTGTCAACTATAGTTTACACCCAAAACAATTCATTTAAAAAATAAAAGGCAGCCGGGCGGTGGTGGCGCACGCCTTTAATCCCAGCACTTGGGAGGCAGAGGCAGGCGGATCTTTGCGAGTTCGAGGCCAGCCTGGTCTACAAAGCGAGTCCAGGACAGCCAGAGCTGTTAAACAGAGAAACCTTGTCTCGAAAAACCAAAAATAAATAAATAAATAAATAAATAAAATAAAAAATAAAAGGCTTCCTTTTTCAAATAAATTTCGAAGGCATAGTCAGAACACAGGAAATCACTGTAAAGATAATCCAAGAATGTTTGGAGTTTCAAATACTTGCTTGACCAAGATCATCAGGAATCTATGTTCTTATGTACATAGTCTTGTTCTTGTTCTAGTTTTATGGTTGTCTGAATTCCCTTGATTTTTTTCTCTTTTTATTTTGAGTTTATGTGTATGTATGTGTGCATGGTATACACGTATATATGCAGAAGTGTGGGCAATGCACATATTCATGCTGTATGTATATGAAAACCAGGGGTACTCTCACCCTGAAAACTGCATTTCTGCTTTACCTATTGAATACCTCAGAACCTACTGATATGGTTTTGTATAGACTGAACTACTGGAGGAGCGGTTCTCAACCTAGGGGTTGAACGACCCTTTCACAGGGGTCTCCTAAGACTATCAAAAACATGAAGAACTGTACTAAAGGATTTCAACATTAGGAAGGTTGAGAACCACTGCACTAGAGGGAAAAAAGACGTGGGTTTTTTTGGTTTTGCTTTTGTGTTTGTTTGTTTGTTTGTTTGTTTGTTTGTTTGACTATTGTAACGGACTTCCAGCCAGTCTTCTTTCCTTCTGAGCATCAGTCAAGAAACTATTTGGTACTCCAACAGTAGCAAAGATATTGAATCCAGCCAGAATGCTCACAACACATATAATCAGCTTCATTGTGCCCTTATCCAGAAGCATCAAAAACCTGGTAGTTATTGATGAAGCCTTATCCCCTACACAGGGCAAGTCTAAGAACAGGGAGAGGGGAATGGGCAGCCAGTTCTGACATTTTAAGAGATAATCTCTCAAGCTCTCTCACTCAAGGCTGTATATATATGCACATATGTATATATGACAGAGACCTACCTTTACTGTGGCAGGCCTGTTAGTGCTGAACATTCAATATTTTCTATGGGCTGGCTTTTCTAAAAACACCACTCATTTATTTCTCTATTGTGTGTATAGATACATGCTTCCATACACACCTCATGGTGCCTATGCAGAGGACAGATGACAATATGTAATAATAGTTGTATCACTTTCTGCCCACATAAAAAATCAGGCACGGCTGAGTGCTCCTGCAAACCCACAGCTGGGTGAGGAGAGTGCAGAGACAGAGGGATTGTTGTTGTTTCCTTGCTGCCAACCTTGCTAAAATAAACTAGGAGCTCCAGGTTCCCTGAGAAACTCCATCTCGATCCAGGTTCAGTGAGAAATCCCATCTCCCAAAGCATGACAGAGGAAGGTAGCCAGCACCTTCTGCTAACCTGAAGGCATGTGCACTAACACATATACTCATGTATTCACATGTACACATGAACGACACTCACACACAAAACAATATTCTTCACTATATTCTTATTTGCAAAGTGAAGAATATCAGTAAATGCTTTCTCAAATAAGTCTAAAGATGAGAAATAATATGAATGTTTGATATTTAAGTATTCAAAGAGAGAACAATGTACATCAAATAAATACATTTATGAAAAATACACAGTCCACACTGCTCGGTGTCCTTATGGCATTTGTAATTACGGGGGAGGTGTCATGGATCTAGTACACTAAAAACATTTGCAACTGAATATTTTATCTATTCAATGGTAGTCCCTAAGAGTAGATCAAATAGTAAATGTATGTATAAGAAAAGAATAAATATGCCAATTAGTTTACCATGTATTCATAATTTCTCATTTAAAAGACAATATATTAATCAGAGAAAAAGGAAGCTTTAGCAATTACCCAATCAGTTACATGATTTGCACTGAACCATCATCATGAAACTGAAGAATACATTGTCAGCGTGCACCTGCTTTGACTCTCACACATTTTGTGAGGGAGTTAAAACAGTTTGCTTTTGAAAGATAATTGGAGCAAAGAGCTGAAGTACATAAATAAGGATCTTTTGCCATATGCTTTGAAGTGCATAATAATTAATAGGTAAATAACAACTTCAATAGCTCAAGTGTTTACTGTTTTATTTTTAAGTGGGTGAATGGTTAACTAGTTCAATAAATCCATACATTTTGAATATCTTATTCTTGTCAAAGGTTATTCTAGACATGAGAATATCTAAATACAAAGACATAAGGACGTCTACATACAAAAATGAATAAAGATCCCACTCTGAGAGATTTTAAAGACAATGCTGCAGCTCCTTTCAGTTATATAAGGATGGTTTATTAGAAGATTGATCTTGAAATCTTTACAGACTGAACTTATTCCTTAGGTTCTAATACATGTTGGCAATTAAAAATCCTTAGAATTTCTGTGAATACACAATTGGTTCCACACTTTATCATGCAATGTTCCTCAGTTTAGCAAACTATTTATCACAAAGGGTGTTATTTTGATACATATTCCTCTGTACAACTTGTTAACTCTTTAAAGTAGATCAAGTCCTGTTGAAAAATACTTTCCCCACATGCTATATTACTCTTCCAAAGAGACTTTTTATTGACACCATTTGCCTATTTACATATTACCCAACTCCCTTGCAGAAATCCATGGGATTCCAGGTAGTGGCTGACTCCTTCACTGATTATGTCAGTATCTGTCACAGTATCAATCCCCATTTGGTACTTAACAGATACTTACCTAAATTTAGTAAATTAATAAATATGATACCAAAGTCATTAGTAGGTTTTTAATATACCATGGAGTCTTAATAATGTAAACTTGAAGAAGGTAAAGTTTACCTTCACAAGTCTTCATTTCTGTGTCCTTTCCCTTCTTTCTACTTTCCAAGATACCATATCCCACCACCCTTACATTTGTTTAGAATATAATGAAGGATTACACACACACACACACACACACACACACACACACACACACACATGCACACACGCACTCAGGCACGTAGACACATGCACAATTGTACTCCAAAAAAGGTCCTTAAAGTCACTTAATTACATTATAAATTCATGTCTAAGCCTAATGCTTGCAATTAAACAGAGAAAAAAATGTTGCTTAGAACAAAATCCATTTCTTGGTTTACTAAATCTTGGGTTTGACCACATTAGAAGTTGTCATTAGAAAACTTTCATATATTGTTTTCATTGTCTAAGAAGTTAGAAAGATCTCAGAATAAAAGCTGCCAACCATTTTTGGAGATGCTGATCTGTTGTGCCTACATTATCTTATCCTACTTTCCTTTATGTTTGTGTTTTTAATATTAAATTATAAGATGCATGTTAAGTTTTGGAAGTTTCTGATGGGATGCAGATGTACAGCCGGACCACTCCTAGCTGTGCTATGTTGCTTGAGCTGTGTGCCTCACTCACTTTTTTTCACTTGTAAAATGTGGGAAATGATATCCTACAGTATTTTGACTCTAACTTCCTAACATATGATAAATATTCAAAAACTTTACCCTGGAGAAAAGAGTATCTTCAACAAACTATGCTGGGAAAACTAGATATCCACATGTAGAATAACAAAGCAAAATCCTCATCTCTTACTCTACACAGAATCTATTCCAAGTTGATCCAATACCTCAATGTAAGACCCAGACCTTGGAAACTTCTAGAGAATAACGGAGTACCATTTTCAAAATGTAGGTGCCAGTAAGTGTTCTTTGAATAGAACCACGGTTGTTCAAATAAGGCCAACAGCTTACAAATGGGATCTCATGGAGTTGAAGACTTATGTACAGCAAAAGAAAGTATTACTTGAGTAATAAAACAAGATACAGAATGGAAGATTTTTACCAGTTATACAACTGTGAGAAAAGAAAAGATAGTACAAAACATTAATGTTAATGTTATCGGCTACATAGTTTTGATTTTTTTATGACCTGAAATCTTTGAAATTAAAACAGCGATGAGTAATTTCTCAGAAAAGGAATATAAGGGCAAAAAAGAAAACATTCTGTCAGCACCTACATGGAAATGCAGATCTCCTTTCTCTTCAGCTCTGTGGCAATTTTTAGTACAGTTCAAACTCTGTATGTTGGTTAAAAAAATAAATAAAATAAAACAGTGCTTCCTTGAGTGGTATCAGACAGCAAAGACAATAGTTGACTCCCCTGTGGTCTATTGTGACCTGGCCTTATCTACAGTCTTTGTTCCTCCCATGCCAGATCTGTGTTGCTCCTTCTTCCATGTAAAAATTTGAAGAACGACCTAGGTTATTAAAACTCTGGCAGGAGTTTTCTTAGAAAAAGATTTAATACATTTATACTGCTTTAAAATGGAAATCATAAAATAAAAGCAAACATAATGAACTTAAGTCATATGTCCATAAATAAGCCATAAACCATATTAAAAGACAACAGAGTGGAAGACATTTACAATAAATAACAAGAGGGTTAAGATTCTAAATGTATGTACTTGTAGAGGCAATTTTTAAAAAACATAAATAAAAAAATCAGGAAAATAAATTCAATTACCATAGACAAAATTTGGGACTTACTTAGAGATGTGGTTCAATGACAGAGCACTTGCCCAGCATGAGTCTGATCTACAGCACAGCCCAAAAATCCTGGGTTAAAAACAACTCGAAAATTCTGTTTAACTTCCATAACACAAATTGATAATAAATCTATCAAACTGGTACAAATTTTAGAAAAACAGGTTATGATGAGAAAGACAATGACTACTCCATAGGATGATGTTTTTATAGCCTTTCAATAAGAATGCACATATATATCAATGTATGTTACTTGTGCTACCTACACATGTACTCTTATAAACACACATTCACATATATCATAAAGTATTTAAAAATTCAGACTTATCATTTGATAAATTAACTTTTTTTTTACTGTATGTTAGCCTAAATAAGTTTAAGATTCATGTTCAAAATTTATGGGTAATTATTTCCTTCTTGAGTTATTTAAAGTCTTAAGAAACAAGACCAAAAATTGTTATAAATTCTTAGATAAGTTATGACACGTAAATAATTATTGTATTTAAATCAAATTGCATTTAAATCAATTAAAATGTGTTTTAAATCCTTCTACCTGTGCAGAGAATTTAATCCTACAAAAAAATTGATAATACCCCCCTTTATCTACACAGCAAAGTTCAAATGACTTTCATAGGATTTTATATAATTAAATAGTTACACAAAGGAGAAATGTTGAACAAACACTAGGAATTTTTAATATAAGACAATAAACTGATTTTTGATCCTCCAAAAAATTATTTATCTCTAAATTATATCAGACATGAAACAATCCCCATTATTTTTATAAAACAGTAAATCTTAACAATAGATTGTGACAGTAGTTTAAATGAGAATAGTTTTAGTTGTAATCAAGCTGAATACTAAAATTAAAATTTTGACAGCCTGTCTTTAAAATTCAAATGACTATGGAAGAATGTGTGCTGCAACTTGCTCTACCACTTTAGTCAGGAAAAGTAGCTTTTAACAGCATTTTGGAGGGGCCAGGTAGAAACATCAATCATTACCATTGTCCATTACCAATATATGTTGCAGTGAAAGCTTACTATTTAGGGTTTAAAATGACATTTTGATGATGTCATTGTGTTCACTATGCATATCTGAATATTAACGGGCTCGTTCTCATTGTCCTGCTATAGGAAAGATTAGAAAGATGTGAAGAACATGGAATAATGGGAAGAAAGGCTATGGACATAATAGACTTGGCAAAATAAAGACAAATATGTCCTATTGTATGGCTTTATTTCAGACCAAATGACCTCTCAAAATAACTAAATAACAAATAAATCAATTTAAAATAGTTTCTTTGGAGGATAGCTGAGTTGGAAGGTCTGCTGCAATTATTTTCAAAACTATCTTCTGCCTAGGGAGTCATAGGATGCCTGCTGAGTCATGGCAATGAGGCATTGCCACATGAAGTTTCAAAAGCCTGATGCTTTTTATGACAGTCCTTTGAAAAAGGTACAAGTTTCAAAAGAGTGTTTTCATAATGCTGACAGGTGCACCGCAATTACTCATCACACCATAAGCCTCATGTTAAAATGGACTCTGTTTTGCATGGTCGAAAAAAATGTGCTCATAATTTTTTTTTTTATTCCACCTGTAAAATAGATACTAATTAGCGCAAATCATTTATCAACCTCTCAAGAACTGAGGCAGTGGAAATATTGGGAAACAGATGAGATGGAGGTAAAGCTTAGCTTTTTACACAGTGCAGTCAATCAACTCAACAAAAAGAACTGGTTCAAGGCACAGCAGGGCAGCATGGGAAAAGCACAGGCTTGGGATGAAGGCATTATGGCTTTCCATCTTCTTTTGTAACACACTAGCTGTATGTGTCTCAGTCATCGGCTGAACTTCTTTCTGGCCCATTTGTGTGTGTGTGAGTGTGTGTGTGTGTGTGTGTGTGTGTGTGTGTGTATGTGTGTGTGTGTGTTACCTCTAAGGGAAATAAATAGAGATTGTAGAATTATTAGTAAAGAGTATGTCTATATATTCATATTCACATGCAAGAGTACATGTGATATATGAACATTTACATATGATGCATGGTGCAAGACACGTTGGTCAAGGAGTTTGATATGAGATAATGAAAAAAAGCTGGCACTTTGGCATCTCCATGTCATGACACTCTTTCATACCTCTATGTGTTATGCATCTTTACCATTTCAGTTAGTCTCATCTAACCATATCAGAAACTAAAAGGCTCAGGTCACTTTCTCAATTGCCATGCATTCATATAAAGGTCTACATTACACTTTCAAATAACCTAGCTGATTTTATTACCATTTTCCTCGTGGTTTGGACAAACCCCCATTTGTGGGTTTTTCAAGAGACACACAGGAAGACACTGTCTCAAGGAAGATCCAGTCTTCTATGACTTGGGAGATTAAAACGTTCACCCCATGAATATTCTACACACCTCAGGAACAGTCACAAAACTCTCTCAAAAATTTAAAGCTCAGAGCTAAGGGGGATACTGGTCCATGCTCTATCCTTTAGGACAACTCACTCTAATTCCTCTGGGGTGTATTATCTTGCTTTGGTTAGCTTTGTCAAATGAACTTGCTTAAGCTCTTTGTCTCCTATGAATTTTTGCCTTTGACAAAAGAACCAAGAAGAAATCTCTGTTCACCTTCTAAGAGAGAGAGAGTATGAGAGAGATAGAGAGACAGAGAGAACCTGTAATTCATTATGCTGCCCAGGTTGGCCTCAGACTTGCTCAATCCTCTTGTTTCAGTTTTGTGAATGCTGATATTACAGGTGTGAGCCATTGTATCCAGGACTGTTTTTTTTTCCCCCACTGCATAATCACTTCTTCTGAAAACGTT
The DNA here is from genome assembly GCA_907164525.1 of Lophiomys imhausi. NCBI lineage: Eukaryota > Metazoa > Chordata > Mammalia > Rodentia > Muridae > Lophiomys > Lophiomys imhausi. The sequence goes on from CAJQZJ010032332.1 coordinate 3,044,097, forward strand.
TGAAGAATATTGGCTATTTAATTATATTAGTTTCTAAAGATTACTAAAATAATCTCATACTGTGTGACTTAAGCAAAAGACATTTCCATACAGTTTTGAGTGCTAGAAAGGCGAGCTCAATTCGTCTATGGGTTGGTTTCCCTTGACTGTCTCTCTTGATTGCTTGCAGGTAGCTGTGGTGTTTGTTTTGGGGCCTTTTTGTTTGTCTGTTTCTATGCATATGTTTTTTTCTTGGAACTGTGTGTTCAATTTTACTTTTCTGATGAAGATATCAATCAGGTCCTTTCTCCAGTAATACTGAAATAAGGCCCAGCCTAAAGGCTTTGTTTTGACATGCTTACCTCCTAAAAGGCCCTTTCTCCAAACACCATCACATTGTGGAATAGGTAGGAGTACATCATCATCTGTTTTCAAAGACTGGTAACAGACCACAGCACAGACAGGAATTATAATTCCCAACTGAGATTACTTCACAGGTTTTTTTTCTCAAAGGTAAGTCAGTAAATTTCGGGTCAAAAGAGATGAAATACTTATGGGGACTCTTAATTTGAATAGTTGACACAGCTTAATGTACAGACTGGAGCTGTTAGTTATACCAAGAGCGGGCTTGCAAGACAGGGAGGTTGTGCAACTCCTTCTGCCATCTCCTAAGTTTTTCACCATCTTATAGCTTCTGCCATGGAAGGCTGTCCAAAATCCCTTACATGGTAACAACTATCGATATTGGATTTCCCATAATCTAGACCCATAAACCAAGCAAATTTCTATTATTCACAAACTACCCTGGATGTTGTACTTGAAAACAACAGCAGAGAAAGAACAGAAAGTTGGGTGGATAGGGATTTGGAGAGGATCTGGAATGACTTGGGGGAGGATAAGATTATGATCCAAATATATTTAAATTTAAAAATTGTTTTAAATAATAAAAATAAAACAATCTGGCATCAAAATAATAGTAAAATAAAATTTAAAAAACCAACAAATCAGAATAGGAGAAAACAAACAAACAGAAGAAAAAGAGCCAGTGAATAGGTACAAGAATCACATAAAGATGGAACACACTCATACTTTCAGGCTCAGGAACAATATAAAAACACAAAACCAGAAGCCAAGCTATATAAGCAAAGGACTTGCAAGATTTAACAAAAGTGCTCTGACAAAACAAAGAACCTTCAAAGATGCCACTAAATTCATTTTGGATTGGCCATCTACTGCTGTGCATAGACACTTCCCTTAAGAGTGGTTTGTTTTCCCACAGAGACTCTACTGAAGAAAACTAATTTTTCAATTCCGTGTGATTATTAATTGGAGCTAGCTTCAGATTAGGGACAGGGCATGTGTCCACTTCTTCCATTGGATATAGGACCCCATCTAATCCAGACCTTTGTATGTCCTATACATGATACCTTAGTCTCTGAGAATTTATATTTGTATCAGTGTTTAGAAGGATTTGTTTCTTTGGTGTTCTCCATTGTTGGGTTCTTGGCTACCCAAGCAGTGTCAGGAATGGGTCTCATCCCATAGAATGGGCCTTAAATTCAATCAGATATTGATGTTTTTTTCTCACAAGCTTTGTGCCATCATTGCACCATCTTTCAGGTAGGTCATCATTGTAGATAAAAAGATTTATTGCCAAGTTGGTGTTTACCTTTCTCCTTTAGTATCATCCAAAGTACCTTTCAGTGCCATGAACACTAGTCAATAGGGATGAAGGCTCTAGTTAGGCATTACCTCAACTTCTCTGGGTTCAGTGAATTGTATAGGTGTTGTCTTCAGGAATAGGACCATCATACTTTCAGTTGTGAAGAAAAAACAATGTGCTTAGGAACGGCCTGAGTTATTTGAGGGCTTCTATGGCTCCTCTAGCTAACAACACTATTAGACATAACCTATTCCCAGTAGTAGAAGTTTAAATATGTTAATGAGAGATGTCCAGCTGGGGCTCCACATACCCCGTTATTTGGAGATTTCATTCAGATTGCCTTCATACATGTATGTATTTTAGGGAGATTCTAAAGTATTGTGTGCTTTTTAATTTTGTTCAATCATCTGAAACCCTTAAAATTAAATGAGTTACAGACTACAACTCAATATAAATGCTGAAAGTAACAAACAAATAAGTTAATATCATCATCTATTATCAATTGAAATCTTGGTTTTGTTTTTAACAAATCAAAGGGGGATAGTCTATTAATTGAGGCTATTGGAAAAAGAAGAAAAGCCCAACCAAGCAAGAATTGGAAGCAGATGCATAGAGAGCCTATTATAACTTTATGTAATTGATTCTCATATGTTCAATTCATTTTCCTGTTCATTTCTTAACTGGGTCAGAACAAGTTCTTATTATAAAACAATTTTGGCAAGCTTAAAGTGGTAAAATGTGAACTACACTGAATTACCCCCTATGTTTTTTCAACTCCAACATTAAGTTAGTTAGCTGATTTTCAGCCTTGAACATTTTCTTATGGGAAGTATCTTTCCACTAAGCACACCAAAGTATAAATTCAAAAGCTTGTTATTTTTTAAAATCAATTAAGTGCTTTCACAAGCACTATGTAAAAATGGTAGTCATCAGAACAGTTCCACACCTGTGAAACAAGAATGGGCAAATCTCCAGAAGACTGGAGAATAGCTTACACTTGCCATAGTGTTTTGTTGCTGTTGTTTGCTTGCTTGGTTTTTGTTGTTGTTTGTTTTGCTTTCTTTTCTTTTTTAAGAAAATCATCGAAAGAGTTCACAGTGTTTTCTGACAAAAAAATACAACCCACAGAATCAACTATCCTGGGCTCATAGGGCTTACAGAGATTGAAAGGATATGAAAGAACAATCACAGAGCCTACAAGGATATGATCTAGGTCCTCTGCATATATGTTACAGTTATGAAGCTTGGTCTTCTTGTGGGACTCCTAACAGTGGGAGAAGAAGCTGTTTCTGACCCTTTTCCTCCTACTGGCTTGACTTGTCCAGCCTTGATATGAAGATATATGCCTAGTCTTATTGCATCTTGTTATGTTGTATTCAGCTGATATCCTTGGGAGGCCTGCTCTTTTCTGTAGAAGCGGGTTTGGGAGAAAAAGCAAATGGCAGGGAGGGTCTAGGAGGAGTGAAAGGAGGGAAAACTGTGGTCGAGATGTAATATATAAGAGAATAAAGAAAAAAGTGTGTACAATGACTTCATTGGTAGCTCTGTTGTTGAGGTTTTTGTGGTTAATACCACACTTGAAAAAAATGCCAGTGTTTAATAATAAAACTCTTGTTTCCTCATACTGGGCATTAAGTTGACACGTAGTCCATAGAATTCTAGTTAATACACAGAGCACACAGTGTTTGCATTGTATTGTAATTGTGCCACCAATGAAATCATGAGTAATTATTCTAAATTCAGCTGCATGTGCTGACTCAAAATTTACTCTGAAATGAAAGCATACACATCAGTTTTTAAAAAGCCTTTTATTTTGTAAATACATATATACCAAAGTTTATAAGATAAAAATTCTCTCCAGTTTTTTCAAGAAAACAACTTACTAGTTCCAAGAATAAGAAAGATTTCTATCAATTCTTTTCAGCCAATAAATAAAACCACTTCAATCCCTGACATATAATTTTTTATTTTCCAGAGAAACAAGATACTTATTGTTCATAGAAAGATGGAAAAAGTCAATAGGAAAAAAATCTCAACAAACCAAACATTAAATAGTAAAAAATCAAACATCTATACAAAACCAAACTTAAAACACAGGAGAAAAAAGAAGAAATAAGATTCAATTTTTTCCTCAGTATTTTTGAGTATTAGCTGAAATATTTTAATAATGCCTTCTATAAATGTAAGCATGAAAATCATTTTAATCTTTTCTTTGTATTCTATTTTCCAATTTTCAAAAATTGCTTGCTTTTTAAAAGAAAATTCCACAGTAAAATGAGAAAATTAGTTTTACAAAAGCTCTGTACTTCTATAGAGGAATGAACAAATTTATTTATTGTCTAATTCTTTCTTTTATAAAATGTATTATTATTAACATTTGGCTACCTTCAGAAGAAGAGGCAGAGGAAAGTGTAACTGCTTCAGCCTAACCTACCTCTGAACTGAATGTGCGTGAACATGTGAACAATGAACATGTAGTTCACACACCGCTATATGTTGATGTAAATCAAATGAATGAGGGAAAGACAGATGGTGATTGATTCTGTACTTAGTACATAGATTGGAACAGTGGGTGAAGCCAAGTTTTCATTTGAATCAAGCCTTCTTTCCAAAATACCACTGCTTTAATCATTTGTTACTCATTTCTGATTCCACAGTAATCCATTTAGTATATTATAACTTTATTTTGTATTAAGCAAAGCATATGCTCTTCATGAAACATTTCCATCTTTTGATGAAAGAGAAGTATCCTGTGTAGCACAGGTACACAAATCTATAAATTAATGCTTGGCACAAATATGAGGGTTATTCTGGTGACCTAATGATAATAAATCTCCACTGGAGACTATTTGCTTTTAAATATTTAATTACTGATTTTGGTAGGTGAAATGCCATCATGAATTATTTTCTATACGACATATCAAGATATTTTACATGCATAAAGTTAAGTTGTACAGAAACACAAGCTGATAGAGGCTAGCGTTCTTCCAAACCCAACAGCTATTGATTGCAAGCTCACCCTAAACTGCAGGGCCTACACTCACCTCTGGCTGACTTCAGCTACCTCAGTCACAAAGAGCCTCTGCCAGAGACTAGCTCCAGCTGCAAAGGTTCAGATCTTGAGACAAGGAAGGGGTGTTTCAGTGTAAAGTGAAGACACTGACCAATTGTTGACTTTCAAGCAAGTGGCCTCAAATACCTCAAGCCTCCTTTTTTTATTTAATCACAAGCCTGCTTGCCTGAGAAATATCATTGCTATTTCATTTAAATAACTCATAATACCAGCATTATAAAAGCTCCATCATTACAAAAAGCCCGCGATAGTTTCTCTTCCTCACTCCCCACTCCCACTAGGCCAATCACCCCCCAACCACGTTTTGGACTACAAAGAACAATAACAGCAAGCCAAAAATAAATGTCTAGCCAGGCATGCCCTGTGGACATGAGCACATACCCAGCTGGCAGCAAATACGATTACACATTTATGCCAAGTGAGAGACAGATTAAACATTTGTGGGTATTCATTCATCAAATAGCACCCCTCTGTCAACATACTTTTTAAATTGCAGGCAAGGTCATACTCACTATATCAAGCAACCTTTCTTGATATGCACCTATCAATTTCTTATACAATCTTTCTAAGAATCATTTTGTAAGTCTCTATTGATTAGGCACAGCTTACCTATTTCCTAAGTCTCTTTTGATCAGAGAGAGCTTCCTCATTTTACTATGTCTCTCTTGATCAGACACAGCTTCCTCAGAACAAGTAGGCAAGCAGAACTCACTGCTTCCCACAACTGCCACAGGCCTACTCAGTGTGACTTCAATTGCTTCTTTAGGGACATGATTATGTGTCCCAAAATACCCAGAACCACATCAGGAAGATTGGTAGTGGCAGAGAGAGGAGGGTTTTACCTTTCGAAAGAGTATTGAGGAAAACATAGACTCATCCATAGGGCTTTCAGACTGCGTGATCCTGGCATTGCCTGTGATGGACTAAGTGAAACTATCACCATGAGTATAAACAGCATAATGAAAGCAAGGAGAGCTTGGAGCACATGCAATCTAGGTAATAATCCTAGAGGCCATCAAATCCACCACAGGTCCTTGCCAAGTGGGAAGGGGTTTCCATGGACCTTGCCACAGTAGAGTCCAAGGTGTCTCCATGGCGCTTCCCACTGTAGAGTCCCATCAGTGAACTGCACATAGGCTGTTCTCTACAGATGCTGCATGGCCACAGACAAACCATTGGTACCTGTGATATGAATGTGGGAAAGAGTAACTAAAAGACAGGAAATCTGGTTCAGGAAACTACTAAAACAAATAATAAGATAGAAAATCTGGCACAAGAAGTTTTCAGATACACTGATAAAACAAGACGCCTGAATTTCCTTATATAGTGACACAGAAGTACAATGACTTTAAAATTAAGATGATAAAAGTATCACCAATAAAAACACATTGTCTCTGAAAATAACCTCTTTCATAAAAAGCAGCAGGAATAATGTCAAAAGAAAATGAATCTAATTTTTGAGCTATGAAAATTAAGCAAAGTTGTAGTGATCTAAAGAGACTTCATTTGAAAGAAACAACAACAACAAAAAAAAAAATCACTGAGTATTGCCTTCTTATTTCTCCCACATCCATTAGTTTCAATAACACCCTTCAATTCTAGCAGCTCCCAATCAGAATGAAAACTAACAACTTGGCAGCTGGTCAACAGGAATGGACAGGATTGGAGCTACTTCAAAGATCTGTTCTCAGAACTGTTATGACTTGACCTACCTGGTAGTTAGTACCCTGGGAGACCTACCATGCCTTCCACTTATGTGTCTCATAGATGTGACAATTTTCAGCTGAGCACAAAAGACTACCTCAGCCCTGTAGTTTGCCTGATGCAAATAGCCTTTGTTTTTTTCAGGAACTATTGTTGAAAACTGCCAGTTATAACTGCTAAATGGCTCTGCTGACTGAACAATTAACAACTAGAGCACACAACAGTGTTAGAAAGGAAATTTGTTGGAATATCAAGTGTTAAGAATAACTGACTAGCCTCTGGTTCCTGGCCATTCACGGAGTGTCAGGCATGGGTTTCCTCTTGTGCAGTGTGCCACAAGTTGGACCAGTCATTGCTTAACCACCAAAACTGGGCTGAAAAGAATTCAGTGAAATGATTCTCAATATTCTGCTATACTCATAGATCAGTCTTAGCTCAGTCATCATCAGAGAGGCTTCATCCAGCAACCTATGCAGAGCAGATGCCGAGAGCAAAGGCCAAACATTAAGCTGACCTCTAGGAACCCTGGAGAAAAAGGAGGGTGGGATTGTAAGAACCAGAGGGGTGAAAGATACCATGAACACAGCATCAACTAAAAATGGATTATCCAGGCTCGAAGACACTGAAGCAATAATCACGAAGCATGTATGAATCTCAGCTAGGTCCTCTGCATATATATATGTTATGGTTGTGTAGCTAGGTCTTCTTTAGAGACTCCTAACAGTGGGAGTAGGGAGTGTCTCTGACTCTTTCACCTGATCTTGGGACTCTTTTCCTTCTACTGAGTTTCCTTGTCTAACTTTAATATGAGGGTTTGTACCTAGTCTTATTGCATCTTGTTATGCCATGTTCAGTTGATATCCCTAGGCGGCCTGCTCTTTACTGAAGGGAACCAGAGAAGAAGTGAATCTGGGGAAAGGAGGAGGTGAGGGTGGAACTGGAAGGAGTGGAGGGAGGGAAAACTGGGATTAGGATGTAATATATGAGAGAAGAGTAAATAAAAATATGTAATGCATATATATATATTATAACTGACCATTGGGTGTTGAGGGAGACCAAGAAGACTGAGTGTCTGCTTATGTCTCCTAGAAAAAAGATCTGAGATGGAGGGAGTCCCTTAGGCCACAAAATATGCCAAGACCTTTTAATATTTCAGTGCTTAGGATTTAGTTGGGCAGACTCTCAAGTAGCTCATGTATATTAACTCAATCACCTCCACCTGGAGTACCATCCAGCTACATGGCTAGCTATACCTGTGTGTTGTCACATCTCTCTCCTCTCATGTCTCCTGGAGAAAGCCTTTTCCCTTTCTTCTTTCCAGAGATCCTTCCTCCTCTCCCAGAAAGTCCCATCTTCTACTTCTCTTTCTGTCCAGCTACAGGTCATAGGGGGTTTTTGTTTTGTTTTGTTTTTATTGACAGCTACTACATCTATACAACAGACAAGATATTTCTCTATAATTGGTTGCTCACCTCTAAATTGGAAATTGACATAATCTGCCCTAGCTGTATGGATCATGGATCATGAAGAGGAGGCAGAAAAAAATGTAAAATTTGGAATATGAGAAGATGGTGAAATGTTCTATTCTAGATATAATGCAATGAATACAATCATGATTGCACAGCAACTGTAATTATATGCAATGGGCTTAAATAAATGGGCTTGTCAATAGTCAATAATGGATAATGGATTGTTTTCAGTTTCTAGTTATTACAGACAAAGCTGGTATGAACATAGTTGAGGAAACATCCTTGTCGTTTGGTGAGGAATCTTCTGGATGTATGCCCAGGAGTGGTATGGCTGGGTCTTCAGGTAGAGCTATTCCAAGTTTTCTATGATATCAACACACTGATTTCCACAGAGATTGTACAAGTTTACACTCCCATCAACAACAGAGGAGTGTTCTCCTTTCTCCACAACCTCACCAGCAGCATGTGCTGTCATTTGACCTTTTGACCTTAGCCATTCTGACAGGTGTGAGATGGAATCTCAGAGACGTCTTGAGTTGAATTTGTCTGAGGGTTAAGGATGTTAAGCAGGGAAGAGAAGATGGCGGCGACTTACACTGATGCATTTTGAATGCGGGGAAAAAAGAGCCATAAAAAACACAGAGTTATTGGGCACTGTGCAAAAACCAGAGGGGCTAGACCGCCCCCCAGGAACACTCACAGCTCCCAAGGGACTGTTAAAAGTCCCAGGGCAAGGCTCTCCCCATCACTCGCAGACACGGAAGCCACTAAACCTGGGATTCGGGAACTCCCATTTGGAGAGGCGCCTGGTAAGATCGATCCCAACTTACAGCAGGCAGAATCAGGGTCAACTTGGCCATCGATCGCTGGCCTATTGGGCTCCCTACACCTCAGGTAGAACTTATACCAACTTAAAAAACTATGTGAGATAGTGGAAGGCTTAGCAAGGAACAAACAGCGGGCTCTGCGGGTGGTCCACAGCCGCTCGCGAAGCAGAGGGCGGGAGGTTCCAAGAGAGCGCGGGAAGCTGGGAACGCAAAGGCGGGCGGGAGGTGCCGAATCCCGCGCACTCACAGCAGCGTATCTGGGGAGGGAACCCGGCTGGCAGGGCCAAATCCCCGCAAACCCAGGGCAGGTCAACTGGGGAGAGAGACAGGCGTGGGCGGCGCCAGGGATCCGTGCACCCACGGTTGAGCTGCTGGGGTGACAGGACCACTCAGGCTGCCGGAGGATCCAGGGCTTGGGGTACCCACGGCCTAGCAGCCAGGGAGGGGGAACCACAGCGGCGCAGACAGGAAGGGAATCAGGCACAGAGGTAAGCCCTGTGGCGAGAAGCCTAGTGAGAAACCAGAAATCGGGACCACAGCTGTATTCCGGAAAATCCAGACATACTAGGTGTGGAGCCAGACCCTGTCAGCCTCCGTGATGACAAACAAAGCCCACAGAATCTGTGCCTGGGCAAACAGGCCCATACCATCAGAACCATTACAGGCTGATAACTGAGAGTACAACAAAGAGAAGTCTGAATTGGGAGCAGTGAAACAATCCTGGTCCATTACTCACAACCTGGGAATAGGCTGCACCAGCTCACAGTGCCTCAGGCGATTAAAACCACAGTGACCTTGAAATCCCCCTGTAAGCAATGACAGATAGCCAAGTAACTCGTCCCCAGCACCAAATCATCCACTGTGGTTCCAAGCACGGAAAACAGACAGCTAAACACATCCAATGGCCAAAGGTCAAAAAAAAAAATAGAAATCAAGGAAATATGACTCCAAAAGCAGAATTATCCTAGCTCATCCAATTCGGATGACCACACACCAACAGAAACACATGAAAACGTTGACAATTCTGCATTATGGAAAGTGATAGAGTCCCTGCAAGAAGAACTTAAATCTATGAAGGAATTCAAAGAAGCGACAATTCTACAAGTCAAAACAAGGAACAGCACCAATAAAGAGCTCCAAGCCAAGGTGACAGAGCTTGAACAGGAAAAGGAAAAAGCAATGAAAGATTTTCATACAAAAACACTCAAGCTGGAGAAGGAAATGTACAAAATGAACAAAACCATACAAGACATGAAAATAGAAATAGAAACAATAAAGAAAACACAGTCAGAGTTAAAAGGGGAAGTGGAGAATCAAGGGAAGAGAACAGGAACTACGGATGTGAGTATCAACAATAGGATGCAAGAGATAGAAGACAGGATCTCAGGCATGGAAGATTCAGTGGAAGAAATCAGTACAACATCCAAAGAAAATGAGAGGGTTAAAAAATCTCTCACCCACAACATCCAAGAAATCAAGGACTCAATGAAAAGACGGAACCTAAGAATTATAGGTATAGAGGAAAGAGAGGACTCCCGACTCCAAGGTCCAGGAAATATCTTCAACAAAATCATAGAGGAAAACTTCCCAAACCTGAAAAAAGAGATGTCAATAAAAATCCAAGAGGCTTACAGAACACCAAACAGATTAGATCAGAAAAGAACCTCCTCTCGCAACATAATAATTGAAACACCAAATGTACAGAACTAAGAAAGAATATTAAAAGCTGTAAGAGAAAAAAGGTCAAGTCACATACAATGGCAGACCCATCTGAATTACACCTGACTTCTCCTCAGAAACGTTAAAAGCTAGAAGGGCCTGGTCAGATATACTACAAGTCCTGAGAGATCATAGGTGCCCAGCCAGACTACTTTACCCAGCAAAACTCTCTATCAACATAGATGGAGAAAACAAGATATTCCATGACAAAATCAAATTTAAACAATATCTACCCACAAACCCAGCCCTACAGAAAATCCTAGAAGGAAAATCCCAAACCAGAGAAGAATACTCCACCCAAGAAAACAAAGGGAATAGAAAACCCCTCAGCAACTAAAACAAAAGAGGCACAGGACCACCACCTATACCAAACTAATGGGAAATAACAACCCCAGGTCACTAATATCCATCAACATCAATGGACTCAACTGCCCAATAAAAAGACATAGGTTTACAGAGTGGATCTACAAGCAAGACCTTTCCTTATGCTGTATACAAGAGACACATCTAACTACGAAAGATAGACACTGCCTCAGAGTAAAGAACTGGGAAAAGGTTTTCCAAGCAAATGGACCCAGGAAGCAAGCTGGAGTAGCCATCCTAATATCAAACAAAACAGACTTCAACTGAAGTTAATGAAGAAAGACAAAGAAGGGCACTATATACTCATTAAAGGGAATATTCATCAAGAGGAAATCTCAATACTGAACATCTATGCCCCAAATACAAAGGCACCTACTTTCGTAAAAGAAACACTTCTCAAACTTAAAGCGCACGTCAATCACAACACATTAGTAGTGGCAGACTTCAACACCCCACTCACAACAATGGACAGATCATCAAGACAGAAGACAAACAGAGAAATATTGAGTCTAAAAGAGATCATGAAACAAATGGACCTAACAGATATCTAGAGAACGTTTCACCCAAACACAAAGGAATACACCTTTTTCTCAGCATCCCACGGAAACTTCTCCAAAATCGACCACATAGTTGGTCACAAGGATAGTCTCAATAGATACAAGAAAATTGAAATAACACCTTGTATCTTATCAGACCACCACGGAATAAAGCTGGTCTTCAAAAGCAAAAGAATCAACAGAAAGCCTACACACACATGGAAATTGAACAGCTCCTTACTGGATGACCACTGGATCAGGGAAGAAATAAAGAAGGAAATCAAAGACTTCTTAAAATCCAACGACAATGAAGACACAACATATCCAAACCTATGGGATACATTGAAAGCTGTGCTACGAGGAAAGTTCATAGCACTAAGTGCTTTCAAAAAGAAAATTGTGACAGCTCATATTAGTGATCTAACAGCTAAGTTGGGTGAATTGGAAAAAAAAGAAACAAACACTCCCAAGAAGAGCAGAAGGCAGGAAATCATCAAACTTAGGGCTGAAATCAACAACTTAGAATCAAAAAGAACTATACAAAGAATCATTGAAACCAAGAGTTGGTTCTTTGAGAAAATCAACAAAATAGACAGACCCCTAGCCAAATTAACTAAAAGGCAAAGGGAAAGAACAGAAATCAACAAAATCAGAAATGAAAAGGGAGAAATAACAACAGACATTGAGGATATCCAGAAAATATTCGAGTCCTATTTTAAAAATCTATATTCCACCAAATTTGAAAACCTAAGCGAAATGGACAATTTCCTTGATAAATTCCACCTACCAAAACTAAATCAAATTCAGATTAACAGCTTAAACAGCCCAATAACCCCTAAGGAAATAGAAACAGTCATTAATAATCTCCCAACCAAAAAAAGCCCAGGGCCAGATGGCTTTAGCACGGAATTCTACTGGACCTTCAAAGAGGAACTAACACCATTACTCTTCAAACTCTTCCACCACATAGAAACAGAAAGAACACTGCCAAACTCATTCTATGAGGCCACTGTCATTCTGATTCCTAAACCACACAAAGACCCAACAAAGAAAGAGAACTTCAGACCAATCTCCCTCATGAACATAGATGCAAAGATACTTAATAAAATACTAGCAAACCGAATTCAAGAACACATAAAAAATATCATACATCATGATCAAGTAGGCTTCATCCCAGGATTTCAGGGATGGTTCAATATACGAACGTCTATCAATGTAATTCACCATATAAACAAGATGAAAGAAAAAAAACACATGATAATCTCGCTAGATGCAGAAAAAGCATTTGACAAAATCCAACACCCCTTCATGCTAAAAGTTCTGGAGAGAACGGGCATACAAGGACCATACCTAGACATAATAAAGGCAATATACAGCAAGCCATGGCCAACATCAAATTAAATGGAGAGAAGCTTGAAGCATTTCCTCTAAACTCAGGGACAAGACAAGGATGTCCACTTTCACCATATCTCTTCAATATAGTACTTGAAGTCCTTGCTAGAACAATAAGAAAACTAAAGGAGATCAAAGGGATAAAAATTGGAAATGAAGAAGTCAAATTATCCCTATTCGCAGATGATATGTTAGTATACATAAGCGACCCCAAAAACTCCACCAAAGAACTCTTACAGCTGATAAACAACTTCAGCAAGGTGGTTGGATACAAAATTAACTCAAAAAAAATCAGAAGCCCTTCCTTATACAACAAACAAATATACCGAGAAAGAAATAAGGGAAACAACCCCCTTCCCAATAGCCACAAACAACATAAAATACCTGGGGGTACCTCTAACCAAGCATGTAAAGGACCTATATAACAAGAACTTCAAGCCCCTGAAGAAAGAAATGGAAGAGGCCTTTAGAAGATGAAAAGATCTCCCATGCTCATGGATAGATAAGATCAACATAATAAAAATGGCTATCCTACCAAAAGCAATATATAGATTTAATGCAATTCCTATCAAAATACCAACACAATTCTTTATAGACCTGGAAAAAGCTAGTCTCAACTTCATATGGAACAACAAAAAGCCCAGAATAGCTAAATCAATCCTGTACAATGAAAAAATATCTGGAGGTATTACCATCCCAGATTTCAAGCTGTACTACAGAGCAACAGTAATAAAAACTGCATGGTACTGGTATAGAAACAGACCAGTGGATCAATGGAATCGAATTGAAGACCCAAACATGGATCCACACACCTATGGCCAACTAATCTTTGACAAAGAAGCCAAAAACGCACAATGGAAGAAGGACAGCATCTTCAACAAATGGTGCTGGTCCAACTGGATGTCCACTTGCAAAAGAATGAAATTAGACCCATACCTATCACCTTGTACAAAACTTAATTCCAAGTGGATCAAAGACCTTAACATAAGGCCAGCCACACTAAAGATACTAGAAGAAAAAGTAGGAGAAACCCTCGAATTCATTGGCACAGGTGACATCTTCCTGAACATAACACCAACAGCTCAGGACCTGAGATCAACAATCAATAAATGGGACCTCATGAAACTGAAAAGGTGTTGTAAGGCAAAGGACACTATCATTCGAACAAAACAGCAACCAACAGACTGGGAGAAAATCTTCACCAACCCCACATCTGATAGAGGGCTATTATCTAAAATCTTCAAAGAATTCAAGAAACTAAATGCCAAGAAAACAAATAATCCAATCAAAAAATGGGAGATGGAGCTAAATAGAGAATTCACAAAGGAGGAATCCCTAAGGGCTGAGAGACACCTGAAGAAATGTTCAACATCCTTAATCATCAGAGAAATGCAACTCAAGACGACCCTGAGATTCCACCTAACCCCTGTTAGAATGGCTAAGATAAAGAGCTCAAATGATAGCGCATGCTGGCGAGGGTGTGGAGAAAGGGGAACCCTACTCCATTGCTGGTGGGAGTGCAGGCTTGTGCAACCACTATGGAGGTCTGTCTGGCGATATCTTAGAAATCTAGGAATAACCTTGCCTCAGGACCCAGGCATACCACTTCTGGGTATACACCCAGAGGACCTCTCAGGGAGACATAGGGAAGTCTCCTCATCTATGTTCATAGCAGCCTTATTTGTAATAGCTAGAAACTGGAAACAACCCAGATGTCCCTCAACTGAAGAATGGATTAAAAAATTGTGGTACATCTATACCATGGAATATTCCTCAGCTATAAGAAACAATGATATCATGCAATTTGCAACCAAATGGATGGATCTAGAGGAGCTCATCCTGAGTGAGCTAACCCAGTCTCAGAAGGATGCACATGGCATCTATTCACTTATAGTAGGATTTTAACTATATCATACAGGATATCTGTAGTACATCCAACACACCAAAAGGAACATGGACATAACTTTTTTTATATTATCTTTTTCTTTTTCCTTTTTTTTCTTTTTACTTTTTCCCTTTCCCTTCTCTTTTTCCTCTCTTTTTTTGTTGATATTCTTTGTTTTTGTGGGTTTGTGTGTTTGTTGGTCTTTTTTTTTAGTATTCCGCCAGTAGCAAGGAGACACCTTTCACTGGCAGTACTGCCTCGTAGGCCCCCGGTGAATGAAGAGGCTCTTGGCCCTCATATGACTCCTGATCTGTGGTGAGAGACTGTTAGGCAGGGACACTCCACCCCAGAGGAAAAAGACGGAAGGGTCAGGGGGTAGAGCATGGGAGGGTGGGGCTGGGAAGCGGGAAAAGAGGACAATATGATAAGGATGTAATCTGAAGCAACAAACAAATAAATTTATTAACTAAAAAAAAAAAAAAAAAAGGCAGGGGACAGGGCTGAAACACTGTGAATGGAATAGAGGATACAGCCATTCAGCTTGGTTTTGCAGACCTCCAGGTGTAGTGAAGACGTGGAGCTAAGGTAAAATACAAGAGAATTGTGGTATTGCCTCATGCCTTTGACTTCAGCAGAGACAGGGGGTGGGTACCATGGAGTTGGTGGTCTTATGTATTCTGGAGTCATACGGAGCGGGGTGGTGAGGGTGCATACTCTTGGTCCCACCATTCAAGAAGAGTACACCCTTGGTCCCAGCTCCCAGCACACTGGAGACAGAAACGGGCAGATCCCGGAGCTCAGGGTCAGCCTGATGCAGGGCAAACTCTAAATAGAGAAAGACTTCGATCCAGGAGTGGTGGAACACATCTTTGATCCCTTCAGATGGGAAACACAGGTCCCTGATCCCAATAATTAGAGTTCAGAGACACACACATGGGATTTGGAAGGACCTAGGTTTGGAGGCTACTTACAAAAGGCCTTCTCGATGCAGGCAGATTGTCCTTTGGGACCTCAAAATATATACACTAGAGCTGGTTTAGCTCCAAGGTGACAGAATGATTTCTTCTTTAACCCGGATTGAAAGATAATGCTTTGTAAGTTGTCAGAAGGCCAAATTTGCTTCAGGAGAAGTACTACCTAGTTCCCCCCACCCCACCCCCCCCAAAAAAGAGGGCAATTGTCCTAGGGTTGGGATTGGGGCAGGGCTCTGTTCTTATCTTTCCAGGAGAATCGAAGTGTCCATTAGGGGAGCCCGGGGATGGCTGGACAGCGGAAACCTCAGCAGAGAGCAGAATCAGGCACCAAGGAGGACGAGTGACCCACTTGATTCTGCCTAGAAGACTTCCTCAATAGCTGTCTCCTTCGGGGGCCTGCAACCACCACAGCAATCCAATGTCACTGGGACCGTTCAGCTCTACACAATGCCCCGGCAGGAACCTCAGTGAAGCCTGCAAGATCAGCTTCTGCCTACAAAACCCTTAGGTCATCTAAACAGCTGAGAACAGAAGGACTGAACATAAAAGGAGTGTACTAACATTTTTAACCATTTTTTCCATTTGGGTTCGGGCCCCAAACAGGTCTACTATGACCCAAATCAGCAGGAAGTCACTTTAAGAGAGCGACATCCCATGCCCAGAGGGTGGGGAAGGTGTTTCTCCGCCCTTCTTTTTGGTTATTTGAAGGATAACTGAAAACTCGGATATTTAGGGGAAGAGAATACAAGCTGATAAATGGTCCTGTCTTAATGGGTTTTGGAGGTTAGCCCCAGGGACTTCCTACTTTTCCTTTTCTGTATCCTTCTTCCTCTCCTATGTTGGAGTGCATGGGCTTGAGAAAAATGAGATATAGACATAGCACAGGAAGGTCCAAGAAGAAGGGGCAGATTATTGAATATGCCTTTATACCTTTGTATATTGATACAAAATTAGTAGTTTATTTGGCTAAAGTGGTATTGACCATTGTTTATTGTGCAAAAATAAGATTGCATTGGATTACATCGGTATTGATCTTTGTATATTGATACAAAATTAAGATTATAGTTGGCCACAATGGTATTGACCCTTGCATATGGACATAATATTAAGATTGTATTGGGCTACATAGGCATTGATCTTTGTATATTGATACATAATTAAGAGTATATTTAACCACAATTGAATAGATCTTTGTATATTGATACAAATTTAAAGGTAACGCTTCCTAATGGTATCATACCTAGAGATACTTAAAAATAAAATGTGAAGCTCTGACCTCTTGATACCAACCGTCTAAAACGGTCTAGGATAGTTAAGTAAAACAAACTCCTAGTCATGCAAACATGTCACTTTGTTAGCTACTATGACAGTCTATCACAGATATTCTCTAAACTACCCAGTAATCAAGTTGCTAAGAGACAAGCAACATTTGCTTATCTAAATACAAGAGATGGATAGGGCATCTTCAAAAACCCCAAGAGATCTGCAGAATATGGCATTCAAAGATGTTATCTTAAATTAAGATTTTTTTTGATATCGAGACATATCAGCACCTGACAGCACCCCCTATTCTACTCCAAGTAGAAGATAAGCATCGAAGAACCTCCACTGTAAGATGGTTGAATTAGTGGCAAGCCTATCTCTTGGCATGAAAAAACCCCTTGCACCAACTGCAGACAGACTGCTGTCCAAAAAGGACAAAACTTGGTAGCAGGGAAGTCGACAGCCTAACTCTGCCAAGACAGGGTAGGTAAGTCCTTCATAATCCCTGCTCTACCACAAATGTCTGTCATAGTAACAGGACCCAAAGGCTGAAGACTGATGCAGGAATGTATGGAGAGAAAATGGGAACTGTCCAGGCAGTCATTGGTATGTCCTTTCTTAGTTTTGGAAGCTGCAGGCCCTGCACTTCCTATATAAGCAGATATATTTATCCCTCTCAGGTCTCTGATGTGGTTGAAGAATAGACAGCTAGAGTCTCATAGTTAAATTTTGAGTTGTTTAGGAATCAAGAGGGTGTTATGGAACTAAGAAGATACTCTTAAAAGTGTGTTTCAAGTTAGTATGAATGTTGAGTCACATATAGACCTTTAAACTCAAGGAGATGGTTAGATAATAGAATGTTAAAGTCAGGGGCCAAATATGTATAAACTGGACATTGGGAAGGTATACTGGGCCATTTAACTCTCATAAATGTGGCATATTTATATCTGTTGTTTTGTATAATACTTACTGTAATAAGAGAAGGAACCATCTGTTGGACTGAATGAGGAAACTTCTGGGGAGAAGAGGGTGGAAGGGCGGGATAGGAAGGGGGAATAGGGAGGGGTTTGTTACTGAGATGTAACTTGAAGAAAAAAAGTAAAGTATTAAAAAAAAAAGGATGTTAAGCATTTCTTTAAGTGTCTTTCAACCATTAGAGATTCCTCTTTTATCAATTCTTGGTTTAGCTCTGTTCCCCATTTTTTAAATTGAATATTTGTTTTCTTGGTGTTTAATATCCTTCAACCGACGAATGGATACAAAAGTTGTGGTACATTTACACAATAGAATACTACTCAGCCATCAGAAACAAGGAAATCTTGCAATTAGATGTCAAATGGATGGATCTAGAAAAGCTCATCCTCAGTGAGCTAACCCAGACCCAGCCATATAGTACAGGATAACTATCCTACAGCCAACAGACTGAAAGGAACAGGAACATAGACTTTGTTACCTGTTAGTGGGATACTTTGCCCTAGTGGAGCTGCCATGTAGGCCCGCAGTGCAAAAGGAAGCTCTTAGCCCTCATATGACTGCTGAACTGGGGGGGGAGCTGATAGTAAGGGGTATCCCACACCAGAGGGGTAAGATAGGTGGATGAAGGGGGAGATGGTGGGGAATGGGACTGGGAGAGGTTGAAGGAGGATACTGTGATGGAGATGTAACTTGAAGTAATAAACATAAAAAAACAAATAGATACTGGAAAAAGGCCTTATCTCTCCCTGCTGAATTAATAGCTCCTGTTGTATTCTGGGTGTAGGATAGTTAGGAGAAAGCATTATCTTTAGCTACATGCCCTCTCTTGAGCCCTCCAGGATCCAGTGGATAGTTCCAAGTCCATGGTCATATAGTGACCCCTGCTAAACCCCACAAGTTATAAAACAAAAAGACATGAAGAAAGAGAGAGAACGGAAAGGGACTTGTAGGGATGTAGGCAAAGAGGATTGAAGGTGTTCAGATAGGGAGAGGTGAGAATAATCAGAATGTACAACCTACATATATTATTAAAAGTTTTTGTAATGAACTGCTCTAAAGGTAACATTGATCAGAGTGATGTCTATATGAAACTAAAAATTCTCTAATACATCTTATAGTATCTGGAAGACTGAGGCAGTGTTGGACAATGGCCTAAATAAGTATCGAATATATGTATGCCAACTAAAATTAAAGTTTTCTCCTTTGGTTATCTCATTTTTTCTATTCAATATATTTTAATTAAAATATAATTACATCATTTATGTTCTTTCCTTACCTCTCTCAAACCACTCCTATGTTCCTTCCATGTCTCGCTCTCAAATTGGTAGCCTCTTTTTCTTTGATTGTTATTGCTTTTATTTTATTATTACTATTGCTATATAGAGTGATAGAGAGAAGCACAAATATATAAATATAACTTCCTATGTCTGTTTATTCTATTTTTATGACAATAATTAAGGAAACTAGTTTCAAGAAATTAAAAGAAAATTAAAATAACATAAAATAACAGAGGAATACACTAGAATAAAAGTGAGTAAGGCATATGGACAAAAGGAAAATTACAAGCCAAAATTCTACTTATTCCTAATTACTTAAATGTAAATAAATTAGACCATCCAACTAAAGCCCAGACAGGAAAGTTAAAAAAAGAACAACTATGTGCTCTTTATAAGAGATAAAATTTATATTCAAAGCTGTAACAGGGTTAAGAAGAAGGGGTCCAAACAAGCAAGTAAATAGTGTTCAAATGGAAGCAAAATTTAGAGATCTTTTATCTAGAAGTTAAAAAAAAAATCCAAAATGCAATAAATCAAAAAAAAGTGTTTTGGGCATTGAGAGAATGTCAAAAGTGATAAAGTAGAATATGCCATACCATCCTAATTTATTTTTAGAAAAATGTATATAAAATGCTGCAAAAAAATATTTTCAGGATCTGTTAAAAGGAATGGATTTTATGTTGAGAGTTGGATCCCATCACCTATTGCATCATAATATGTATACAAAATAAAATCTGAAGACACCCAAATTCTAAAACATTCCTGTACCCACGTGTACTATTCAAATAAAGAAAGATTGTACATTAAATACTATGACATGCAAACACTTTTAAAATATAAACAAAAGAAGGCAGCTGGTGGAGTCTGAATTGAGTTAATATACGATGCCCAGAACAGGCAAATCTACAGAAACAGAATGGAGATTAGTGGTTCGTATGAAGGAAGTGAAGATACAATTCAATGAACACTAATGAGGTTGATGGGAGGGACAATGAACATGTACTGGATTTTACGATGGTAATATTGAGATCTGTGAATATATCAAGTACCACAAAATTTTATGGTATTTGAACTGTACAGCTATATTTTGAAAAAAAATAATCTAAAGTTAAGAATATTTTAACAATAAATATAATCTTTTCCTGATAACCTCCTAAGTAATGAGGGAGAATTCAGTGACAGACAGTACATCTCAAAATCCTCAACAATATTTGTTGCTCAAAAACAAAAAAAATGACAATAATTGTAAATAAGGTTCTAAAAAGAATAAACATCACATACTGAGAAGTTAGATGTGTGAGAACAAAATAAGCATTTTTGTAAATTAGCTTATTTAGTTCCCAGGCCAACCATAAAAGTTAATTAACATTATGATTATTATTGCATAAAGAGACTTAACATTAGGAATCCCATTGTTATTTCACAGAGAAGTATTTTAAGTTTGTTTTTAATGTTTTGACAATTGTTTAATGATGATAAGCAGTAACAAAGAGGTAATATTTGGGGTTGGGGTTTACTCAGTAGGGGAGTACTTTTATAGAATTCTTAAAGCATTTAAAGAATGAAAGAATGAGTACATGGATAAGAATATCAAAAAAGAGAGAGAGAGAAGGGGAATTCCTTAGGCATCAGTGATAAGGAACGTGTTTATCAGAGTCAAGGTCTCTGAAAAATTATATAACATGAATGAGAATGCAGAGAAATTAAATGATGTAACATTCTCATGAAAATGCATCTTAGCCTGAGGTAAACGTCAATTTTAGATATAAATTCAATGTATTCTAGGTAATAAAGAGTAAGATAATTAGAGGAACGTGTGACTAAAATATCTCGAAACATCAAACAAAATCAGATTTTTAAGCTTTAGTTTCCTATAATACTTTTTTATTAAGAAATTTATTTATTTGTTGCTTCAGGTTACATCTCCATCATATTGTCCTCTTTCCCTCCTTCCAAGCCCCGTCCTCCCATGTTCTACCCCCTAACCCTTCCATCTTGCTCCTCTAGAGTGGAGTGTCCCTACATAACAGTCCCTCGCCCCAGTTCACAAGTCATATGAGGGCCAAGAGCCTCTTCATACACTGGGAGCCTACAAGGAAGTACCACCAGTGAAAAGTGTCTCATTGCTAGGGAGGGAAAACTAAAAACCAGAGCAACAAACAAAAAAACCAACAAAAAGAAAAAAGAAAAAAAAGTCTATGTCCATGTTCCCTTTGGTGTGTTGCTTGTAGTACAGATATCCTGAACTATATAGCTAAAATCCTACTATAATTGAACAGATGCCATGTGCATCCTTCTGAGTCTGGGTTAGCTCACTCAGGATGAGCTTCTCTAGTTCCATCCATTTGGCTGCAAATTGAATAATTTCATTGTTTCTGATAGCTGAGTAATATTCCATTGTATAGATGTACCACTGTTTTCTAATCCATTCCTCAGTTGAGGAACATCTGGGTTGTTTCCAGTTTCTAGCTATTACAAGTAAGGCTGCTATGAACATAGATGAGGAGACTTCCTTATGATTCCATGAGGAGTCATTTGGATGTATACCCAGAAGTGGTATGGCTGGGTCCTGAGGCAAAGCTATTCCAAGATTTCTAAGATATCGCCAGACTGACCTCCATAGTCGTTGTACAACCCTGCACTCCCACCAGCAATGGAGGAGGGTTCCTCTTTCTCCCCACCCTCGCCAGCATGTGCTGTCATTTGAGCTTTTGATCTTAGCCTTTCTGACAGGTGTGAGATGGAATCTCAGAGTCGTCTTGAGTTGCATTTCTCTGATGATTAAGGATGTTGAGCATTTCTTCAAGTGTCTCTCAGCTATTAGGGATTCCCCTTTGCGAATTCTCTATTTAGCTCCGTCCCCCATTTTTTGATTGGATTATCTGGTTTCCTGGCATTTAATTTCTTGATTTCTTTGTAGATTTTGGATTTTAGCCCTCTGTCAGATGTGGGGTTGGTGAAGAATTACTCCCAGTCTGTAGGCTGCCTTTTTGTTCAAATGACAGTGTCTTTTGCCATACAGAAGCTTTTCAGTTTCATGAGGTCCAATTTATTGATTGTTGGTCTCAGGTCCTGAGCTGTTGGTGTTCTGTTCAGGAAGTTGTCGCATGTGTCAATCATTTCGAGGGTTTCTCCCACTTTTTCTTCTAGTATATTTAGTGTGACCGCCCTTATGTTAAGGTCTTTGATCCACTTGGATTTAAGTTTTGTACAAGGTGATAAGTATGGGTCTAATTTCATTCTTTTGCAAGTGGACATCCAGTTGGACCAGCACCATTTGTTGAAGATGCTGTCCTTCTTCCATTGTGAGGTTTTGGCTTCTTTGTCAAAAATTAGGTGACCATAGGTGTGTGGGTCCATTTCTGGGTCTTCAATTCAATTCCATTGATCTATTGGTCTGTTTGTTTACCAATACCATGCTGTTTTTACAACTATTGCTCTGTAGTACAGCTTGAAATCTGGGATGATGATACCTCCAGATGTTTTTTTATTGTACAGGATTGATTTAGCTATTCTGGGCTTTTGGTTGTTCCATATGAAATCCAGAATAGCTCTTTCCAAGTCTATGAAGAATTGTGTTGGTATTTTGATAGGAATTGCATTGAATCTATTTATTGCTTTTGGTAGGATGGCCATTTTTTTAAATTTGATCCTACCTATCCATGAGCATGAGAGATCTTTCAATCTTCTAAAGGCCTCTTCCATTTCTTTCTTCAAGGGCTTGAAGTTCTTGTTGTACAGGTCCTTTATTTTCTTGGTTAGAGTTACCCCCAGGTATTTTATATTGTTTGTGGCTATAGTGAAGGGGGTTGTTACCCTTATTTCTTTCTCAGCCCATTTGTTTGTTGTATATAGAAGGGCTTCTGATTTTTTTTGAGTTAATTTTGTATCCAGCCAAATGGCTGAGGTGTATATCAGCTGTAAGAGTTCTCTGGTGGAATTTTGGGGTCGCTTATGTATACTATCATATCATCTGCAAATAGGGATAATTTGACTTCTTCATTTACAATTTGTGTCCCCTTGATCGCTTTTAGTTGTCTTATTTCTCTAGCAAGAAATTCATGTACTATATTGAAGAGATATGGTGAAAGTGGGCATCCTTGTCTAGTCCCTGAGTTTAGAGGAAATGCTTCAAGTTTCTTTCCATTTAATTTGATGTTGGCCACTGGCTTGCTCTATATTGCCCTTATTATTTCTAGGTACGGTCCTTGTATGCCCCTTCTCTCCAGAACTTTTAGCATGAAGGGGTGTTGCATTTTGTCAAATGCTTTTTCTGCATGTAGTGAGATTATCATGTGGTTTTTTTTCTTTCATCTTGTTTATATGGTCAATTATGTTGATAGACTTTCATATTTTGAACCATCCTGCATTTCTTGGATGAAGCCTACATGAACATGGTGTATGATACTTTTGATGTGTTCTTGAATTCGGTTTGCTAGTATTTTATTAAGTATTTTGCATCTATGTTCATGAGGGAGACTGGTCTGAAGTTCTCTTTCTTGGTTGGGTCTTTGTGTGGTTAAGGAATCAGGGTGACTGTGGCCTCATAGAATGAATTTGGCAGTGTTCTTTCTGATTCTATTTGATGATAGAGTTTGAAGAGTTTTGGTGTTAGCTCCTCTGTGAAGGTCTGTTAGAATTCTGTGCTAAAGCCATCTGGCCCTGGGCTTTTTTTTTGGTTGGGAGATTTTTAATGACTGTTTCTATTTCCTTAGGGGTTATTGGGCTGTTTAATTTGTTCATCTGATCTTGATTTAGTTTTGGTAGGTGGAAACTATCAAGAAAATTGTCCATTTCACTTAGGTTTTCAAATTTGGTGGAATATAGATTTTTAAAGTAGGACCCAAATATTCTCTGGATCTCCTCAATATCTGTTGTTATTTCTCCCTTTTCACTTCTGATTTTGTTGATTTGGGTTTTTTTTCCCTCTGCCTTTTAGTTAATTCAGCTAGGTGTCTGTCTATTTTGTTGATTTTCTCGAAGAACCAACTCTTGGTTTCATTGTTTCTTTGTACAGTCCTTTTTGTTTCTAAGTTGTTGATTTTAGCCCTAAGTTTGATGATTTCCTGCCTTCTGCTTCTTTTGGGAGGGTTTGCTTCTTTTTCTTTCCAATTCACCCAGTTTAGCTGTTAAATTCGCTAATATGAACTGTCACAATTTTCTTGTTGAAGGCACTTAGTGCTATGAACTTTCCTCGTAGCACAGCTTTCAATGTGTCCCATAGGTTTGGGTATGTTGTGCCTTCCTTTTCATTGGATTTTAAGAAGTCTTTGATTTCCTTCATTATTTCTTCCCTGACCCAGTAGTCATCCAGTAAAGAGTTGTTCAATTTCCATGTGTGTGTAGTCTTTCTGTTGATTCTTTTGCTGTTGAAGTCCAGCTTTATTCCATGGTGCTCTGATAAGATACAAGGGGTTATTTCAATTTTCTTGTATCTGTTGAGGCTATCTTTGTGTCCAACTATATGGTCGATTTTGGAGAAGGTTCCATGAGGTGCTGAGAAGAAGGTGTATTCCTTTGTGTTTGGGTGAAATGTTCTGTAGATATCTGTTAGGTCCATTTGGTTCATGATCTCTGTTAGACTCAATATTTCTCTGTTTGACTTCTGTCTTGATGATCTGTCCATTGTTGTGAGTGGGGTGTTGAAGTCTCCCACTATTAAAGTGTTGTGATTGACATGCGATTTAAGTTTTAGAAGCGCTTCTCTTACAAATGTAGGTGCCTTTGTATTTGGGGCATAGATGTTCAATACTGAGATGAATATTCCCTTTAACGAGTATGTAATTCCCTTCTCTGAAACCGAACTTTTAAATTATTATTTATTTAACTCTTATTTATTTATTACTAAATTCACTTATAACAAACACCAATTCCTACAACCCCTTTAACCTATCCACTAAACCTATTGATAATCATAACAACTACTTTCATACCCTTTTAGAA